>OX393560.1:54695212-55135212 GCA_947650365.1 Chamaelirium japonicum
GGTGACAAGATTTGACAGGTGCATTGGAAGGTAAGTGAGGTGGTTATGGACATGTAGAGGGGTTTGGTTTTTTTATTTTTTTTTATAATCCTTTTTTAAATGTTGGCAAAAGAGTTGTTGGTAGGCACATGCGCGCGTGCGCACACACACAAAGATAGGCAAAGGGCAAGGCGACTGAAATGGAAGGGAAAAAGGAGAAAAAAAGGAAAGGGGAGAGATATAAAGATAATAAGGAACAACTGCTATATGAGGATGGGAGGGAATCTGGATAATTATTTTATCAGAACTTGAGCTCCAGTCAAAAGAAGATCCAACATGTGCATTGAAAGGTAGTGGTTACTGTTGTGCAAAGGGGTCTAGATCTTTGATTTTTTTAATGTTGTAAAGTGAGATGTTACAAGAGACAAAATAACAATGGAACATTGAGAGAAAGAGATGGGGGACGAGAGAGGAAGGGTAGGGTGAGATATTGAGATAAAAACTTTCACACCCAAGCCTTTCTAGCTGACGACGTGGAACCTCAGAAAAAGGCAAATTACACCCCATCAAAATTTCTCTCTAAATTGTCTTTTATTAAATATTTAAGAGTTGCTTAAATAGGCCTGAAGACACAGCGTTAGACTAGCAATGGACCAGACTCAATCTAGCCCGAGTCCGAGCTATTTTTTCCTTCGACCCAAGTCCAGGCTTGTTTTGTTACAAGGTTTGAAGATGAGACCCAAGTCTGATCCTGTATGAATGGTTCAGGCCTGGAATAGGCCTTGGATAGAAAACGGTCAATGACTAATTTCCTTCAGTGGAATTTTTTGGTGTAAATCGTGCTTGTTAGTTGTTACTACATTTCTTCTTGTTCTATATACATGCACTTATTTTAAAATTATATTGCAAACTAACAATGATCATACAAAACTCCAAGATTTCTCCAATATGTTGTTGTTATCCCACTACATGAAAAAGAGGGGTGGCACACTAGATGCCCATTCCCAGATAGGTCGAGTAGACCGAACTATATATGAGGTAGGTTTGGGTCAGACCTATACAAGCACGGGATCTACTTGTTTTGACTTTGGGCCCAAATATAAGCTAGCACCCATATATAATGTTCAGGATATAAGCCCAAACTCGTTCCAAGTGGGCATGGGCCGCTCTAGACACCATTTACTAGAATGCCAACCGAATCCCAAAAATTGAAACATGAAAAAACCAAATTCTAAAACAAACCCCAAATCTACCTAACTTGTTAATCTACATGCCCTCTAACTGCAGATCGTTATTTTTGCACCAAATCCCTTTGAAAATTAAAATAACAAGAGGATCCCCTGAGGGGCTAAATATAAAACTAAATTGGGGCGGATTCTTGGTTCCCCCATGATCCCATCATATGCTCATGTAGTGCTCAAACTTGCCCTTAGGGTTTGACCAATAGCTGCAGCCTCTGTTGTATGTATCGTACAATACAATATGATACAGGAGAATTGTTTGTATTGTGTCCATGAATCATGAACTACTGAATCTGATGATACTGAATGCTTCACTAGCATTCCATATAAAAGCAGACTTGGTGCTCATTGCTAGATAAATAATTTTTAGTTGTGAACTGAAAGTGCAAGTTGTGCAATTTTGCATGAACACTTTGGATTGAGCCTTTTGATCACTTACATGTCACAACTAACAACGCTGGACATTGTCTTCTGATACATCCACCAAGATGCACTTGTAGTTTCTGTTTAATAAATTTGTAAGTTAACGATTTTATCTGTATATGAAGACCATGATTAAATCTTAGAGAAGCGTAGAATGTGTGGTAAGTTTTAATGTAAGATGCTATAAGTCATAGCTGATGTTTACCCCTTTTGATAGGAAGAAACGAACGCATGTTACTCCATGAAGAGCTGCCCAATATTTTTGGTCAATCAATCATGTCTCAAACAAACCTGAATTAAGATGCACCATTTCTCGACTTGTTTTTTATGTAATAGTTCGTTGAAGTAATATCTAATGTCTTTATATCATGCGTATTGTGGTTCTGAAAAACACAGTTATTATTATTATTATTTTTTGCAGTCAAAAGTAGTTGCGAAGGCTAGCCTTGCTGTTGGTTTGTCAGAGTATGATGAACATGTTCCCATGGTGGACAAGGCTGTAGATGCAGAGTGGAAGAAGGAAATTTCTAAACACAGGTTTTCTGCGTCCAAAGGTTTGTTTGTCTAATGTTGATTCTTACATGATTAATTTGTTTTCCAACTGAAGTTTATCAGCGGTTCTCTTCAATCAACAGCCTCTGAACCTGCAGATCCTACCAACATGTTTGAGAAGAATTGAAGATGCCATTAACTGTTATTTTGAGTTTCATTTAAACCCTTTTTTGCATATGAAATTTTCATCGACTTAGCATAACGATAGATGTTTAACTAATAATTTTGGTGAATGGAAAAATATTAGCTACAGGATGATCATAAATCGGAATCACATTGTTGTTTAGCAAAATGAAATATTATTCTTACAGTATCTTGAAGTTAGCATGTTATCTTGAGAAATAAAAATCTTTTAATAAGTTTAAAGTATTTGATTTCAGTCATTATTATCTTGTCCAAAAGAAAAAAATCTATATCGACTGAAATGGTTCCTTCAGAGGATCATTTGTCAGATATTACATTCTCATACAAGTTCCTTAGCTCGTTTCCCCAAACCATATATAAAGCCATTCGAAGGGTTTGTCTTGCATGCAAAAAGTTTTTGTATCATGTAGATTTTTTTAGCACAAAATCTTCCATGATATAATATAACCTTAGCACTGTTCACAATATCCTTTTTAAAAGAGTTTCTATGTCTTTATAATACCTTTTCTCAATTTAAAATATACCATAATGATGTTTCTAATGATATAACCTTAGCACTTATTAACCCATTACTTCATGTTTCAAAGATATTTTAACGCATAAACATACAACAAATAACTCTAGAATATAGATAGGAAGAAATGTTTTCATATTGTATGGAAACTTGTATATATGTATATATAAAAAAAACATTGAAATAGCAAATAATTATACTCGGACAATGTAAAAAAATATAATTAGGATATAGTGAAATTAATTATTCACTTTAGGGCCCACTTGGTTTCTAAAATAATATTAGCTATTAGGGAATATTAGTCGTTGTAGGGTCTACTGAACTGCCACATATTCTGAGTTGTACTAACTTGATTCTTTTAGTTGAGTGAACACGTCCTGATAACTGGATGTTCCTAGTGTGGTAGGATTTTAACTGAATATTGGTGTGGAAGGTGGTTAATCTGTGAAATTCTGCTGATGATACGCCAACCCCTAGGGGTTGCAAGAATCCAGGTTTGGATCAGACTATAGCAGATACTAGTAAGTAATAACTATCTGTTTGACCCGGAATCGACCCTGTTTCAAATCGGACAACTCGTAATCGACCCAGATTGTGAGAATACATAATAAATTATATTAATTTAAAAATATATTATAGTTATTTATACTAATTATCATAGTACCAAAACTCGATCCAACTCGACTTGACTCGACTCGGCTGAAAAACGAGCCGACTTCGGACTGGCCACTACTCGGGCTTACTTGATCCAACTCAACTACTCGGGCTATTTACTATTTTGAGTTTTGAAAAACACACACACACACACACACACACACACACACACACACACACACACACACATATATATATATATATATATATATATATATATATATATATATATATATATATATATATATATATATATATATATATATATATATATATATATATATATATATATATATACAGAGAGAGAGAGAGAGAGAGGTGTGTTAGGTTACGCTGTGCGCTGTGGCGGAGAAAATGAGCTGCGAAATGCCGACCGTCCGATTGGAATTGATCAAACGGCAGATCGAATTCCTGCTCCGGATCGAACCCGTGCCGATCTGATGGTTCGTTCGATTCCATCCGTTGGATCGATGGAATCGAACGGATCAAAAAAATTTCGTTGTTACTGTAGCGGCTATAGTAGCAACGAATTTAGTTTGGGCCGTTCGATTCCAATCGATCCAACGGTTTCCACGATTGTTGTGTCCGGGTGATTTCCATCCTTTGAATCAGATGGATCGAGCGATCTAAAAAAATTTTCGTTGTCACTGTAGCGGCTACAGTAACAACGAAAATCATTTTGGTTCGTTCGATTCCCATCGATCCAACGGATGGGAAACCATTGAATCGATTGGAATCAAATGGCCCAAACTAAATTCGCTGTTACTGTAGCCGCTATAGTAACAACTAAATTTTTTTGATCCGTTCGATTCCATTGATGCAACGGATGGAATCGAACGAACCATCAGATCGGCACGAGTTTGATCCAGAGCGGGAATTCGGTCTGCCGTTTGATCAATTTCGATCGGACGGTCGGCATTTCGCAGCTCATTTTCTCCGCCGCAGTGCACAGCGCAACCTAACAGACCTCTTTCTCTCTCTCTCTCTCTCTCTCTCTCTATATATATATATATATATATATATATATATATATATATATATATATATATATATATAGGCCCCGATCATATGCCTTAAATTTTTGCTATCATTTTTTGCCTTCAAGAGTATTTGATGCCCTAGAGGCTTTAGAATGTACTGATTTTTTGTGGATGAAATCATCTCACCTTAGATAGAACATCCACAAAAAATCAGCACATTCTAAACCTTCTTGGGGCATCAAATATTACAAGCTTTATCCACCGTCCATTTTTATCCGTTAACTTTTATTATATATATGATGCCCCTAGAAGTTTTAGAATATGCTCATTTTTTGTGGATGTTCTATCTAAGGTGTTATGATTACATACACAAAAAATCAGCACATTCTAAACCCTCTAGGGCATCTAATCAAAATCAAAGGCAAAAAATGAAGGAAAAAGTTTAAGGCACAGGATCCTGATCCTATATATTTAATAGAGAGAGAGAGAGAGAGGGCTGTGTTCCTATGACAACGTCGTAAGGAGTACCCTATGACATACGGTGATTAATAATGCTAGAATGTTTAGAATGTGCTGAATTTTTTTGAGGATGATCACCTTACCTTAGGTAAAATGCTATGATATGGGGGACACCTCTAATTGAGCCCTCAGAGCCGTGTCCACCCGTGTCGACACGGCATGATACTATTGCTCCATGTTATTAAACCGAATGTTGCGAGTCTCTTCCTTCTCCAATTTGGTGAACAGAGGAAAATGGTAGATTGTGTAGGAGTCGAATTCCGAAGGGATAGTAATTTTTAATTTATATCAATTTTATAATTTTGTTGGTATATATATATATATATATATATATATATATATATATATATATATATATATATATATATATATATATATCCGTATCCATCTTTTATGATGTTGCCGTGTTTGACTCCCGTATCCGTGTCTACAGATCATAGATAAAATGTCCACAAAAAATCAAAGCATTCTGAAATTTGTTGGGACATCAAATGCTAGAAGCTTTATCGGCCATCCATTTTAACCATTAAATTGAAAAGCATATTTGATATTCCTAGAAGTTTTAGAATGTGTCGATTTTTTGTGGGTGTCCTATCTAAGATAGGTTGATCATCATAAAAAATCAGAACATTCTAAATATTTTAGGGTTACTAATTCACCATATGTCATAGTGTACTCCCTATGACATGTCATAGGAACCCATTTTCCATATATATATATATATATATATATATATATATATATATATATATATAAAATTTCTGAGTCGTCCGAGGAGTTTCAAGACGAGTTACTCGACTTGGTGGACTTTCGAGTCGAGTCCGAGTTCCGGGTTTTTGAACACTACTAATTATATTGATTGATTTATTTTTTTGTGTAATAACTTATATTTTAATACATTATGTTACATATGCTCAGACAAACCAAGGCGACTTGTCCGAATTGGTCAACCCGCACCTGGATTGGTAAACGGATAACTTGGAATGCCTGAACCCTGATTTCAGACAAGAAATCATTGTCTGAACTTGGTTTTTTCTTAGCCAGACTGGGTCGGTCTTACGGGTCAGACAAAAAATTCCCACCCCTCAACCAATTTGATTCAGGGTCCTATTTGTTAAATAACCTCTTCATTTAACTTCTGGATTCTGAGATATTATAATTCAAATTCCTTAATTTTCTTGCTTGTATAGTTAACCTTGTATATAATGAAATCATCAATTCCTCTATACACCATCTTTGTGAAATATTGTTTCCCAGATAATTTATAAGCTAAACAGTCATTGGTTTTCCTCCAATATAACGAACTAAACAAGCATTTTCCTGAGACATTTTGGGCTGACTTATTTGATGATAGGTGGTTTTGAGTGCTTTTACAATTTTAATTTAATTATGTATAAAGAGTATAAAGCTCAATTGATAATTTTTCTGGAAACAACCAAATCTTTGATTTTGCAATTGTTATGACCATAGTTACAAATCGGAAGTTAGAAAAAACTCAGCTAGGGGAGAAATTGGAAAAAATCGGTAGTGGGAAAGAGTTGGAAAACAAATCGTAGAATTTTAGAATATATTTACATATAGATGTTCCAACATGCTTTTTGAGCAATAGTATGTGACAGGACTTAAACAGGATTAAAACACGTAAATCAGGGATTAAAACGTTAAAATCTGGTTTCCAAAAAAAACCGTTAAAATCTTGATTTTTTTCACAAAAATCATGACTTTTTCAAAATTCGGGATATGGTCACATTGTAAATGTTAACTGAATAAGTCGCGTTTTAATCATGACTCATTCAAAAAATTGGAGTTTTTGGTAACATACTTGTGGCATGTTGCGCTCATTCTGTCCAATTATATTTCTCTGTTTCTCTTTATCGAACTGATGGGGTATGCCTTGGCCAATAAATTCGCATCCTCAAACTCATTGGCATCTCCTCATCTATAGAACACAACGTTGATGATGATTATGATGATGAATCCAGTGGCAATCTCTTTTTCAGATACACACAAGCCTCCTGAAGGAATCCAAACCCGAATACTTGCAATGTTTATGGTCTTCATCATGACCATCCTTCTGCCGCTTCGATCAGTTACGAGCCGTGTTGTGAAGAAGCTCCCGGATAAAACTTCTGACTCAGATCGCCACGATCCTGCGCTCTCTCTCGACCCCATGCCTAAAGAAGAGTTCCGCCCCCCATCGCCTGCTCCTGGATTCACGGAAGCGGACCTTCTCTCCTCCGTTCTGAAGAGGCTGGGGGAGCTGGAAGAAAAAATTGACGTACTCCAAGCAAAGCCATCTGAGATGCCTCCAGAGAAGGAAGAGTTGCTAAATGCTGCAGCTCGCCGCGTGGATGCGTTGGAAGCCGAGCTCATTACTACCAAAAAGGTAAACAGTTCCATTCTTTCGGATTCTTGAACCTGAGCAAAAGCCTAGCTGATGTCCGTTGTCTCCACAAACCTGCTAAAAATTTGAGAATCACTGCACCTTCCGTTTGAGCGTATTGCCCTGTTACTGAATCTTGTGTGCATCACCCCCCCATGGTTTTGAGCAGGCTCTGCATGACGCTCTGATGAGGCAGGAGGAACTGCTGGCATACATTGACCGCCGAGAGGAGACTAAGTTCCGGGTTAGTAGAGATGAACTCTCTCTCTCTCTCTCTTTCTCTCTTTGATAATAGAGGTGCCTAACAATGATGGGTTTTTGTTTTTGGACAGAAGAAGAAATTTTCATGCTTTTGAAGCAAAGAGAGTTTACTGAGCAGTTTGATTAATTGGATCCTTGTGGTTCTTTGTCCCCAAATATGTTCCTAATGCTTTTTATGTATTGAGAGGTAGCACTTGCTGATATGAAAAATATTAACTGAGCTTCTTTGGCTGTCCATTGAGGTGATTTGCTGCTTGTCGGCTATATTGTTCTTTGATACAGATATATACAACAGTTGTATGAAAATATTGACTGAGCTTCTTTTTCTGCTTCAATTGATTCAATACCATCTTTTTATATATATATATATATATATATATATATATATATATATATATATATATATATATATATATATATATATGTTTGGTGGACTTAGTGATAGGTCCCTGGTTGAAAGATCAACTAGCCTAAAGGACAGAGCTACCCCTCACTGCATTTTAAATTTATGTTTCATGCCAATCCTTTCTAGAACTAAACCCAACCGTGAACCTAAGATCTATAGGCCATTGCTTGAACCCTAGACCTATAAATCCTAAACTTAATACTAAATCGAACCCCTCTGCCTCATCGACTTCTCGTCTCTGTTGCTTGCTACCCCGAGGATGTTGCAACAGCCATTGCCACCTCTGTTGCTCGTGCCTTCGCTCGTTGTCGTTGTTCCTCTGCCACTGGTGCTCTAAAGAAATTGGAGAAAGGGGAGGCCGATGGTGGGGATAATTTGGGCTTTTAGTATCACTTTTCACTTCCTTTGACCAGGTTCACCTCCTTTGACTAGGGACCTTAGGTTAATCGCAGAAGCTTCTGCCCATCCTTTTAGCCGAACCGATCTATTGTCATGGATTGTTGATATTCTTCGTTTTTTTTTATCGAATTCCTGTGAACTCTTGATATAAGAGCATCTCCAATCATACATTAAAATTTTCATCAGGTTTGATGTAGGATTGGATTAAAAGCTCAATTTGATGTGGAGCATTCCAGCACTACACCAAATTTGATGAAAACTAACGTGGAGAACTCCAGTCCCACACCGAATATGATTAAAACCAATTTGATGTGGAGCACTCCAATCCTACACCAAATATGATTAGAAGCTGTAATGAGTTGGAAAGAAGTTGGGATTTGATGGGTGGCACCCGAGCCCGTCTAGTTTGATGGAAATTTGATAAAAAGGAAATTTGATAAAAATCTGATGTAGGACTGAAGCAGCATATTTCTACTCCTGCAATCAAATTCAAATTTGATAGATCATTTGAAGTAGGATTGGAGATGTTCTAAGGGTAGGGGTGGCAAGGGGTCGTGTCAGGTCGGGTTCGTGTCGTGTCTAGTTTCGGGTCGTGTCCAAAACCCCTAGACCCGAACCCGACCCGTTTTACTAATCGTGTCTAGATCCTAAACATGTACCCGACTTGTTTATAATCGGGTAGACCTGATAAGACCCGTTTACCACACGGGTCTATTCAGTTGACCCGATTACCACATGGGCTTCTTAGCCTCCTCAGATGCTGCCGGCAACTCTGGGGAGGCCAGGATTTGGGTCCAAGATGGTTTCTGGGGTGGGATCTGGCCCTCTTCCTCCCCTTTGTATATTGGGGATATCCGGAAGTGGGTATTTTGTGATCGTCGCACCGGCATCATGCGGTGTCTCCCCCGAGCTCGCTTGCTGGTCTTTGGTCACCATCGGGACCGGATCTGTTGTCGGGTGCAGCAGGATGGTCGCCTCTAGCTCCGGCATTGGGTTCCTTCACCGGTGGTTGTCCATAGCGCCTTCTCTAGATGGTGAGCGGTTTCCGGCGGTGTGATGAAGGAAGCGATTTGACGACGGTTCGGCGGCACCGACTGCGGCTCCCTCTTGTTAGCTTGCTGCTGGATCGGGCGCTGGTTTGCCCCTTTTTGGTTGATCTGTGTGTTTGCTTTCAGTTTCTCCCCCTTTTAAGGGGTCTGGTCTGGTATCCCGCCAGTGAGTGAATGGTTTGGCTCAGCAGGTGTGCGGTTTGTTTCCAGCACCGGTGGTGGCGTTTCTCTCACTTGGTGGCGCTCTTCTCATGAAATCACTGTAGTAATTGTGTTTTTGAGAAATCTCATTGAAAAAAGTTGCTATAGGTAAATCACTGTACCAAATAGTAACAATCTGAGCATACTAAAAAAGTCAAATCGATGGTTGGGGGGACTTGCTGTAATAGGATATTTTGGGAAAGGACCCGGTGCAAAACTGATATTTTGAATCCTTTAACTCAAAACGATTTTCTAAAAAAGACTTATAGCTAATTCCCCAATTTTTTTTTTTTTTTTATGATACTTGATTTTATGTGGACCTTGTAATGAATGCAATCTTCGACATACAATGATCAAGACTAGTGTATGCCCTTGCCTGTCGGCACTGCAGTGGGCCGTCTTCGGCGGCAACACACATGTCAGCACTGCAGCAGGCCGTCTTCGACGGCAACACACCTGAACGCATTCAGCATCTAAACACTTTCGACGACAACACCGACATTCATAGGGACACCCATTTTCTTGCCTGTGCCGATTGGCACAAAGCGAGCGTCCTCGGCGCGACCAACTCCCCTGATGGTTTGGAGTAGTCGAAATTTCAACAGGCGGGTTTATAGTCGTTGATGCGAAAAACGATCACGGGATGAACGATCAGGTTTAGTACAGTTTAGATGGGTTGGGATTTGAAACAAAGGGAAGAGAGTTGGTTGACGGGGAAATAAAGATCGTGCGTTGATTTTTGAACGAATGGTTAGATCTATTTGGTTCATTTTTGTCCAATCAGATTGTCCTAGTCAGTTTTTTTGTTCCATTTTGTCTAGCCAGCACAAAACTGACGTCCCTTGTTATATAAACTAGTAATGCCCGTGCCTGTCGGCACTCAAACGGTCGCCTTCGGCGGCAAAAAACTTTTTGGCGAAGACGCCCAAATTCGTTGGGGGCGTCAAAACTCGTTCGACAACCCCCACATTCGGCGAGGGCTTCCACATTCGATCGCGGCGTCAAATTTCAACCGTAGCGAGGACGCCGACATTAATTAAGCCCTTGTTATAGCGCCCTATCCTCTGACCGCCTGGCCGGTCCAACAAAACAAAAAGAAAGAAAAAACTGCATGCATGCTCCCAACCCCCTTATCTGTAATTAGTTTTTATTTCCTCCAATATATTTAAGAAATTATTATTCAACCAGATGTGTGATAGTGTATTATGCCAACCCCTTTCTCTCGATCTCATTTGTGGTACTTTGCTTTTCTTCTCCGAGATTTTTTATTTGGTAAAATGTGTTTCCTTGTTTTTTTTGTTAGTGATAGAAATTGGCATGATAGATAATCTTTTAATATTATCCTCTATCTAAAAGCTCTCTTTAGATAGATTGGTTTCTCAATGGCCACATAGGTCGATCTTGTAGGATGGTACTACGACGAAGGGGACAATGTGAAGTTTGGGCTCCCCATGGCCCTTACCAACATATAATTTGTTCATCAAATTGGAGAGTACTCGATACCAACACATAATTTGTTCATCAAATTTGATAGTTCGAATTAAATGAAAGAAGAAAAAAAAATCAATTTGTAGACTTTCTACCAAAAATAATTTAGGAAAAGTTTGATATAAGTCCTTTTTGAGAGATGACTTTTCAGTTTGTAGACTGTATACCAAAAGAAATTCATGCCGGCCTCCATCGTCGCTGCTTGCACCCGCGCTCACCTCCGTCACCACTGTTCACGCGAGAGAGAAATAAGGCAAGGGTGTTTGGAAAACCAGGTAAAATCTCAGGAAACATGGACCCATCGTTAAATCACATATGTTTTCGGGACTTTTCAACGAACCGATATACAGTCAGGGACCTGGCACCAATTAACCCAAAAAGTATGCTGTTGAGTAAGGGTCACGTGGGATGGGCGTTTGGCCCAAGGACGTTGCAGATGGTGTTCGATGAAAACAGAGCAATGCTATTTGAACATAATGAGGAACAACCTCGCGGACAACCCATGTTTGAGTGGTGGTGTCGGCCAGGACTTGGTGTGAGCCCTCTCTCCGAAGCCGATCTCTCTCTCTCTCTCTCTCTCTCTCTCTCTCTCTCTCTCTCTCTCTCTCTCTCTCTCTCTCTCTCTCGTGTACGGGTCACGGCGAGTGTCTGACGGCCACCTCCCCATCAAGTCACCCGGACCACGGGCCATGGCTGGACGCGAGGGCGAAAGCCGCGAAATAACTCCTCTCAGAACGACCGTCGCCCCATCACCAATCTGACTCTGATTGTCGACCGGAGGAACTCTGGCAGTCCGAGGCGGCCGCTCGACTTCCGATCTCTCTCCCTCTGCCTGATCCCTCTCAATCATCGGCTGCATCAACACTCGAACACGGCATGCTCCGCCTTTGCCCCGTCTGTCTCTATGTGTGTGTGCCACGGCCACCACCCCAACGGCCACCGTCCAGACGGCCACAGGACCGAACCAAAGCGGAGCTGTGCACAGGGAGCTCCGGTGAGAAGGATTGGGACTGACGGGGCACCGGCAAGTAGAGAGAGAGAGAGAGCTGGAGAGAGAGATTGGGCAAACAAATATCATCAAGAGGCCGACGGGGCACCGCCAAGCAAAGAGAGAGCACCCCTTGGTGTTCACCGGCGACAAATCCGACGCCGCTGGCGACGATGTGCTCCTGCTACTCTCTCTTTGGTTGGTCGGATCTGGGTCGCGGTGCCGGGCTCATCGGTCGGGGGAGAGAGAGAGAGTAAGAGAGAGAGAAGAGAGATCGGAAAAGAGAGAGAGATCGGGGGAAGAGAGAGAGAGATCGAAGGCTGTAAGCAATGTTCCTTTTTGTCTAGTCAGCTTTTGGTTCTTTTTGTCCTAGTCAGCACAAAACCGCCGTGCCATGTTATATAGACTAGTGCATGTCCGTGCCTGTCGGCACTGCAGCGGGCTGCCTTTGGCGGCAACACAACTGTCAGAAAAAAAGTGAGCCACCTTTGGCGGTAGGACACCTGTTAGGATTGATGTGTTCTAAACTTGTAAAACTTTATGCTTTGGTCTAATAAATAAAGCTTAATAGTTATTATATGAGATGCATATAGGTGCGTAACATAGTTACGTGTTCTTTTAAGAACAGAGAGTCATGGTTATATGGTAGTCCACTGAGTTGAAGACTGAGTGGATTGGTCCCATATAATCTAAATCAGTTCGCAACTATGATCAGGTTGGTCGCCTCATCATGATAAGCTGTTGGCGATGACAGTTTATGGGAAGTCTTCACCATGGTCATCACCAGGCACAGTGTCTGTGGCTGAACGGAACTAACACGGTGTACAGATCAGTGAGCAGACACTGGTACACTAAGTTGTATTTCTGCTTAGGGTAAAACGGTCATAAAGCCTGAGGAACCACGTCTAATGGACTAACCAGTTGCGTGGTGCTTTGGCGCACCAATGTGTGAGGATCCGTATGCAGTGATCCAAAACCACGGTGTACTGGGTTACCCGGCTGGCGTTGCATTAGCGTGTCACTCCTGCAGGCCATCCACACCCCTGAAGGGAGATGCGTTTCTTGGTGTGACTTACACTGTACCAAACCCAGACCTGGTGGTCATCAGTTTGACTGTTGACCGGGTTCGATTACTCGACGAGGTAATCAGAGGTACGATGTATAGGTCAACCTAGAAGAAACCAAGTCATATGATCATTCGAGTCTGACGGTAATCTCCACCGCTCGAAGTGAATCAAGGCATCAAGTGGAGGGACAACGGGTTTACCACTACGAAGCGGAGAGCAGGGATATGATGGAGAACATAGTAAGTCTGGGTGAATTGGAGTGCAGCCTGCGTCGTACTCTGGGTGGCCACGTAGGTTAACTCGAGCTCAGAGGATCGATGGTACACTTGGGTAGTGTGTCGATCGAGCTTGAGTTGGAAGCCATGAACCCCGGTTCCTGATGGTTCTACCTTATCAACATTATGTACAGTTCTTGAACCATCTCCTCGGAACACCATAAGTCATAAGAGGAAGAAAGAAGTCTACGCTCCGTGTGTGCTTGGCACTAGAGCACGGTAGATGCGTAACTACATGCGAGTACTAAGGGGTATGCCCGAGACTAGTACAGAGGCGCAGGTAGTAATCCCTAGCCATAAGTGAACTTCGTTGCATAGGTGCGATACACCGGGGTATATTGCGAGTTGACTAGTTGACTTTGCTAGAGGCACCCTCCGGTGGCCTCAGTTAATAGTAAGGTAACTAGTAAAGATCACTTAAGTAGTGGCCGCTAGGTCTCGCACATTAGAAATGGTCAAATTGAGGCGTCAGGACGTTTTGGTAAAAACTCACTCTACCGGACCTCACTTATGGCCGACCCTAGCAGTGAGGGATCATAATAGGGTCGGCCCTATATTGTGGGGATGAAAATCCCCCATCAATAGGGCCGGCCATAGGGATAGGGATAGGGTTTTGAATTGATCAAAACAAGCCCTAAAAGTGAAAAAATGGATAAATAGAAGGAGAGATAAAAGGGTGATTTTGGGGAGATAATTGAGGGAAGTAATTATCCCCTTGGATAATAATCCAAGGGGGTAGGCCGGCCCTATATAGGGGGCCTTATTGGACCAGCCATGGGTTGCAAAAAAACTGTACCCCCTCCCTCTCTCATCTCCCTAGATCTCTCCCTAATCTCTCTCTATTTTCCCGCTTGCAACTTCGTCTTCCTCGCGTGGAGTTTCGTAGAAGGAGAAGGGTCGTTCTTAGGAGGTACTCAGAGATCCGAGAGCGACGTTCTGTGCATCGTGTGAGATCGGATGAACAAGAAGGCATCATCTCCATTCATACCATCGGCTTCTTCGTGAATGATCTTCCATCTCCATCGACAAAGAAGACAATTCTTCGCGATTAAAAGATCTACCCGAAGGTATGAATAATCTAACATATAGATCTAGCGAGATTTATGATTTGCATACATACTAGATAATCATTACGCTAGATTTTCGTTAGGGTGTTCGATTGATGTGCATACTCATGCACACATATATAGATTAGTTTCAATAAAGTTTAAATCGTGTAGCGTTCACAATGAACGGTCTTTCGACCGCTAAATCGTTTCCGCTGCGAGCATCTACCATGGGATTATTCTCAACAATTGGTATTAGAGCCGCATTAGTGGTGTGCATTTAATGATTTTTCATGAAACCATCATGTGTGCGCATGATGAACGCGTGAGATCATCGGGGTTCTTACGCTTAGATCATGCATATATATATTGTGCTTGTTCTATGAATGGTTCTTGCAGGGCGCCGCTATAAAATCTAGATCTATGTTTCTGCTTGCTACCGGGGGTCGGACCCCGAGTTAGCCATTATCTGGATTTGCTCTCTATGTGTGTGGATATGTATTAGAGCCGTAGATTGGGCGAGTGATGGGGGTTGACCATCATCGGTTTCCATGGCCCGTTTTCCTAGGCGTGTTTTTTCTTTTCTTTCTAGGAAATTATGTACGAGCGAGCACTTGCTCGAAGCGTACTAGATTTTTTTTCGGGTACAGATCGAGAAGAAAGATATGCCAAAGAAATCCACCATCGGGAGCGTAAGCGGAACCTTGGAGGATGAAGACGATCCGGCAAAGTGTTCGCGAGTGCGACGAAGGAGCCGGACCGAGGGACCTTGCGAAGAAAGCTAGAGGCTTGCGCTATGCTAATTAGGTTCAGGGGTCGGACCCTAAACTTAATTCAGTTTTATGGTTGCTTTCTTTATTAGTTCTTTATGTTTTATATTGAACCCCGATGAGATAATATTATTATCAGTTTTTTTAGAGGGATGTCTTTTCCCTCCGGTTCAAGCGACTGTGTGAGGATAGGATCCCGCTAGATGACGCCTATTATTTAGTTGATTTTTTATGTTAGTGGGATCCCATCACATATGGTTATGCCACCATTAGGTCAACACTCGACTAGTCGGGTGTGCCTATTTGGCCAGCATCGAAACCTAAGATGAGATGGAGATCCATTGAACATCAATTGTCAAATTTATAAGCGAGGCGCCATGACTAGTGGGAGTCCTTTCCAGTGTGTCTGACTTTAGGCTAAGCTCCAGAGCATTAGTGTGATAGCCAATTTTGTAGAGCATCGATATTCTTGGAATATGTAAT
The DNA here is from genome assembly GCA_947650365.1 of Chamaelirium japonicum. NCBI lineage: Eukaryota > Viridiplantae > Streptophyta > Magnoliopsida > Liliales > Melanthiaceae > Chamaelirium > Chamaelirium japonicum. The sequence goes on from OX393560.1 coordinate 54,711,035, forward strand.
ATGATCCTTGAATGGAGAAATCCACTTAAGGCAGGGACTATGATATTCCGAGAATGATTAATGCTAGGCGAAGGGCTTGAAACGCTGGTGGGAGCATGGTGTGAACAGGGTCTAGTATATAGGAGGTCGCTACCTTTGCATTGGCATAAAATCATACTCATAAAATAACTCTCAAATTTAATAAGGGATGTAAGAGAGGACTTTTAGAGATCCTCTGGCCTCCACGGCTAATCACTTCGTACTCGGTTGGAAGGGCATAAATCAATAACCCCCTCGAATGAGAGCTGTGTTTTTCTATGCCAAGCTACTTAGTGATCTCTCTCGGGATATGGCAGTTACGGTGCCAAGTGTTCAGGCTTTACTCACCCTCATGGGGCCCGTTAGAACTCCCGTGCCATAATTGCCTAGGCTAGTGGGTAAGCATCCCAAGTACATGTGAGGTATTCATTGTGAAGACAACGGTGATCACGTGGTACTAGCCAAAAGATAACCATGGTTCATCAAAGCCCTTAGTTGACAGATTTGGATAGGGTCAAGGAAAAGACCCGTGTAAGCGGAAGACCTGCACACTGCCCCTTCGGATATGTGTAGCCAATTCCGAGATCTTACATACATGGTTAATTAATCCATAGAGATGACTTCGCTTGAGGGTAGCGCTGACATATGGATATAATTAGCTTGTTTTAAAAATTTATAAAATAAGTTTTCATGCATTCTCATTATTCAATTTTTTATTTTTAGATGACCAAGTTAGACCCCCTATCCGCTATCCTTAATGACCACAAACTTACCGGTCCCAACTATAAGGACTGGAAGCGCAACCTGTACCTGGTCTTAAGGATTGGTAAACATATGACAGCCCTAAATGACCCTAAGCCAGATTTGCCAGGACCCGATGCCACAGAGGCACAGTTAAAGGCGTTCACTGACTGGAAGAAATCTAATGAAATATGTAAATGCTATATTATAGCATCCTTGCAAACAACTCTACAGAAACAGGTCGAGGAGATGCCCGACGCTTCTGACATAATGTTGTATCTGAAGGAAATGTTTGAAGGTCACAATCGCGTTACGCGATACCTTACCATCAAGAAACTCGTCGACACTAAGATGTCTAATGAGACGTTAGTTCGGGAAGACATGATGAAAATGTTTGGGTTCCAAAATGAACTAGCTACCATGGACATTGTGCTAGAAGGCGAGGTGATGTCAGACATCTTCCTCTCGTCACTGTCTGGAGCATTTGAAGGCTTTCTCACCAACTTTAATTTGAACAAGTTGGCTATGACGAATGCAGAGCTTCTGGGAGCTCTCCAGGTAGCTGAGGATGGCTTCAAGCAGAAGGGCGAAGCACTTTATGTGCAACGCAGATCCTTCAAGAAGTCTGGTAAACCTCAGGGCAAGAAACATAAGAAGAAACCTAAGTCAGCGCCTGTGCAGGACTCTGTTGGGGCCTCTAGGTCTGGCGAATCAAAGAAACTGGACATGAAGTGTTTCCGGTATTGCCAGAAGGACCATTAGAAGAAGGACTGCAAGAAGCCTCAGAATGCTGGTGAAGATAATCTACAACTCCTAGTTGTTGAATCATTTCTTTCAAGTAATAGTTCTTTTGCTACTTGGATTGTGGATTCAGGATCCACTAACCATGCCTGTAACTCTCTTCAGGGGTTTCAGAAAAGTAGAATATTGCTTGATGGAGAGGTGACCTTAAGCATGGAAACTGAGGCCGTGGCTGATGCTGAAGCTATTGGAGATGTTAATCTTAGTTTTTCTAATAATAAGACTTTGACTCTTAGAGATATTTTTTATGTACCGTCCTTGAGACGTAATTTGATTTCTGCTTCTTCTTTAGTTAATGAAGGTTATTCAATTTATTTTGATGCTTCTGGTGTATCGTTTAAGCTGAATGAAACTTTTATAATAAAAGAAATGGTTCAGAATCATCTCTATGTTGTCAGTCCTAAATTTGAAAAAGATAACATAATAACTTCAGCATTTAATATTAATTCATCTAAGCGTAAGAAACCTTTGGAGAATTTAACCCAATTGTGGCACTTACGACTTGGCCATATTAGCTTAGATAGGATCCATAGGATGGTGAAGGCCGGACTTCTGGAAACAGATCCTAAGAAGATCCTTTCCACCTGTGAATCCTGCTTGGAAGGCAAGATGACCAAGAGGGCCTTTAAAGGCAAAGGAGTAAGAGCAACTGAGGTATTGGAGTTAATCCATTCAGATGTATGTGGACCCATGAGCGTCAAGGCGATAGGAGGCCATGAGTATTTCATCACTTTTACTGATGATTACTCAAGATGTGGTTACATTTACCTGATGTATCGAAAGTCGGAATCCTTTGACATATTCAAAGAGTTCAGGACTGAAGTAGAAAAGCACAGATAAATGTATAAAAACCCTTCGATCTGATCGAGGAGGTAAGTACCTATCTGACAAGTTCCTTGGGTATTTGGTGGAGTATGGGATAATATCCCATTTAACTACTCCAGGTACCCTACAACAAAATAGAGTTTTTGAGAGAAGAAATCGAACATTGTTGGACATGGTTCGCAGCATGATGAGATATGCCTGTTTACCAATGACCTTTTGGGGATATGCCCTTCAGACAGCAGCATATGTTCTGAACCATGTTCCGTCTAAATCAGTGCCTCAGACCCCTAGAGAACTGTGGTCAAGGCAAAAGCCAATACTACAGCATTTCAGAATATGGGGATGTCCTGCACATATGTGGATAGACAAGAGGAAAAAGATAGAGCCAAAGTCCAAAGCATGTTTGTTTGTAGGGTATCCAAAAGAGACTAAAGGTGGACTATTTTATGATCCTGAGGAAAAAAAGGTAATCGTTTCAACGAATGCCATTGTCCTAGAACATGATTATATTATGGACCATAAGCCTGCTAGTAAGGTGGTTCTGGATGAGCTGGTGAGTACTAGTACAGATAGCGCATCCGAAAGCATAGTGGGAGCTGACATCACAGACACTAATATACCAGAAACTGTAGAACCTATTCATCCTGTAACACTGCCACCACCGCGTCGCAGTAGGAGAAGCATCGAGCTCCTGACAGATACTATGGAGAAACCTTATTGATTGATCCAGAAGGTCAGAAGGATGACCCACTGAGCTACGATGAGGCAGTGGGAGCTTCTGACGGCTCTAACTGGCAAAAGGCTATGTAGGCAGAAATTACATCAATGTCCCATAACGCTATCTGGACTCTTGTTACACCATCATCCAATATTAAGCCTATTGGGTGTAAGTGGGTGTATAAAAAGAAGAGAGGATCCGATGGTACAATTGAGACTTATAAAGCTAGATTAGTTGCCAAGGGTTATACCCAGAGAGAAGGAATCGACTTTGACGAAACCTTCTCGCCGGTAGCTATGATAAAGTCTATTCGGATCCTCCTATCCATTGCAGCCCATTATAACTGGGAGATCTGGCAAATGGATGTCAAGACAACATTCCTCAATGGGAATTTGGAAGAAGACGTTTATATGATGCCGCCACCAGGTTTTGAGTTAGAGGGTCAGGAGCATCTAGTTTGCAAGTTGCAGAAGTCCATTTATGGACTAAAGCAAGCATCTAGAAGTTGAAACATTCGTTTTGATCAGGCAATCCAGTCATATGGATTTACTCAAAACGAGGATGAACCATGTGTATACAAGAGGAGTGATAAGACTATAGTGGTATATTTGATACTTTACGTAGATGATATTCTGCTCATTGGGAATGATGTTGGAACATTGTCAACGGTAAAGATCTGGTTGTCAACATAGTGCGATATGAAAGACCTAGGTGAAGCGAGTTATGTTTTGGAGATCAAGGTAACACGAGATCGCCAGAACAGGATTCTCTCGCTATCACAGTCCACATATATAGATAAGGTTATGGCTAGGTTTGACATGCAAAACTTCAAGAAGGGTTTTATGCCATTTAAGCATGGTGTAAAACTGTCTAAGGATCAATATCCTAAAACACCTGAGGAGAGAGCAAATATGCAGAAGATACCTTATGCTTCGGCATTAGATAGTCTAATGTATGCTATGCATTGTACAAGGCCAGATATCTATTTCGCAGTAGGCATGATGGGTCGGTTTCAGTCGAATCCGGGTCCAGATCATTGGACAGCTGTGAAGTGTATACTTAAGTACCTTCGTAGAACAAGGGACTATGAGTTGATTTACACTGCACAGGAACTGACGCTGATTGGATACACATATTCTGACTTTATGTCAAATTTGGAATCCAGAAAATCGACATCAGGATTTGTGTTTATGTTAGGAGGAGCAGCGGTTAGTTGGCAGAGTGTGAAGCAGAAATGCATCGCGGACTCTACCACAGAGGCTGAGTACGTTGCAGCGTGTGAGGCAGCCAAAGAGGCGGTATGGCTCAAGAAATTCCTTACGGATTTGGGGTGCGTACCAGAGGCCCAGTTACCTATTGTGATTTACTGCGACAATAGTGGGGAGGTAGCACAAGCAAAGGAGCGAAGACATCACCAAAAGGGAAAGCACATCGAGCGCAAATTTCACTTGATTCGGCTGTTTCAAAAGCAAGAGCGAGTAGCGGTGATACAGATTGCACCTACAGATAATGTTGCTGATCCTTTCACCAAGGCAATACCTATCAAGGCATTCGAGCGATATATGGACGTGATGGGAGTCAAAACCGTTTTATTTCGCTAGACCAAGTGGGAGATTGTTAGGATTGATGTGTTCTAAGCTTGTAAAACTTTATATTTTGGTCTAATAAATAAAGATTGATAGTTATTATATGAGATGCATATAGGTGCGTAACATAGTTACGTGTTCTTTTAAGAATAGAGAGCCATGGTTATATGGTAGTCCACTGAGTTGAAGACTGAGTGGATTAGTCCCATATAATCTAAATCAGTTCGTAGCTATGATCAGGTTGGTCGCCTCATCATGATAAGCTGTTGGTGATGACAATTTATGGGAAGTCTTCATCATGATCATCACCAGGCACAGTGTCTGTGGCTGAAGGGAACTAACACGGTGTACAGATCAGTGAGCAAACACTGGTACACTAAGCCGTGTTTCTGCTTAGGGTAAAACAGTCCTAAACCTTGAGGAACCACGTCTGATGGATTAACCAGTTGCGTGGTGCTTTGGCACACCAATGTGTGAGGATCCGTATGCAGTGATCCAAAACCATGGTGTACTGGGTTATCCGGCTGGCGTTGCATTAGCGTGTCAAATCTGCAGGCCATCCACACCCCTGAAGGGAGGTGCGTTTCTTGGTGTGACTTACACTGTACCAAACCCAGGCCTGGTGGTCATCAGTTTGACTGTTGACCGGGTTCGATTACTCGACGGGGTAATCAGAGGTACGATGTATGGGACAACCTAGAAGGAACTAAGTCATATGATCATTCGAGTCTGACAGTAATCTCCACCGCTCAAAGTGAATCATGGCATCAAGTGGAGGGACAACAGGTTTACCACTACTAAGCGGAGAGCAAGGGTATGATGGAGAACATAGTAAGTCCGGGTGAATTGGAGTGCAGCCTGTGTCGCACTCTGGGTGGCTACGCAGGTTAACTCGAGCTCAGAGGATCGATAGTACACTCGGATAGTATGTCGATCGAGCTTGAGTTGGAATCCATGAACCCTGGTCCCTGATGGTTCCACCTTATCAATATTATGTACGGTTCTTGAACCATTTCCTCGAAACACCATAAGTCGTAAGAGGAAGAAAGAAGTCTACACTCTGTGTATGCTTGGCACTAGAGCACGGTAGATGCATAACTACATGCGAGTTATAAGGGATATGCCCGAGACTAGTACAGAGGCGCAGGTAGTAATCCCTAGTCATAAGTGAACTTCGCTGCATAGGTGTGATGCATCGGGGTATGTTGCGAGTTGACTAGTTGACTTTGCTAGAGGCACCCTCCGGTGGCCTCAGTTAATAGTAAGGTAACTAGTAAAGATCACTTAAGTAGTGGCCGCTAGGTTTCGCACACTAAAAATGGTCAAATTGAGACGTTAGGGCGTTTTGGTAAAAACTCACTCTGCCGGACCTCATTTATGGCCAACCCTAGCAGTGAGGAATCATGCTAAGGCCGGCCCTATATTGTGGGGATGATAATCCTCCATCAATAGGGCCGGCCATAGGGATAGGGATAGGGTTTTGAATTGGTCAAAACAAGCCCTAAAAGTAGGAAAATGGATAAATACAAGGAGAGATAAAAGGGTGATTTTGGGGAGATAATTGAGGGAAGTAATTATCCCCTTGGATCATTATCCAAGAGGGTAGGCCGACCCTATATAGGGGGCCTTATGGGGCCAGCCATGGGTTGCAAAAAAAACCGCACCCCCTCCCTCTCTCATCTCCCTAGATCTCTCCCTAATCTCTCTTTACTTTTCTGCTTGCAACTTCGTCTTCCTCGCTTGGAGTTTCGTAGAAGGAGAAGGGTCGTTCTTCGGAGGCACTCAGAAATCCGAGAGTGACGTTCCGGGCATCGTGTGAGATCGGGTGAACAAGAAGACATCATCTCCATTCATATCATCGGCTTCTTCACGAACGATCTTCCGTCTCTATCGACAAAGAAGACAATTTTCCGCGGTTAAAAGATCCGCTCGTAGGTATGAATAATCTAACACATAGATCTAGTGAGCTTTATTATTTGCATGCATGCTAGATAATCATTACGCTAGATTACCGTTAGGGTGTTCGATTCACGTGCATACTCATGCACACATATGTAGATTAGTTTCAATGAAGTTTAAATCGTGTAACGTGCACCATGAACGGTCTTTCGATCGCTAAATCGTTTCCGCTGCGAGCATCTACCATGGGATTATTCCCAACAACACCCCCCGAGCATCACCACCCCCACCCACAACGTCGTATTCGACAACAAAGCACCTAACCATCTTTGGCAACAAAAAACTTTCAGCGGTAACACCGGCCCTCCCAGACGAACCGACAACTACTAAGACTCGGTAAGAGCCGTTTAAATATTTATTCTTTTTTTTTTTCCGTTGCAACTCACCATCATGGTGTCCTGATCACAGCCATCCATTTAACCCATCGCAGACTGTAATCAGATGCTGGGTAAACCCAACCCATTGATTTTTAAATAGGTCTTAAACAGGTCGGAGACAAAAACCGGACCCGACCCGTTTACTAAACGGGTTAGTCATGTCGACCCGTTTATGACCCGAACCCGTTTGACCCAGACCCGCTAATTTCGTGTTGGGTTGGGGGCTTGGGAGAAGGAGACCATGAGGGAGGGAGAGATTGAGAGGTGGGAGGAAATTTTTTTTATTAAAAAATTCAGGATCACTGTGATGACATCTTTCCTCTGATAAAGTTTTTTTTTTTTGCTCTGAATGAGGTTTTCCTTTTGAAATCAGAATTATATGGTGAAACTTTTGAAATCAAGAGCTTTTCTGTGATGACACTTTCCTTTTGAAATTGCGATAAAAAAGGAAAACGTTTGTTGTGATGACAGCTTTCCTTTGAATATTTTGTTCTAGTCAGCTTGTCCTAGTCAGCTTTTGGTTCCGTTTTGTCTAGTCAGCACAAAACCGCCGTGCCATGTTATATAGATCTGCACACATTTATCACTATAGAATTTATAAAAAATCTACAAAATTCTTTTTAAGTCCAATCCAATTTATATCATCCTACATTGAATTATGTATATTGAGCAATCGGTATCTAATTTCGGAAATGGATCTCGAGGTACCCATACCAAAATCCAAAAATTGAACTTATACCCGTTTTAAACCAATACCCTACCCGAATCTTGTCCAGCTACACAGATTGGTACCCATACCCGAACCTTCCGGTCATCTTCGGGTCGGGTTTTAGGCTCCATTGCCTCGATCCATACTACGGTGATGCGGATGGATATCTTATGCCATTGCTCTCTCCATGCTACTTTGAGTATATTAAAGAGTCCAACAACTTAAAGGGTCCATTTGATGCACCTCCAAGCAAGTGATGGGTCAGACACAATAAGCATGGGCATTGGATGGGGTGCCCTACCGCGAAACGCGGATACCTATCACCGCACGCTATATTGCAGGCCCTTGACAATTGCCTTGAGGGACTGGGGCGTGGCCATTCCAAAGATGAAAAAATTCTTAGGGGTATTTTAATTTTTTTTAAAAAATCTTCACACATGACCCTACTTAAATTTTTAATTTTAGAGTTTCTGGGTCCGCCAATGCTTGTGGGGGCCACCACAATGCTCAGCGTGGCACGCTATGTATGATATACATCCCCATGTTGTTATGCTGTAAGACCTCCCTATCGAAGTTGCTCTCGATCGGACCAGAAACGTGGGGTGCTCAAAATAAAATATTACACATGCATGATCTTCGCTGAATGCGAAAGGTGAAGTGGAGTGGTTTGCCAAAAAAAAAAACGGAAAGGTGAAGTAGAGTGGAACAAGATGAAAATGATTGTCCTTCCAAAAAAAAATAAAAACATGAAAATGATTGTCCTTCCAAAAAAAATGAATAAAAACATGAAAATCATTGTCATCAATGCCTATCTATACATACACATTTGCCGGGTCCTTTCATTTCCCTTAGGATGTTGATAGTTGCTTTAGGCCTACATCATACCCCATTAGCAACTAATAATAAAAGAAGGGGGAGGTTGCATTAGGTCCAATTAATAGCATTCCATTAATTATAGGCCCTGATAAAACTTTTCCATTAAGAAAGATCCACGGCTCAAAGTTTAATTACAATAGGTCCAGCAACTAGTAAAATAACTTATATGTCCTTACATTAACCATCTAGCTAATTTGGTTTCACAACACGACAAAAACGTTTCAGAATTTCAAAATATTTTTTATAGTGTTGTGAAACCCTAACCCTAACCCCAATTTTATAACCTAAATAGTGAACCCTATTACTAAGCAAAACCCTAATCCTAATTCTATAACCTAAATAGTGAATCATAACTCTAAACCTAATTCTATACCCTAAATAGTTAACCAAAACCCTATACCTTATTCTATACCCCTAACATTGAACCCTAACCCTAAACCAAACCAAAATCATTATAGCAGACCAAAAATCATTGTAGCACTCTGAAATATTGTAGTAGGCTGAAATTATTGAGTAATTTAAAATGTTGTAGCAGACCGAAATCACTGTAGCAATTTTTTTTTGAGAGATCTCGTTATTTTTTTAAAAAATTAATGCTATAGAAAAAAAAGTAATAATTAGTACAGTGATTTGTGTCAAAACATTCAAAACTCTACATAATTTGCTGTGTGAGTGAGTATCTTAAGGATATATTTGGTATTTTAAAAAAACAAATAAAAAGTCGATTGAGTGACCTATTATGCAGACAAAAGGATGTATAAATTTCATCTCAATGCAAAAACATTTTGTGGACTCCTTATAAATGGAAATTTTTATATAGACCTATGTAAGTAGGTACTACTCTAAAAGCCTTGCACCAATTATCACCAAAAAGAAAAAACAAGGGTTTTTTTACCAATCGACCCCTGTATTCTTCTTTATTTACATAGAAAGCCCTGTCAAATCAATCTTTATATAGAAACCCCTTAAATCATCCAATATTTAAATATTGACCTTTACAGTTAGTTGGCATCCAAAATGAAAGACTATTTTGGAAATATTCTTTCTTGCAGTTGTTATTTTATTAATATAAAGGAAAAATATTTGATTTACCCCTGGTTTTAATTATTAAAATCGATATATCTTTATTGAACGTGGACTTGATCCAAAATAAACACAGATATAACTCGAATCTAACTTGGACCTAATCCAAAGAATTCTCACATTGGACGAGTATTTATAGAGTTTAGGTAAATTATTAAGGATAAGATCAAAAGTATTATCTCGTTTTAGACATTAGCTAATTATAGGGGTCAATATATAATGTTTGAATGAATTGAGGGGTTTGTATGTAAATGTCACTTTGATAGGAGATGTAAATAGATAAGATTGTAGGAGTTGATTTGTAAAAAAAACCCAAAAAAAATGCACGATCGATCCCTCTTCCTTGAACCTACGAGCTAATTTGTTCACGCAGGTTGAACATTACCTTCAAATGTGAACCGCTGGATGCAAGCTAATGCCTGCCAAATTTGCATCCAGCGATTCACATCGGAGGGTATGTTCACCATGGGTGAACATTAAGTAAAGAACAAAAAGTAAAGAAAAGGAGGGCGCCAGTTGGTAATAGGGGTGGGACTTGGGCGGGTCTGACCCGAACCCGACCCGCCCAACCCGAACAATGGACAAACATGGGCAAAGCTTGTTAAAAACTTGGACGGGTTTGGACAAAAATAGATCAACCCGATTTCAATTTGGACGGGTTTGGGCACCGATCTCCCCAACCCGAGGAACCCGAGGAACCCGAAAAAGTGACACACTAAGGTGGAATGCTTTGATAGTTTTTTTTATGGAAATCAAAGACCGCCTATTTGATGTTGAATGATAAGAATTAGTTTGAAATATGTGAGGATATGAGTTGGACTTTATGTTTTTGTTATGCAAATGAAAGATTTTTTTTACCATCTATTTACGTGCACAAGCATTTCTAATTGGGCAACCCGTCCAACCTGCTTATTATTTTGTAAATTGGGCAACCCGAGCAACCCGAAGAACCCGAGGAACTAGAATGGGCAAACACGGGTTGGACTCCCACGGGTTCCCCGGATTCCACGGGCAAAACGGGCGAAGGTTTGTGCAAGTCGGGTTGGGCATGGGCAGACCCTTCAACCCGCCCAACTCGCCCAAGTCTCACCCCTAGTTGGTAATGATTTTATTCAGTCTAGAGCATGATGGGTGAAAGTTCTCCGTCCGTTTGAGCCGTTGGATGCAATTAAACCCTCCTATCTCACTCGGTTGTGTTTTAATGGGCACATCCGATGGTTGAGACTAAATTACAGCCTTAAGTCTTGCGCCAGCGTATAGTGCCGATATGAAAACAAAATCCTAAAATTTCAAGTATCAATTTGAAGTCACCATTCAAAAAATAGAAAGCATCGCCAGAAATTTAGCGTTTAAAATTTTCACCATTCAAAAACGAGGTAAAAAAGAAAATACTGGGGCTAAAACTTATACCAGGAATTTAGGGTTTTGGACGATCGGTGACAGTGATAGTGGCACTCCTGAGACGAACGATAGTTGGCAGATACAGAGAAAATGATCTGAACGAGCGCAAGAGCGACGAGCAGCGATCGGATAAAACAGAGATGAATGTTGTTGGCAGGTACGGTTACATGGAAGGAGGGTAAAACGGTTTTCAAATTTGTTTCCCTTATATTTGTACGTGTAGGGTCAAAAAATTAACACTAAAAGCTGTTGGGGTCACTTTCACTAATACGTGGAAGTTGGTGGTTATTTTGCTAAATTCCTCGTGTTTTTTAATGGGCACATCCGATGGTTGTGACTTGAGACGAGGGGTCAGACTTTGTCCCCCTAACCTAGGGGTGTTTGGAATGAGGAACAGTTGTTCCCCTTAAACCTATGCGAAAGAGGATATTCCTGATAATTACTATTTCTAGTATAATGCGATGATTCAGTGTGCCGGTTGGCAAAAAAATTATATAGAATGACAAACTATCATTCCCAATTCTTTGTCCCAACAGAACAAGACTATTCGTTACTTCTAAAATAACGGATCTAGGAATAGAAACAGACGGTTCCGGATTGATGCCAAACACCCACCAAAACTCCTAGTAACAGGCTCGGAGTGCAAGTCGGTACTCACTAGGGCCGTGTGAAGCGGAAGCAACGGCCATGATACGTGCTGGGCACGCTAATGACGAAACTAACCTCAAACATCCATACTACTGCTTCCACATCGCACGGTTGTGGTCACTGCTTCGGCATCGCACAACCTTGGGCTCTACTAGTCTATTATTGACCGTTTTCATTACTTGAGTAAAGTAGAAGGGGTTAACATTTCCCCTACCTTATTGTAGGGTGAAAATTATCGCTATGCACAGGAAAGGTGTGGGACGAGCAACTCCTCTCCAGTAACTTGACATTCAGTACTAACGGAGATCGCCCAAAACATCAAGGTTGGGGAGTTTGTTTCATCCGTTAGTGCCTGGTTCAAAATCTTTTAAAATTTCTCGAATTTTTTTGAAATATTTTTATTTTTGCGACCCTCGAAATGAAATATGGGTGGCAAACATATTCCGAAATTTATCAAAATTTTCAAAATTCTCCAAAATTTTGAACCTCGACTCCTAAACCCTTAAAACCAAAATCGTAAACTTTAAACCCTCAAAGCATATTGTTTGACTTCTCCGGTGTTTTTTTTTTTTTTTGAAAATTTATTTGGGGATGTGCAATATACCATCCAACACTAATCCGGAAAGATCAATTCAAAAAAAAATGCATTCAAATGTTTGTACGATCAAATTAAAGTGTACTTTTCTAAAAATTTCAAATATGGTAAATCTTAAATTCCTTTCAATTAATCCATTTCTAATTGTTTAATTAATATAAGGTTCTTGAAAAAAAAAATCAGGTCTTAATATTGATGAAATCACTCAAACTTTGGATATTTTGCAGGTTTTAGACCATTATGTAATTGTACAATATACATATAAATACACACTACATGGACCTCCTAAACTTTTGATAGTGTAAAAATATGATTTAAACATTTCATAATATGTATCTATCCTTGATTTATGACTGTCAAGAGTTTCGTTAAAATAATCAATCATCTTAATGATATTTCTATCATTTCTATAAAACTGTAATATTTTCATATTGTCGAAATATTTTCACACAATATTTTCATATCCCGCAGTATGAAAATATTGACCGAAATCGAAATTTTGAATCTTAAATGGTACACGCGGTGGGTGCGATTTAAGGAGCAATGCTATCAGCCATCCTGCCTTCCATCCGGATTGGGACATCTTGACATGGAACAAGATAACAACCATCCCTTTGCATGCTCTTGGACAGAGTGTCATTCACCTGTTGGAACTGGGTGTGCAACGAACGACTTTGATCAGGTGGCACCTCAGGATGGCCTGATCTGGTTGGAAAGCAGGATGGCTGAGATGCATTCCCCCCCATCAATTAATGGAGAGGGTTCGAGTTATTCATTCTGAATTGTATCAAGTCTTATTTAATGACGTAGATATCTTCTAGACAATAGTCTTCACGCACGTGCAATGAGAGGGTGGGTGGGTGGGTGTGAGAAGAGAGAGAGAGAGAGAGAGAGAGAGAGAGAGAGAGAGAGAGAGAGAGAGAGAGAGAGACTGACTGCATGCATGCACGTCTGTCCCAAATATTTTCTTTAGGGGGTTGAATATATATAAACCATTATAATAAGAATTTCACCATGAAACTCCCAAACGATCCGATGAATACTCTATCAGATCTACAATAAGCGAAAGTGGTGAAACATATACCTCCCATAAATGATTGCATGATCCCAATACTGAGTTTCACCTTTAATCACGGATGGAGACAAAGTCGGTTCCTCATAGTCGAACTAGAAGACACACACACACACACACACACACACACACACACACACACACACACACACACACACACACACACAGAGAGAGAGAGAGAGAGAGAGAGAGAGAGAGAGAGAGAGAGAGAGAGAGAGACTTCTAGTTTAGTCTTTAGCTAAAGGATACCCAATAGATGGCAAAGGCCGACATCAATTTTTAATTGTCTTCTATATTTGCACATAGATTATTCCTTAATCGTGATGGTGTCCTTTATTGTTATTTCTCTAACATCTAGAGCATATCAAATATCCATCCATAAAATAAGAAAAATTTGATGTATGATCATTGCCAATGATCCTCCAACCAAAAAGAAAGATGAATAAATGGAATGGTCTTCAACTTGTCAAGAAAAGGCTCCAGCATCTTCCAATTTGTCCTCCAAGTCCTCCTCGATCTTCATGGTATGTTTTCTTTCGCCTTGGATCACCTTGAGAGCTCCATGGTCATCTTCATGGTACATGGCCTCCATGTCTACGTAGCAACGATCTCTTGATCCAGTTCAAAATGAGCAAAAGAAGATTTCCTATACCCTAATCATTTGTGGGCTTTACATGGAATCTAAAGAAGTTAAAACATAAGTTGAGGAAATAGAGATTTCACACTTACCCTTTACAAGTAGCCAATACAACCAAAAAAGGATAATAGAACTTTCATATCAACCATATAAATGCAACACATCCCAGAATGCAAGTATGAATATGTAATTCTTACCACATCAATTATCATCACATGATAAATATATAAAAGAATAAAATTCATCACACTAGCATCCTAAAAATCATGCTAAAAGATGATTGACATCATCAATCTCTTAGACATTAAAGATCAAAAAGAGATGGCAAGCGCAACCTGCACCCTATACCAATTGAAGGTTTAGGATTGAAGTGCGCATCGAAAGCGATTCACGTGATGGATAAATCAATACAGACCATGGTCATGATATGTCTAATTTAGATGATGAACTAAATGGTTTTTAACAAAATAAAAGCGCATGCAATCGATCTAAGGACTACAAGAATTAGTTACCTCTCAGGTCTTATCGATGCCTAAAGTAAAGAGTAACATAAATTCATCTTGGTAGAAGATGAATTTGTCGATAACAAGATCGAATCCATTGAAGAACGATGGGCTCGCAACCCGTTCAAATCATATCCTATTTTGATCCTCATAATGAGCTTGAGGGGCTTGTGGGAGACTACCTTCATTTCTATGTCCTTATTCTTCTCCTTCATGAATGTCTCTATGCGTGTGAGTCTTCTTCTCTTCCTCCTCTTCTTTCTTTTCTTGGCAGAGAGAGGGAGAGAGAGAGCTCCTTTTCTTCCTTCTTCTTTTAGAAGAAAGAGAGAGAGAGAGAGAGAGAGAGAGAGAGAGAGAGAGAGAGAGAGAGAGAGTAGCCAAAACCAACACAAGAGAGGAAAAGAGGGTGGCAAATAGGGTTGAGGGGGTGCAATACTATCTAGGTTAGGAATCCTCCTTCTCCTTATTTGCCCGGCCAAAAATGAATAAGGACCCATATGACCGGCCACATAATGGAGGGAGGAATCCTTGTCTCGCTTGGATCCCTCCTCTCTTAATTACATGACTAGCCACCATGTGGTCCCACCACATATCGACCAAGTGCTTGAGGGGGAGGGAATCCTCATCAAGTTTGTATCACTCCTTCCTCACTTATATGGTTCCAAGGCATACACTTGCACACACACCACATGATAAAGTCACCCCATACATATAATAAGTACACCCCATAACTCACAAACGCATTAGCATGCTTTATGGAGCATGACCTATATATGCAAGCCATATGGGTCCCACTAGTGGTGCACCAACACGTATGGCTTCGAGTCAACCACTCTAATGGTCGAGATAGACCCCCTCTTTATTACGAAAAAAAAAGAATGTTACAGTCTTTCAAATCGGGTATCCAATCTGATTACTGATTGTGAACCTTCTGAGGTGTGAATCGTGTTGGAATTGGATCCGCTAATCAGAGTCGCAGCGGAAGCAAAAGAAAGATCCGAAGATCATACGGTGTATGTTTCATTACAATTAATTCTACAAAACAATTTACATGCAAATCTATGATCTTAGCATATGTGCGGACACCTTAGAGGCATACTACAATCTACGGAAGACATGCATGCATCTAGTTAGGTGTTTAGAATCATCATACCATTTTGGATCTATGATCCGGAGACGACGGAATGATGAAGAACCGCACTTGAATCGCAAGGGAAACTGTCGGATAGCACCTTGTCCTTTGCGAATTGAAGAATCCTCAAAATCCCGTCTCTGAGTGCAGGGATTACGAGCCGACGGAGGAATCCGTTGCAAAGACGATGGCGAGCCGCGAGATTTTCTCCTCCTCTTTCTCCTTTCTTCCTTCTCCTTCCTTTCTCTTCCTTCTCCCTTCTTCTTCCTCTCTTTTCCTTGGCTGAAATCACAAAGGAGGAGCTAAAGGGGGGGTTCGGATTTTCTGGAGGAGAGGGAGCTTTTTTGCCGGCCCTTCCTCTCCCTATTTCCTTTATAGGGCGGCTAGGGCCGGCCCTAGTAGGATAAGGATAAAGGGGGGGCGGTTTTTAGGGATTTCCAGTGTCTATCGTGAAGCCTGGACGAAAACGCCCTTCACGAAAAGTGGAAAACTGAAAGAGAGACTAAGTGAGGTGCGCTACTCGGAATAAAGTTCCGTCAGCGCCTGTGAGCTCCTAGAATTATTTCGCTCAATCTAAGATCCATATTCAATATGTTCTAAGCCATATTTCAATATTTACCAAAATACCCCTACGGCCCGTAACACATGTGAATTAGGTTCTTAGGCTCCGGGCTTGCGCTCCATCGCGCTACTTCGCATCCAACGTATCCAACTAGGTCGGGGAACAATTCCTATACGCAACGACATGGTGGAACCTTCAGGGTTCAGGATCTCTAGCTTCAACCGGATCCCTGATTAACTGTTCCGGTGACACACCGAAAGTTTCGTTAATCAGCCCTAATCCGTTTAACCCGCATAGCCACCCAGAGTGCGACGCGAGTTGAACTCTAGTGATCCTAAACTTAAGTTACTCTCTCGTAACCCTGTTCTTTACTATACTCCGATAATCCTTAGTCCCTCCTATTACTGGTGCCATGATACGACTCGGGCGGTGAGGAGCACCGTCAGATCCCGATCGATCATCTGACTAGGGTTTGATGACTTGTCATCTATAAGACCACACACCTTCCGGTGCTATGCCTAGCATCCGGAACATCGTCAGTCATACTGACAACCACCAGGCCTGGGTTAACTGTGTGGACAGATTGACTCATCAAAACGCACCCATCCAATACTGGATGTCGGATAACCTGTAGGGATTACATGTCACTCAAGCGCCAGCCGGGTAACCTAACGTACCATGGTATTGGACTATGGAAGGTCCGCACACGTTGGCACATCAAAGCACCACACAACTGGTTGGCCCACTGTACATGGTCCCTCAGGGTTAAGGACAGATTATCTATAGTAGTAAGACGGTTTATGCACCAATGTCTGAATCACTGAACTGTGCATCGTCTTGTTTCATGTTCAATATGATCATTGTGCTTGGTCAGGTGAATGGGAATCCCACGTTCCCGTGGTGGAGACTTCACCACATCCTCTACCTGCCAACAGTTTGTTCTCGGTGAAGCGACCGGCATCACCTAAGCTGTGAACTAGTTCAAGGTCTACACAAAACTGGTCCACTGGGTCTCCCAAGCATGGATCCTCCATGCGCCTCAGTGGCCTACTGTGTTCCCTATGATCCTTTTATTATATGCGTATTATCATATACCCGCGTAGTATTCTAATTAAAGCAATAACCAAAGTCATCTTTATTAATGTTAATACAGAAATTCCACGATAAGGACACACGAGCTACAATAATCTCCCACTTGGCCTAGCGGGGAACAACAGTCTTAACTCCCATGGCATCCACGTCCTTCTCAAAAGCCTTGGTCGGTAACGCCTTTGTGAAAGGGTCCGCCATGTTATCTGCAGACGCCACCTGAGTCACTGCAACCTCCCCTCGCTTCTGCAAGTCCCGGGTAATGTAGTATTTCCGCTCGATATGATTACTCTTCTGGTGATATCTTGGCTCCTTGGATTGTGTTACCGCTCCACTATTGTCACAGTAAAGGACAATAGGATCTTAAGCTCCCCGTACGCATCCTAAATCAATGAGGAACTTCTTGAGCCACACCACCTCCTTAGCTGCTTCGCACGCCACAATATACTCAGCCTCTGTCGTCGAATCCGCGATGCATCCCTACTTCACGCTCCTCCAACTGACAGCTCCTCCTCCTAATGAAAACACAAACCCTGATATCGATCTCCTAGATTCCGGATCTGACACAAAATCAGAATCTGTATATCCAATCAGCATCAGTTCCTGTGAAGAGTAAACTAACTCATAATCTCTCGTCCTACGGAGATACTTGAGTATACTTTTCACAGCAGTCCAGTGCTCTGGACCCGGATTTGACTGATACCTGCCCATTATGCCTACTGCATAGCATATATCTGGTCTCGTGTACTGCATGGCATATATCAGACTCCCTACAGCCGAAGCATAAGGTATCTTCTACATCTCTGCCCTCTCCTCAAGAGTCTTAGGACCCTGATCCTTGGACAATTTCATTCCATGTATGAATGGAACCAATCCCTTCTTGGAGTTGTGCATACTGAATCTGACCAAGATAGTATCTATGCAGGCTGACTGTGACAGCGAGAGAGTCTTGTTCTAGCGATCTCGAGTTACCTTGATCCCCAGAATATAACTCGCTTCACCCAGGTCTTTCATGTCAAATTGAGAGGATAACCATACCTTCACTGTAGACAACGTTCCAATATCATTTCCAATGAGCAGGATATCGTCTACGTAAAGCACTAGAAAAACTACTGCAGTCTTATCGCTCCTTTTATAAACACATGGTTCATCCACGTTCTGCTCAAATCCATAAGATTGGATAGCCTGATCAAAACGCATGTTCCAACTTCTGGATGCTTGCTTCGGTACATAAATGGACCTTTGCAACTTGCACGCCAGACCTTCCTGACCTTTTGCGACAAAGCCTGGAGGCTGAGATATGTAGATGTCTTCTTCCAAATCCCCATTGAGGAATGCGGTCTTGACGTCCATTTGCCAGATCTCCCAATCATAATGGGCTGCAATGGATAAGAGGATCCGGATAGACTTAAGCATAGCCACTGGCGAAAAGGTTTCGTCATAGTCGATCCCTTCTCGCTGGGTATAACCCTTAGCGACTAGTCTAGCTTTGTAAGTCTCAACGGTACCATCCGGACCTCTTTTTCTTTTGTACACCCACTTACACCCAACAGGTTTAATGTTGTGAGGTGGTGTAACAAGTGTCCAGACCGAGTTTTGGGATATCGATGTCAGTTCTGCCTCCATGGCTTCCTGCCATGCTGTATGGTTAGAGGATACCATCGCTTCGTCATAGTTCAGGAGATCATCCTCTTGAAACTCTGGATCTACCATAAAGGCTTCTCCAATGTATCTATCAGGAGCACTTATTGTCCTCCCACTGCGACGAGCCTGCGGTGGTTCCATAGGAGTCGATTCTACAGTATAGTTAATCTTAGTGGTATCGGCTCCCACTACGTTTTCTGTCTGTGTACTCCCATCAGTACCAAGCAATTCTTCAAGAACTACTTTACTGGTGGGCTTATGGTCTATTAAATAATCTTACTCCAAGAATACGATGTTCGTCGAGACGACAACCTTTCTATCCTCAGGATCATAAAGTAAACCACCTTTTGTCTCTTTTGGATACCCAACAAACAGACATACCTTAGTTTTTGACTCCATCTTATCTCGCTTGTCCTTCCGCATATGTGCTGGACAACCCCAAATCCTAAAGTGCTGTAGGCTTGGCTTTCGCTTCAACCACAGCTTCTAAGGAGTTAGGGGTACTGACTTTGTTGGAACAAAGTTTAAAGTGTATGCTGCCATCTCTAGGGCATATCCCCAAAAACTATGTGGCAATGTTGCATAACTCATCATAGTCCGAACCATGTCTAACAAAGTTCGGTTTCTCCTCTCAGATACACCATTTTGTTGTGGTGTCCCTAGTGCAGTCAACTGGGATACGATCCCATACTCACGCAGGTACCCAATAAATTCATCCGATAGATATTCGCCTCCTCGATCCGATCGAAGAGACTTGATACTTTTACTCGTCTGCTTTTCTGCTTCAGCTCTGAACTCCTTGAACTTATCAAAGGATTCAGACTTTCGCCGCATTAGGTATATGTATCCAAACCTCGAGTGATCATCCGTGAAGGTGATAAAATACTCGAAGCCTCCTATAGCACGGACACTTATGGGCCCACATACATCAGTGTGTACCAACTCTAATACCTCCTTAGATCTGCTACCTTTGGCTCGGAAAGATCTTTTAGTCATCTTGCCTTCCAGGCAAGACTCACACGTCGGTAGGCTTTCTGAAACATCTGGACTTAAAAGTCCAACCTTAACCAACCTGTGAATCCTGTCTGAGGCTATGTGTCCAAGTCTTAGATGCCAAAGGAGTGTTGGATTATCTGAGGGATTTTTCCTTTTAGATGAATTAACCACACAAACTTCAGTTATGTTATCCTGCTTATGATTGGAGTTAATTACATAGAGACCATTCTGTATCTTTCCCTTATAAACAAAGGAACCATTCAATTTAATTGATACACCAGAAGCATCAAATAAAACTGAAAAACCTTCATTATTCAATAAGGAAATAGAAATTAAATTTTGTCTCAAGGACGGTACATAAAGTATGTCTCTAAGTAATAAACTTCTTCCATCAAGGAACTGCAAGACCATATCTCCAACTGCTTCAGCCTCTGCCACGGCCTCAGTTCCCATGCTTAGGATTATCTCCCCATCACCCAGTTTTCTTGTCTCCTTGAACCCCTGCAAATTATTGCAAGCATGGTTAGTGGAACTAAAATCCACAATCCATGAAACTGGAGAACAACTGGATGCTACAAGGGATTCCACTATGTAGATTTGAGATATACCTATCTCAGCCTTCTTGGGAGCCGTGCGGCAGTCGCCCTTCTAGTGCCCCTACTTGCCACATCGGAAATATTTTCCTTTGGCTTCGCCGGACCATTCTGCTTAGGAACCTGCAACTGCACCTGGCCCATCTTCACGGGCTTCTTAGACTTTCTTTTCTGAAACTTACCTTTGGCTTTCAGATAAGAATTCCGCTCCATATTTAGGGATTGGGCTCCTGCCTTCATCCCGTCCTCTGCCGCCTGGAGCGCCGCTAGGAGCTCTGCGTTAGATATCTCTAACCGGTTAAGGTTGAAGTTGGTAACGAAGTCCTCAAATGCTCCTAACAGAGACGCGAGGAAAATATCGATCTTGATCTCTGCATCCAAGATGACATCAAAGGAACCAAGCTCGTTCACATAGCCAAACAATTTTAGCATATGATCCTGAACTAAAGTCCCCTCTGCCATCTTCGTGGACACTAATTTCTTGATGGTCAGGTAACGAGTTACTCGACTACGATCCTCGAATATTTCTTTTAGGTAGAGCATCATGTCTGAAGCAAAGGCAATGTCTTCGACTTGCTTCTGAAGGACGGTCTGCAAGGATGCCACTATGTAGCACTTGTACATCTCATCAGCATCTAGCCAGTCTTTCCATTCCTTTAACTGAGCCTCAGTTGCACTTGGTCCCGGCATGGCCGGTTGAGGGGTACTTAGGGCAATTGTGTGTTTGCCAACCCTTAGGACGAGCATCAGGTTACGCTTCCAGTCCTCGTAGTTTGGTCCTGTAAGTTTGTTATCATTAAGTATGGAGGCAAGGGGGTCGAGCTTGGTTATGATTTCTGTAAACAATGGTTCAAAGCAAAATTAGGGTTTACTACAATCTATTTCATGGAATTTAGAAATAGATAATGTTTACTCCAGCCGCTATGTCTCTACTACTTCAAGTGGAGACATCCAGGAATCTAAATTCCCTGGGCTCGAGCACTGAGACTATCGGCCTTGAATTGGAGACAGCATCTCGGTGAGAGCATGCAACCGCTTCTGCCAACGGGGTTTTTATGACCCAGTCTTCATCAGAATTATCCATGGTAAACTGAAAGACATCCCAGTCTCCTTTTGGCCAGCTTTATATGACTCGCGTGCGTAGCAACAGTGGCTTCATACAAGATTTCGGATGCTTCCCACAAATCTAGATGGTGTCGGCAGGGGGGTTCATAGGCTCCTGCGGTGCAGAAAAAAACCGTCACCCACTGCCACCGGTATCGTCCATGTCCCGAAGGAAACCACTAGGCGAACCAGCATGGAAGAAAACACAGCTCTCACCCGGTGGGAATATCGAACTGCGTACCTCCCACCCAGACCCTTAGCCGGTTGATTGTGGAGGCCATGGGCTCCCCTTTGGAGGGAACCTCTTACACATCCCTTCTTTATGAGGTTTTATGCATATCTAGAAAGGTCACGACCTCCTAGACTTAGACCCTGGTCTACCGTGCTCCCACTAGGATTACAAACCCTCCCGCAAAGCATTAGTATCCTCGGAAAATATCATAGTCCCTACCTTGAATACTCAGCTTTCGCCTTTCTTGCAAGGATCACATTATATAGATTCCAAGGATCTCGATACTTCACTAGTTTGCCCATAATCCTAAGATCTGGAGCCTAGCCTAAGGTCAATGTGGAAAGGACTCCCACTACGATCACGCCTCGTTCACAATTTGATGCCTGATGTCATGTAGACCTCATCTCATTACAGGTTTCGATACTGGCCAAATAGGGACATCCGACAACCTCCGCCGGACCTCAACCTAATAGTGGCATAACCAAATCATGATGAGTTCATACTACCATCAATCATCATCTAGAAACGGGTATCACACAGTGAAATCCTAACCTAACTTGGTCGCTAGGACCACGTGGGGAAAGGGCATCCCACTAGGGTTATCATACTTCTTATGTAGACATTAGTTAATTATCTCTAAACAAATCTAACACTGCGTCTATCTCGGTGCACAGTACTTGGCTACCTGAACTACCACGAGGGCGGTTACCGTCTTTCCTTTTAGCTAGCCACCGGATTCGCATGTGTTAGAACCATTTAGAGACACCGATGAATCCATAAGCTTAGTACTAACCCTAAGCTTGATCTAGAGACAAACTCACAAGCAAGATAATAAAATTATCATCGGGGTTCTTTAAACAATAAGTAAAGAGAATCAATAGAAAAACATCCAAACTGAATCAAGTCCAAGGTCCGACCCCTAAACCTGAATAGCACAGCCAAGATATCCTGCTCTTCCGTTCTGCACGATCTCTGACGATGATCCCCATCATCGCCAACGTGCACGCTTTCGCCGGGTCTTTACACGCCATGGTGCCGCTTGCCCGAACCGTGGATGAAGCATCATCTCCTTCTTCCTGTGACCGAAAAACTAACACGCTCCGAGCAAGTGCTCGTTCGTGTATAATTTCGCTAGAAAGAAAAGAAGACAATCCTAAAAACATGGCCAGGGAACCGAGGATGGTCAACCCCCACCCTCGCCTATCTAGAGCCTTAAAATCCACAAGCACAATAATAATTAATACAAAATTTAAATTCGGGGTCCGACCCCCGGATGCATGCAATCACAGATTACTATTCAGCGCGGCACCTGTAAAAAGACGATACATAGCACAATCGATATGCATGATCTATGCCGAATCCCGACGAAAACATATGCCATCATATATTCACATGATTTTTTCATGAATTCATGCATGAAATATAGACCAAAGCGTGCTCTGATACCAATTGTTGGAATTGGATCCGCTAATCAGAGTCGCAATGGAAGCAAAAGAAAGATCCGAAGATTATACAGTGTATGTTTCATTACAATTAATTCTACAAAACAATCTACATGCAAATCTATGATCTTAGCATATGTGCGGACACCCTAGAGGCATACTACGATCTACGGAAGACATGCATGCATCTAGTTAGGTATTTAGAATCATCATACCTTTTTGGATCTATGATCCGGAGATGACGGAATGATAAAGAACCGCACTTGAATCGCAAGGGAAACTGTCGGATAGCACCTTGTCCTTTGCGAATTGAAGAATCCTCGAAATCCCATCTCTGAGTGCAGGGATTATGAGCCGACGGAGGAATCCGTTGCGAAGACGATAGCGAGCCACGAGATTTTCTCCTCCTCTTTCTCCTTTCTTCCTTCTCCTTCCTTCCTCTTTCTTCTCCCTTCTTCTTCCTCTCTTTTCCTTGGCTGAAACCACAAAGGAGGAGCTAAAGGGGGGGTTCGGATTTTCTGGAGGAGAGGGAGCGTTTTTGCCGGCCCTCCCTCTCCCTATTTTCTTTATAGGGCCGGTCTCCCATGGCTCCAAGGAGGCTAGAGCCGGCTGTTGGATATAAATCCATGGTAGAGGCCCGCAGCGGAAGCAAAGTGAAGGTCCGAGGACCGTGAGCGGTGTGCGTTACATATCAAAATTTTCATCGAAACGATCTACATATGCGTGTATGAATCTAGCATGGCAACTACGCGAACCCCTAACGATGATCTAACGCGAAAGAACAAATTAGCATGAATGCATGTTCTAATTATGTTAGATCTACTTGTTAGAGGTCATACCTGCGTGCGGAATCTTTCACCGCGACAAATTTCTTCTTTGTCGATGGAGACGGGCTACGGATCTGCTCGACATAGCTTCGGTGCGATGGCCATAAGTTTCTGCTCCGAACTCCGATTGGGCTGAAATTTGGACTGCGGGTAGCCAACTTCGAGACGCAACTTTTCCAACAAGTTTCACGTCGTTTGGACTTCTGTAGCTCCCGAAATCGCAGAAACAACGTTGATTTTTTGTGCAGATTCTGGACAGCAAAAGGTTGCGGGAGACGCCTTCTAGTTCACCCGATCTCACACGATGCACGGCACCTCGTCGATGGATCTCTGAGTGCCTCCATACGACGAGCCTTCTCCTTCTACAAAACACCACGTGAAGAAGACGAGTCGCCATCCAATGGCGCAAGCGAGGGAGAGAGAGACGAGAGAGGAGATGCGAAGAGAGGAGAGGGGGCGGCTAGGGTTTCCCCATGCCATGGCCGGCCCTAGGGCTTGCATGGCTCTATTAATTTCGTGCACCCTCTATCTCCTTCTCATATATAGGGCCGGCCTATTCATATGGATAAGGACAATATGGATAAGGATGATAGATTCAAACCTTATCCCTATATATCTCTTCTTTATCTCTATCCTTTCCTTGTTTTCGAAAACGGTCAAAACCAGCCCGTTTTCTGCGCCTCATAACCGGCCCCTTCATCGGAGGCAACAACCTCCCGAAACTAATGGGGCCGGCCTTGACCAGTCTCTCAACACTTAGGGCCGGCCCCCTTAGTGCATAGTGGCGCATGGTATGACCAAAACGCCCTTATGTCACTAGTTGGCCGTTCCTCGTGTACGAGACTTTACAAGGCACACATAAGTGAAGTGCACCAGTGATTTCACTATTCTCTGAGGTTCCCGTAGGGTACCCCTAGTGAAGTCAACTAGTCAACTCGCAACATGTCCCGGTGCATCGCACCCATGTGGCAAAGTCCACTTATGGCAAGGAATTGCTACATGCGTCTCTGCACTAACCTAGGGTTTCCCCTTAGTGCACACACGTAGCTACGCATCTACCGAGCACTAGTGCGAAGCACTCACGGAGCGTATGCTTGGACTTCTCGCTTCCTCTAACTACGTTCTGTGTTTCGAGGAGATGGTATAAGAACCATACATAATGTCGATAAGGTGGAACCTTCAGGGACCAGGGTTCATGGCTTCCAACTCAGACTCGATCGACACACTACCCGAGTGTACCATCGATCCTCTGAGTTCGAGTTAACCTGCGTAGCCACCCAGAGTGCGACGCAGGCTGCACTCCAATCCCCCCGGACTTACTATGTTCTCCCACATACCCCTGCTCTCCGCTTAGTATGGTAAACTCGCTGTCCCTCCACTGGTGCCATGATGCAACTCGAGCGGTGGAGAATACCGTCAGACTCGAGTGCTCATATGACTCGGTTCCTTCCAGGTTGACCACATACATCGTACCTCCGATTACTCTGACGAGCAACCGGATCCGTCATCAGTCCAACTGATGACCACCTGGCCAGGGTTTAATACGACGTAGGTCAGACCAAGGAACGCACCTCCCGTTAGGGGTGTGGATAGCCTGCAGGAGTGACATGCTGATGCAACGCCAGCCGGGTAACCCAGTACACCGTGGTTTTGGATCACTGCATCCGGATCCTCACACATTGGTGCGCCAAAGCACCACACAACTGGTTAGTCCACCAGACATGGCTCCTCAGGGTTTAGGACCGTTTTACCCTAAGCAGAAACACGGTTTAGTGCACCGGTGTCTGCTCACCGATCTGTGCACCGTGTTGGTTCCGTTCGGCCACAGACACTGTGCCTGGTAATGACCGTGGTGGAGACACCCACGCTCTGTCATCCCAACAGCTTATCTTGATAGGGCGACCAACCCTAATCAGAGCTGCGAACGTATTTAGGTTACATGGGACCAATCCATTGAGTCTCCCACTCAAGTGGATTACCATGTAGCCATGGCTCTCTGTTCTGTAATCAGAACACGTACTAAGGTACGTACCAATATGCATTCCTATACTATCAACCATACAAAGCTAAACACTAGGTTTTTACGAGCTATAGACCTCACCAATTCTAACACCGGCCCTAGTAGGATAAGGATAAAGGGGGGCGGTTTTTAGGGATTTCCAGTGTCTATCGTGAAGCCTGGACGAAAACGCCCTTCACGAAAAGTGGAAAACTGAAAGAGAGACTGAGTGAGGTACGCTACTCGGAATCGAGTTCCGTTAGTGCTTGTGATCTTCTGGAATTATTCCGCTCAATCTAAGATCCATATTCAATGTGTTCTGAGCCATATTTCAGTATTTACCAAAATATCCCTACGGCCCGTAACACATGTGAATTAGGTTCTTAGGCTCCGGGCTTGCGCTCTATCGTGCTACTTCGCATCCAACGTATCCAACTAGGTCGGGGAATAATTCCTATACACAACGATAGGGTGGAACCTTCAGGGTTCAAGATCTCTAGCTTCAACCGGATCCCTGATTAACTATTCCGGTGACACACCGAAAGTTCCGTTAATCAGCCCTAATCCGATTAACCCGCGTAGCCACCCAGAGTGTGACGCGAGTTGAACTCTAGTGATCCTAAACTTATGTTATTCCCTTGTAACCCTGTTCTCTACTATACTCTGATAATCCTTAGTCCCTCCTATTACTGGTGCCATAATACGACTCGGGCGGTGGGGAGCACTGTCAGATCCCGATCGATCATCTGACTAGGGTTTGATGACTTGTCATCTATAACACCACACACCTTCCGATGCTATGCCTAGCATCCGGAACATCGTCAGTCATACTGACAACCACCAGGCCTGGGTTAACTGTGTGGATAGATTGACTCATCAAAACGCACCCATCCAACACTGGACGTCGGATAACCTGTAGGGATTACATGTCACTCAAGCGCCAACCGGGTAACCCAACGTACCGTGGTATTGGACTATGGAAGGTCCGCACACGTTGGCACATCAAAGCACCACACAACTGGTTGGCCTAGTGTACATGGTCCCTCAGGGTTAAGGACAGATTATCTATAGTAGTAAGACGGTTTATGCACCAGTGTCTGAATCACTGAACTGTACACCGTCTTGGTTTCTGTTCAACACGATCATTGTGCTTGGTCAGGTGAATGGGAATCTCACGTTTCCGTGGTGGAGACTTCACCACATCCTCTACCTACCAACAGCTTGTTCTCGGTGAAGCGACCATCATCACCTAAGCTGTGAACTAGTTCTAGGTTTACACAGAACTGGTCCACTGGGTCTCCCAAGCATGGATCCTCCATGCGCCTCAGTGGCCTACTGTGTTCCCTAGGGTCCTTTTATTATATGCGTATTATCATATACCAGAGTAGTATTCTAATTAAAGCAATAACCAAAGTCATCTTTATTAATGTTAATACAGAAATTCCACGATAAGGACA
Organism: Chamaelirium japonicum; assembly: GCA_947650365.1. NCBI lineage: Eukaryota > Viridiplantae > Streptophyta > Magnoliopsida > Liliales > Melanthiaceae > Chamaelirium > Chamaelirium japonicum. The sequence goes on from OX393560.1 coordinate 54,738,661, forward strand.
CACGAGCTACAACAAATCGGTGCACTCAAATCTTTTATGTACTGATCTCATCAGCATACTCGAGTCACCTAACACATATCTCAGAGGACTAGTGGCGAATATGAACAAAACACAGTAAGCTATGAAAGATGCGATATCTATTATTTATCCAAAACTAAAGTCAAAACAAAATAGTAATTGACATTGTTGAACATATAGTCCTAAGTGTAGAGAGGGAGGAATCCAAGAACAGTAGTAGAATATTGGTCCAAGCGCATAGCAAAAGCATGTTTTGCCACCCAAATGATAGTGTAGGAATTAGAGTTCTGACTATCCGGCGAAAAGTCGGGATGCGAAATTTTTTGCGTCCGATTAAAATCAACTTGGCACCATAGCTAGATAATAATTAATTATAAATTATCATGATATTAAAAAAATTAATTCTAATGGATACCATCATCTATATATTATTAGAAGTATACCTCTTAGGACTTATAGATGCCTAAGGTTGTAGATTCGATGAAGACAATGGTTGAAGATGAAGTTACGATCTCGCTACCGTCTTGATTCAATGCCCATCCCACATACACGAGCCGCGATGATAAACTTGTGGGAGTCTTCTACTTCTCCTAGATCCTTATGAAGAACACTCGATGAAGACGAACGGATCCATCATGTGGAAGCCCGAAGGGGAGGAAGACATTTCTTCATTCTTTTCTTTCTTCTCTCTTTTTCTCTTCCTCTTTCTTTCCTTCTTTTCTTTCTTGGCCGAACTATTGGAATTAAATCCTTGTATGGGAGTCGTAGTGGAAGCAAAAGATAGATCTGAGGATCTCATTATGTATGTTTCATTATAATCAATTCTATAAAACAATATACATGCAAATCTATGAATCTAGCATATATGCGGACACCCTATAGACATACTACAATCTACGAAAGATATGCATGCATCTAGTTAAGTGTTTAAAATCATCATATCTTGGGGATCTTTGATCCGAGAAGAATGGAACAATCGTTGATGATGAATCACACTTAAATCGAGAGGAAAACTGTCGGATAGCACCTTGTCCTTTGTGAAGGAAGGAACCCACATCGTCCTATATCTAAGTACAAGGACGACACGCCAATGAAGGGTTGCATGTAGCGAAGAAGATGACGCACCTCGAAGAACTCCTCTTCTCTTTCTCTCTTCTTATTTCTTCTCCTTTTCTTCCTTATTTTTTCCTCTTTTCTTCTTCCTCTTTTTCGTGGCCGAAACCACAAAAAGGGAGAGAGGAGAGGGGGCGTCAGAATTTCTAGAGAGGGGAGAGGCTAGGGCTGGCCCCTTCTCCCTTATTTTCTCTTATAGGGCTACCCCCTACTCGCTTACGCAAGCTAGGGCCGCCCCCCTAAGGATAGGGATGCAGGGGGTTGGTTTTTTTGCTTTCTCTGACACTTTGAACGAAAACGTTCTTTTGTCAGGGTACCACTAATAGAGAGATAAAATGAGGTACGCTAGTCAGAATCAAGTTTCGTTAGTGTCTATAAGCTTCTGAAATTATTCTGCTCATTTTAAAATCCATATTCAATATGTTCTTAGCCATATTTTAGTATTTATCAAAATACCCCTATAGCCCCTTAACACATGTGAATTAGGTTCTTAGGCTTCGGGCTTGCGCTCTATTATGCTACGTTGCATCTAACGTGTCCAATCGGGTCAAGGAGTAGTTCCTATATACAATAACAGGGTAGAACCTTCAGGGTTCAGGATCTCTAGCTTCAACTAGATCTATGATTAACTATTCCGGTGACACATCAAAAATTTCGCTAAACAACCCTAATCTGATTAACCCGCATAGCCACCCAGAGAGAGACGCGAGTTGAACTCTAGTGATCCTAAGCTTATGTTACTCCCTCGTAGCCCTGTTCTCTACTATACTCTGATAATCTATATTCCCTCCTAATACTGGTGCCATGATTCGACTCGGGCAGTGGGGAGCACCGTCAGATCCCGATCGATCATATGACTAGGATTTGATGACTTATCATCTATAATACTACACACCTTCCAGTACTATGCCTAGCATCTCGAATATCATCAGTCATACTGACAACCACCAGGCCTGGATTAATTGTGTGGACGGATTGACTCATCAAAACGCACACATCCATCTCTAGACGTCGGATAACCTGTAGGGGTTGCATGCCACTCTAGCGGCAGCCGAGTAACCCAACGTATCGTGATTTTAGATTATGGTAGGTCCGCACACATTGGCACATCAAAGCACCACACAACTGGTTGGCTCAGTGTATATGGTCCCTCAGGGTTAATGACCGATTATCTACAGTAGTAAGACGGTTAATGCACCAGTGTCTGAATCATTAATTTGTGCATCATCTTGGTTCATGTTCAACACGATCATCGTGCTTGGTTAGGTGAATGAGAATCCAACGTTCCCATGGTGAAGACTTCACCACATCCTCTACCTGCCAACAGCTTATTCTCGGTGAAGCGACCAATATCACCAAAGCTATGAAATCAGTTATAGGTCTACACAGAACTGGTCCACTAGATCCCCCAAGCATGGATCCACAATGCGCCTCAGTGATCTATTGTATTTTCTAGGGTCCTTTATTATATATGAATTAACATATACTAAAGCAGTATTCTAGTTAAAACAATAACCAAAGTCATCTATAGTAATGTAAATACCAAAAATCCACGCTCAGGACATACGAGCTACAACATGAACCTCTCTAGGAGAGAGGGGAGCAAGGTTTTTGCTTGGGATTTAGGCAAAAGGTGGCGGATAGGGTTTGTTTTATGTCGAAATACCTAGATATGGTTTCCTATTATAAAGGGATAGAGATCCCTTGAATCTATCCCCTCATAACCTCCTATGGATGTTATCAGTCATATGAGGATTTTAGTTAGGGTTTATCCCTTGGTCGAAATTCTCATGGGTAGCACCCATAGGGGGCGGTCAACAATACCCAAGTTGCACCCACAAGTTCTGGCATCCACTTAAGTCGAGAAAGGCTTGTGTACTTGTTAGCTCAATTTGACTGTGGTCAAATCCTAACTTGTGCCATAGTTCAACTAGGCAACCAATACGAGAAAATAAATAAATAATTATCTATCAACATGCACCTCAGATAATTATGACAATACTTCTGCACTTAGGGGTTATCTTCTTAGTCCACCAAGATATCGACCATAGAGGAAGATAGAGTCGCACTCCATACTGTACCTTAGGGTGCGTTCTTTTTGTACTAAAGCAAATGGAAATGAAGTATGTACTCCATTTCTGCCTCTTTTCAAGTTTTGTGTTCTTTTGGAATAAGGAAAACTAAGTGAGGAATTAAATCGATAGCTATTCTTTTGGGAAGAAAGTGGAAGTGAAAAACATAAGAAAAGAAAATTGAGATCAAATATAAAACTTATGCATTGATAGAAATATGAAAGACAATAATTATGAACGGATGCAAAGATTAAATGCAGCACTTATGAATTGATTCAAGGATCAAAAGTAACACTTATGCACTGTTGCAAAGTCAAATGCTGAAAAATAACCGGAATACAAACCCTAGCGCCAAAAAACTAATCGGAATGCAAACTCTAACCAGAGTTTTGGCCAGAGTACAAACCCTAGCGCATGATCAAGCCAGAAAAATATTATTATTGACATAAAAGTTTCTCCAATCACGAAAACTAGAAAGACAACCGAGGAAGTAAAACTCACCTTGATCTTGCCAGAAAAGTAAAAAAATAGCCTAAATCTTAGCTGGAGAAAAAGACATCTGTCGTGCAGAAATCGCCATTTCAATCGTCTGGTGGAAAGAAATTTTCCTCCAAAATTTGGGCGGAAACGAAGTTTGTCCAACCGACTGAAATGATCTACATTTGTCATTTATCATCAGATAAAAAGAGTATTATTTTAAAATTTTGAAAGGAAACAAAGTCTGCTCAGCCGACTGAAATGATCCAGTTTGAGGCTTCCATCATCAGATGATTAAAAAAAAAAAAAAATCCTCAAAATTTGGAAAGAAACGAAGTCTGTTCAATCGACTGAAATGATCTACCTAAATGGATTCGATTATACCCTATTAAAGTTTAAAAAAATAAAATTGGAGAACGAAAACAAACCATTTGCACCATTTGGTTCGTGTCCGTCCAAAAGAATCCGACCTTTCCCATTGTGTCCTGCCACGTCACAGTAAGAGTGCGGTGTTTGGGGACAAGGTCGTTAATTGCAACCGGGCCCACCGATGTACTAAAATTGTGTACACGTCAGAGTATCAGATGTAAGTTAACGCTCTACGAAACAAACAAAGATAATTTTTTTATAGGAAAATGAGAATCAGGTGTAAGTTAGCACACTGGGGGGAAAAAAAAACAAAGATATTTTTTTATTAAAAAATGCTATTGGAATATAGTAATGAGACATAAAGCGAACCCAATTTGACATTGGAGCCATCGGCCAGTAGTCGACTACTCTCCAGTGATGATGGTCTCTCTCTCTCTCTCTGACGATTTGGGGTGTGACATGTGGCGATTCAAAAACCAACGACCACGATCTATGGTCATGGGATGAACCCAAAGGGAGATGGCACCACCCCCGGTCGCCATCCACCACCTGTTGTCGTCGTCAGCCATCATCCCTGTCGACCACCACCTTTTGTCGCATACCGTGGGCGCCACAGGCCACCACCACCGGAGGCGACCACCTTTGCCAACCACCGACCACCACTCGTCGCCGCCCGGTGCGACGAGTGGTTGCCAGCGGCGGGTGGCCGGTGGTCGACAGGGGTGGGGTTGCCACCGACAATGGGGGCCTATGGCGACGGGTGGCCACTAGTGATCTACAGGGGTGGTCGTCGGTGGCAGCAACAACCGATGATTAGGGGTGTTCATGGTTCGGGTTGGTTCGATTTTTTGATAAATTTGGAACCGAACTGAAGTTGATCGGTTCTCTAGAAAATGGAACCGAACCAAACCATTCCTTGGTAAAAACCGAACCAAACCAAACCGGAAAACCAAACCAAACCGGAAAAGTTCGGTTTGGTTCGGTTCGGTTCTGCGGGTCCTTCAAATTGCTCGTCATCACACCGTGAGGTGTGATTGTTTGAGCCGCTAAGTTGGTTCAGAATTCATTCTTAAGCCTTTTAACTTTGGGTGCTGCTATTTGACCCTATAGAACTACTAGTAACACCCTTAATTTTTTTACTTTGAGATATTTCATAAGTTGGGATTTGGGGGTGCTAGTAATTATGTGGGTAACACTCTTCACTTTTCAGTTTCATCACACCATTGGACACTTGAAAGTTTTGAATGCACCGAATGGTGGTAAGTGTGGTCATCACCATGTAATGTACAATATTAGTGAGACTGTACATTGTATAATAGTAACTACTGAGGTTATAATACCAATGGTTCGGATTGGGTTGGTTCGAGTTTAAAAACTCACAACCCAGAACCGAACCGATCATAGCGGATTTTTTTTTTTTTGGATCCGAACCAAACCGACGATCAAAAATACCCGATCCAAACCGAACCAAATAGACCGGTTTGGTTCGATTTGGCGGGTCAACCCGAACCGTTGAACACCCCTACCGATGATGATTGGTGGTGGACGACGGCTTAGGGTGGTGGCATCTCGCTATAGATTTATCCCATTGCCATAGGCCATGGTCGTACGTTTTCGGACCGCCACATGTCCCTCCCCAAATCGTGAGGGACCGACAGGGAAGACGATCATCATTGGAGAGGAGTCGAACCCCCATAGGCCACGTCGGCCAGCGCTCGGTGGATTGGCCCACTCCCTCCACGTCGTGTTATGTCCGGGTCTATGTCCCGTTGTGTGTTCAATGTAGAGGATAATCCCGTATACTAGGAACAACACGACGCCAGAATAAGACGGCCGTAACAGACAGCTGTCAACCGAACCTGCCGGAGCCGGTCTAGGGTTCAGCAGTTGCATTACACCAACGGTCCGAGGATCGAGGCCCCCGAGTAAGGCTGCTCTACGGTTCGTCCTTTCCCCCGGTCCGCACAATCGCTGACGTGGCGGGAATCAAACGGCCTATCATCCTGCATCTGTGTCTCCCGTTGGGCCGTCCTAGCGGACCAAGACAAAGGACGAACAAGAGTGGGATGGCTCCTAACTTTGGGGAACATGATAGCTAGAAGATAGAGAGGATTTTTTTAGGATCGTCTAGGTATTTAAAGAAGGAGAGTCTAGCTATTCCTTTTGAAATGCTTTAAACCAGATTTAATAGCACGAGCGAACAGAATTTGCATCGACAAAGGATCTAAACTGTTGTATGAGTGAGAGAAATGCCATGATTGTTAATAGGGTGATTGTTATGTACAACCCGTGAATTTCCATAAGAAGATATAGCTTAAAAATAAAAAAATGTTATGTACCTATTCATTCTCTGCTATTTTGCTAAGGGCAATCCATGAATGTCCGCTGCGCGTCTCTGCCACCCTTCACTAGGGGTGGCAATGGGTCGGGTCGGGTCGGGTTCGGGTCGGGTTGAGACATATGTATAAGGGCAAAACACCCAACCCGAACCCGACCCGTTTAATAAACGGGTCAAAAACTTAAACCCAAACCCGACCCGCATAATAAACGGGTTGACCCGACCCAACCCGTTTACTAAACGGGTCGGGTCGTGTCGGGTCGGGTTGGCTCGGGTTGAGTCAACAGAACCCATGTAAACCTGTCGGGTTGGGTAAAGACCAGTCGGATTGGGCCGGGTTTGATCGGGTTGGGTCGGGTTGGTTCGGGTTGGGTCGGGTCGGGTCGACACGACCCATTTGTTAAACGGGTCAAGTCGGGTCAATCGGGTTATAAGTACAAACCCGAACCCGACCCATTAAATAAACGGGTCAATCGGGTCAACCCGTTTATGACCCGAACCCGTTTAGGCCAAACCCAAACCCGCTAACTTCGGGTGGGTTCGGGTCGGGTTGGCGGGTCGGGTCAAGAATTGCCACCCCTACCCTTCACCACTAGCAACCCATTCTTTCCCTCCTATTCATCTTTCATCCGCTTTCCCTCCCTCTCCCTCCTCCTCCTCCTCCTCCTCCTCCTCCTCCATTTTCCTCTTCTCTTCCCTCCTCTCACTACTCTTGAAAATAATGACATTTAGTCATTCCGAGTTGAGTGTATCTGCTGTGCATTTGGCCATGATATAGAACATTCGTCCATAGTGGCTGAATGCACAATTGGTACAATTCGCCTAGAATGGCTGAGTGTCGTAATTTTCAAAAGGAGAATGAGCGAAAGAGAAGGAAGAGGAAGGGAAAGACACCCTTTCAAAAAAGAAAAGAAGGGAAAGAGGTGGAGGGCGGAAGAAGAAGAAGAAGGGGAAGAAGAGAAAGGAGGCGATGGCGATGGGTTGGATGGGGTTGATAGACAGTAGTTTGGACGGGCACAACAGAGGAGGAAGAAAGAAGGGGTTGCTCTTGTAAAAATACATGTGCTGCCTTTAGATGGAGGCTACATTAGGTAAAACGTGGGCTCAAACTATGGATAGAGGGAGGTCCGTCACTACAGAGCGTGATGCAAGGGAACTGAATTTGGCACCACCTTCTATGGTAATCCATCTATGACCTACTGTAGACGGCTTGCTACGATCTAAGATAATATTCGAACTTACTGGATCAGAGAGGGGGTTAATTATCAAAAAAGATTGGTGGCTAGGGACAAAAAATATCTACCTGTTCATTATGCCATGTCCTTAAACCCTCCAAAGGGGGGGGGTCAAGCTAGAAAAGAAGATAGAGCTGAACCCCTTTACTCCAACCACATAGAACACAGGTTACACAGCTACCCCTTCGAAAAAGGGGAATGACTACAAATTACCCCTTCGAAAAAGGGGAATGAAGCAATCTCCTCCTTCCAAAACAAAAAGTCTTTCCTAGGACACCTATGGGCGACTAACTCCACACTGACTTGGCAGTGGTAGTCGGCCATGAAAATGGTAGGCCATACTTCGTCCACGTCCCGTAGGCAGACAACCACACATAAATAAGAGGGCCTGCTTGTACCAACCCAGGTAGAGGAGATAGCTGCCTCAACAGCATTGGTGGGGTTCATATCACCCACGTGGTATGATAGGTGTCTTAACAGGATTGGTGTACTCCTACCGCCATATGTGGGGGAACATACATTTCATTAGATAAATAAACCCTCCCTCCTGAAAGTTGGACTATAAAAAGGAAGAGGAGGAGAACAAAAGAAGGGCTGATAAAAAATCCCTTGTACATCAGTGCAAGTGTAAACCATCCATCTAGTGAAAAGCAGAGGAACAAGTTTTACTATGACCTTAAGTCTCTTCCTTTGCTCCTTTTCCTACTCTCTGGTAATCCTCTCCAATCCGATTTGAAGTAGAAGCCTTGACCCTTCAACGTCTTCATCAAGCCAAGTAGATCCGTAACTACACCAAGAAGAAGAAACGAGCAAGGGAAAGAACCTGTTGAGAATGTTGGCTTAAAACAAGATCTCAACATGTCCAAGGTTCGTGCGCGAATGATGGCGGAAGACGAAGCGGCTACGGAGCGAAGACGGGACAAAAAAGGGGCCTAGCGCCCTGGGCACCAACTCGAGGTGACCAGGCCCGTGCGCAGAAAATTGGCACCCAGGACGCTAGGCACTGGATAGACGCACGGACGGTTGTGATTTTTTATGGGTTTTTGAGATAACTTGTAAGGGTTTGTTTCTATCTTCTCTCCTAGGTCTTGCACGAACTTGAGCTTATAAAAGGAACCCTAAGGATGAAGAAAGGAAGAAGATGATGGCACATGAGTATCCCGGTTTAGGGTTTAGAAGGTAGCCGTCATCAAGGGAGTGTTAGGATTGATGTGTTCTAAGCTTGTAAAACTTTATGTTTTGGTCTAATAAAGATTGATAGTTATTATTATATGAGATGCATATAGGTGCGTAACATAGTTACGTGTTCTTTTAAGAACAGAGAGCCATGGTTATATAATAGTCCACTGAGTTGAAGACTGAGTGGATTGGTCCCATATAACTTAAATAAGTTCGCAGCTATGATCAGGTTGGTCGCCTCATCATGGTAAGTTGTTGGCGATGACAGTTCATGGGAAGTCTTCACCATGGTCATCACCAGGCACAGTGTCTGTGGCTGAACGGAACTAACACGGTGTACAGATCAGTGAGCAGACACTGGTACACTAAGCCGTGTTTCTGCTTAGGGTAAAACGGTCCTAAACCCTGAGGAACCACGTCTGATGGACTAACCAGTTGCATGGTGCTTTGGCGCACCAATGTGTGAGGATCCATATGCAGTGATCCAAAACCACGGTGTACTGGGTTACCCGGCTGGCGTTGCATTAGCGTGTCACTCCTGCAGGCCATCCACACCCCTGATGGGAGGTGCGTTCCTTGGTGTGACTTACACTGTACCAAACCCAGGCCTGGTGGTCATCAGTTTGACTGTTGACCGGGTTCGATTACACGACGGGGTAATCAGAGGTACGATGTATAGGTCAACCTGGAAGGAACCAAGTCATATGATCATTCGAGTCTGACGGTAGTCTTCACCGCTCGAAGTGAATCATGGCATCAAGTGGAGGGACAGCGGGTTTACCACTACTAAGCGAAGAGCAGGGGTATGATGGAGAACATAGTAAGTCTGGGTGAATTGGAGTGCAGCCTGCGTCGCACTCTGGGTGGCTACGCAGGTTAACTCGAGCTCAGAGGATCGATGGTACACTCGGGTAGTGTGTCGATCGAGCTTGAGTTGGAAGCCATGAACCCCGGTCCCTGATGGTTCCACCTTATCAACATTATGTACGGTTCTTGAACCGTCTCCTCGGAACACCATAAGCATGAGGAAGAAAGAAGTATACGCTCCGTGTGTGCTTGGCACTAGAGCACGGTAGATGCATAACTACATACGAGTACTAAGGGTTGAGCCCGAGACTAGTGCAGAGTCGCATGTAGTAATCCCTAGCCATAAGTAAACTTCACTGTATAGGTGCGATGCACCGGGGTATGTTACGAGTTGACTAGTTGACTTTGCTAGAGCCACCCTTCAGTGGCCTCAGTTAATAGTAGGTAACTAGTAAAGATCACTTAAGAAGTGACCGCTAGGTATCGCACGCTAGAAATGGTCAAAATGAGGCGTCGGGGCGTTTTGGTAAAAACCTCACTCTGCCGGACCTCACTGTTGGCCGACCCTAGTAGTGAGGCACCTTGCTAGGGCCGGCCCTATGATGTAGGGATGCGAATCCCTCATCTATAGGGCCGGCCATATAGATAGGGATAGGGCGATAAAACGGTTAAGATCGAGCCCTAAAAAGTGGGAAAACGGATAAATACAACGAGAGATAAAAAGGAGATAATGGAGAGATATCTGTGGGGGGTCATTATCCCCTTGGATCCTTATCCAAGGGGGTTGGCCGGCCCTATAAAAGGGCCTATGGGGCGCCGGCCCTATGGTCCAGAAAATCCGAACCCCCCCTCCTCTCATCTCTCTAGTTCTCTCTCGTTTTATCTCCCGTTTCCCGCTTGCTACTTCGTCTTCCTCGCGTGGAGTTCTGAAGAAGGAGAAGGGTCATTCTTCGGAGGCACTCAGAGATCCGAGAGCAACGTTCCGTGCATCGTGTGAGATCGGGTGAACAAGAAGGCAACATCTCCATTCATACCATCGGCATCTTCGCGAACGATCTTCCGTCTCCATCGACAAAGAAGACAATTCTCCGCGGTTAAAAGATCCGTACGAAAGGTATGTGTAATCTAACATATAGATCTAGCGAGCATTATGATTTGCATGCATGCTAGTTAATCATTACGCTAGATTGCCGTTAGGGGTTTTCGATTCTCATGCATACACAAACACACATATGTGGATTAGTTTCGATGAAAGTTTAAATCGTGTAACGTGCACCATGAACGGTCTTTCGACCGCCAAATCGCTTCCGCTGCGAGCCTCTGACCCGGATTAACTTCCAACAATTGGTATCAGAGCCGCATTAGTGGTGTGCGTTTTACGTTTTTTCATGAAACCAACATGTGTGCGCATGATGAATGCGTGAGATCATCGGGGTTCTTACGCTTAGATCATGCATATGTATAGATTGTGCTTGTTCTATTAATCATTCTTGCAGGGCGCCGCTATAAAAAATCTAGATCTATGCTTTGTGCTTGCTACCGGGGGTCGGACCCCGAGTTAGCAATTGTCTGGATTTGCTTTCTGTGTGTGGATATGTAATTGAGCCGTAGATTGGGCGAGTGATGGGGGTTGACCATCCTCGGTTTCCCATGGCCTTTTTCCTAGGTGTGTTTTCTTTTCTTTCTAAGAAATTGTGTACGAGCGAGCACTTGCTCGAAGCGTACTAGACTTTTTCGGTTACAGATCGAGAAGAAAATTGTGCCAAAGAAATCCACCATCGGGAGCGGAAGCGGAACCCTGGAGGATGAAGACGATCCGGCAAAGTGTTCGCAAGCGCGACAAAAGAGCCGGACCGAGGAACCTTGCGAAGAAAGCTAGAGGCCTGCGCTGTGCTAATTAGGTTCAGGGGTCGGACCCTGAACTTAATTCATTTTTAATGGTTGCTTTCTTTAATTAGTTCTTTATGCTTCATATCGAACCCCGATGAGATAATGTAATTATCAGTTTTCAGAGGGATGCCTTTCCCCTCCGGTCCAAGCGACTGTTTGAGGATAGGATCCCGCTAGATGACGCCTATTATTTAGTTGATTTTTGATGTTAGTGGGATCCCATCACATATGGTTATGCCACCATTAGGTTAGCACCCGACTAGTCGGGTGTGCCTATTTGGCCAGCATCGAAATCAAAGATGAGATGGAGATCCATTGAACATCAATTGTCAAATCTATAAGCGAGGCGCCATGACTAGTGGGAGTCCTTTCCAGTGAGTCTGACTCTAAGATTAGCTCCATAGCATTAGCGTGATAACCAATTTTGCAAAGCATCGATATTCTTGGAATATGTAATGTGACCCTTGAATGGAGAAATCCATTTGAGGCAGGGACTATGATATTCCGAGAATGATTAATGCTATGCGAAGGGCTTGAACGCTAGTGGGAGCACGGTGTGACCAGGGTCTAGAATTTAGGAGGTCGCTACCTTTGCATTTGCATAAATTCATACTCGCAAAATAACCCTTATATATTTATAAGGGATGTAATAGAGGACTTTTAAAGATCCTCTGGCCTCCACGGCTAATCACTTCGTACTCGGGTGGAAGGGCATAACTCAACAAACCCCTCGGGTGAGAGCTGTGTTTTTCTATGCCAAGCTACTTAGTGATCTCCTTCGGGATATGGCGGTTACGGTGCCAAGTGTTCAGGCTTTACTCACCCTCGAGGGGGCCGTTAGAATTCCCGTGCCGTAATTGCCTAAGCTCGTGGGTAAGCATCCTAAGTACGCGTGAGGTATTCGTTGCGAAGACAACGGTGATCACGTGGTACTGGCCAAAAGATAACTATGGTCCATCAAAGCCCGTAGTTGGCAGATTTGGATAGGGTCAAGGGAAAGACCCGTGTAAGCGGAAGACCTACACACTGCCCCCTCGGACAGGTGTAGCCTACTCCGAGATCTTACATACATGGTTAATTAATCCATAGAGATGGCTTCGCTTGAGGGTAGCGTTGTTATATGGATATAATTAGCTTGTTTTAAAAATCCATAAAAATAAGTTTTCATGCATCTCATATATTCAGTCTTTTATTTTCAGATGACCAAGTTAGACCCCCTGTCCGCTATCCTAAATGACCACAAACTTACCGGTCCCAACTATGAGGACTGGAAGCGCAACCTGTACCTAGTCTTAAGGATAGGTAAACACATGTCAGCCCTGAATGACCCTGAGCCAGATTTGCCAGGACCCAATGCCACAGAGGCACAGTTAAAGGCTTTCACTGACTGGAAGGAATCTAATGAAATATGTAAATACTATATTATAGCATCTTTGCAAACAACTCTGCAGAAGCAAGTCGAGGAGATACCCTACGCTTCTGACATGATGTTGTATCTGAAGGAGATGTTTGAAGGTCACAATCGCGTTACGCGATACCTTACCATCAAGAAACTCGTCGGTACTAAGATGTCCAATGGGACGCTGGTTCGGGAACACATGATGAAAATGTTTGGGTTAATTCCAGAACGAACTACCTACCATGGACATTGTGCTAGAAGGCGAGGTGATGACAGACATCTTCCTCTCGTCACTGTCTGGAGCCTTTGAAGGCTTTGTCACCAACTTTAATTTAAACAAGTTGGCTATGACAAATGCAGAGCTTCTGGGAGCTCTCCAGGCAGCTGAGGATGGCTTCAAGCAGAAGGGCGAAGCACTTCACGTGCAACGCAGATCCTTCAAGAAGCCTGGTAAACCTCAAGGCAAGAGACATAAGAAGAAACCTAAGTCAGCGCCTGTGCAGGACTCTGCTGGGGCCTCTGGGTCTGGAGAATCAAAGAAACCGGGCACGAAGTGCTTCCGGTGTGGCCAGAAGGGTCATTGGAAGAAGGACTGCAAGAAGCCTCAGAATGCTGGTGAAGGTAATCTACAACTCTTAGTTGTTGAATCATTTCTTTCAAGTAATAGTTCTTTTGCTAGTTGGATTGTGGATTCAGGATCCACTAACCATGCCTGTAACTCTCTTCAGGGGTTTCGGGAAAGCAGAAGGTTGCTTGATGGAGAGGTGACCTTGAGCATGGGAACTGAGGCCGAGGCTGCTGCTGAAGCTATAGGAGGTGTTACTCTTATTTTTTCGAATAATAAGACTTTGACTCTTAGAGATGTCTTTTATGTACCGTCCTTGAGACATAACTTAATTTCTGTTTCTTCTTTAGTTAATGAAGGTTATTCAGTTTATTTTGATACTTCTGGTGTGTCTTTTAAACTGAATGAAACTTTTATAATAAGAGGAATGGTTCAGAATCATCTCTATATTGTCAGTCCTAAATTTGAAAATGATAACATAATAACTTCAGCATTTAATATTAATTCATCTAAGCGTAAGAAACCTTCGGAGAATTTAACCCAATTGTGGCACTTACGGCTTGGGCATATTGCCTTAGATAGGATCCATAGGTTGGTAAAGGCCGGGCTTCTGGAAATAGATCCTACGGAGATCCTTCGCACCTGTGAATCCTGCCTGGAAGGCAAGATGACCAAGAGGGCCTTCAAAGGCCAAGGAGTGAGAGCTACTGAGGTATTGGAGTTAATACATTCAGATGTATGTGGACCCATGAGCGTCAAGGCGATAGGAGGCCATGAGTACTTCATCACTTTTACTGATGATTACTCAAGATATGGTTACATTTATCTTATGCATCGGAAGTCGGAATCCTTTGACATGTTCAAAGAGTTCAGGGCTGAAGTAGAAAAGCAGACAGGAAAATGTATAAAAACCCTTCGATCTGATCGAGGAGGTGAATACCTATCTGACGAGTTCCTTGGGTATTTGGTGGAGCATGGGATAACATTCCAGTTAACTGCTCCAGGTACCCCACAACAGAATGGAGTCTCTAAGAGAAGGAATCGAACCTTGTTGGACATGGTTCGAAGCATGATGAGTTATGCCTGTTTACCAACGACCTTTTGGGGATATGCCCTTCAGACAGCAGCATATGTTCTGAACCACGTTCCATCTAAATCAGTGCCTCAGACCCCTAGGGAACTGTGGTCAAGGCAAAAGCCAACACTACATCATTTCAGAATATGGGGATGTCCTGTACATGTGCAGATAGACAAGAGGGAAAAGATGGAGCCAAAGTCCAAAGCATGTCTGTTTGTAGGGTATCCCAAAGAGAATAAAGGTGGATTATTTTATGATCCTAAGGAAAAGAAGGTAATCGTTTCAACGAATGCCATTTTCCTAGAACATGATTATGTTATGGACCACAAGCCTGCTAGTAAGGTAGTTCTGGATGAGCTACTGGGTACTAGACCAGAGAGCGCATCCGAAAGCATAGTGGGAGCTGACGTTACAGATAATAATATACTAGATACTGTAGAACCTATTAATCCTGTAACACCACCACCACCTCGTCGCAGTGGGAGAAACATCAGAGCTCCTGACAGATACTATGGAGAAACCTTATTGGTTGATCCAGAGGGTCAGGAGGATGACCCACTGAGCTACGATGAGGCAGTGGGAGCTTCTGACAGCTCTGACTGGCAAAAGGCTATGGAGGCAGAAATTGAATCAATGTCCCATAACGCAGTCTGGACTCTTGTTACACCATCATCCAATATTAAACCTATTGGGTGTAAGTGGGTGTATAAGAAGAAGAGAGGATCCGATGGTACAATAGAGACTTATAAAGCTAGATTAGTTGCCAAGGGTTATACCCAG
Source organism: Chamaelirium japonicum (assembly GCA_947650365.1). Classification (NCBI taxonomy): domain Eukaryota; kingdom Viridiplantae; phylum Streptophyta; class Magnoliopsida; order Liliales; family Melanthiaceae; genus Chamaelirium; species Chamaelirium japonicum. Next base: position 54,753,981 of record OX393560.1, read on the forward strand.
AGAGAAGGGATCGACTTTGACGAAACCTTCTCGCCGGTAGCTATGATAAAGTCTATTCTGATCCTCCTATCCATTGCAGCCCATTATGACTGGGAGATCTGGCAAATGGATGTCAAGACAGCATTTCTCAATGGAAATTTGGAAGAAGACATTTATATGATTCAGCCACTAGGCTTTGAGTCAGAGGGTCAGGAACATCTAGTTTGCAAGTTACAGAAGTCCATTTATGGACTAAAGCAAGCATCTAGAAGTTGGAACATCCGTTTTGATCAGGCAATCCAGTCTTATGGATTTACTCAAAACGAGAATGAACCATATGTATACAAGAGGACTGATAAGACCACAGTAGTATATTTAATACTTTACGTAGACGATATTCTACTCATTGGAAATGATGTAGGAACATTGTCAACGGTAAAGGTCTGGTTGTTAACACAGTTCGATATGAAAGACCTAGGTGAAGCGAGTTATGTTTTGGGGATCAAGGTAACACGTGATCGCCAGAATAGGATTCTCTCGCTATCACAGGCTGCGTATATAGATAAGGTTATGGCTAGATTTGACATACAAAACTCCAAGAAGGGTTTTGTGCCATTTAGACATGGCGTAAAACTGTCTAAGGATCAATGTCCTAAGACACCTGAGGAGAGAGCAGAAATGCAGAAGATACCTTATGCTTCAGCATTAGGTAGTCTAATGTATGCTATGCATTGTACAAGGCCTGATATCTGTTTCGCAGTAGGAATGATGGGTCGGTTTCAGTCGAATCCGGGTCCAGATCACTGGACAACACTGAAGTGTATACTCAAGTACCTTCGTAGAACAAGGGACTATGAGTTGGTTTATAATTCACATGAACTGACGCCGATTGGATACACAGATTCTGACTTTATGTCAGATTTGGAATCCAGGAAGTCGACATCAGGTTTTGTGTTTATGCTAGGAGGAGCAGCGGTTAGTTGGCAGAGTGTGAAGCAGAAATACATCGCAGACTCTACCACAGAGGCTGAGTACGTTGCAGCGTGCGAGGCAGCCAAAGAGGCGATATGGCTCAAGAAATTCCTTACGGATTTGGGGTGCGTGCCAGAGGCCCAGTTACCTATTGTGCTTTACTGCGATAATAGTGGGGCGGTAACACAAGCTAAGGAGCCAAGACATCACCAAAAGGGGAAGCACATCGAGCGCAAGTTCCACTTGATTCGGCAGTTTCAAAAGCAAGGGCGAGTAGCGGTGACACAGATTGCATCTACAGATAATGTTGCTGATCCTTTCACAAAGGCAATACCTACCAAGGCATTCGAGCGACATGTGGACGCGATGGGAGTCAAAACCGTTTTGCTTCGCTAGACCAAGTGGGAGATTGTTAGGATTGATGTGTTCTAAGCTTGTAAAACTTTATGTTTTGGTCTAATAAAGATTGATAGTTATTATTATATGAGATGCATATAGGTGCGTAACATAGTTACGTGTTCTTTTAAGAACAGAGAGCCATGGTTATATGGTAGTCCACTGAGTTGAAGACTGAGTGGATTGGTCCCATATAACTTAAATAAGTTCGCAGCTATAATCAGGTTGGTCGCCTCATCATGGTAAGCTGTTGGCGATGACAGTTCATGGGAAGTCTTCACCATGGTCATCACCAGGCACAGTGTCTGTGGCTGAACGAAACTAACACGGTGTACAGATCAGTGAGCAGACACTGGTATACTAAGCCGTGTTTCTGCTTAGGGTAAAACGGTCCTAAACCCTGAGGAACCACGTCTGATGGACTAACCAGTTGCGTGGTGCTTTGGCGCACCAATGTGTGAGGATCCATATGCAGTGATCCAAAACCACGGTGTACTGGGTTACCCGGCTGGCGTTGCATTAGCGTGTCACTCCTGCAGGCCATTTATACCCCTGATGGGAGGTGCGTTCCTTGGTGTGACTTACACTGTACCAAACCCACGCCTGGTGGTCATCAGTTTGACTGTTGACCGGGTTCGATTACTCGACGGGGTAATCAGAGGTACGATGTATAGGTCAACCTGGAAGGAACCAAGTCATATGATCATTCGAGTCTGACGGTAGTCTTCACCGCTCGAAGTGAATCATAGCATCAAGTGGAGGGACAGCGGGTTTTCCACTACTAAGCGGAGAGCAGGGGTATGATGGAGAACATAGTAAGTCTGGGTGAATTGGAGTGCAGCCTGCGTCGCACTCTGGGTGGCTACGCAGGTTAACTCGAGCTCAGAGGATCGATGGTACACTCGGGTAGTGTGTCGATCGAGCTTGAGTTGGAAGCCATGAACCCCAGTCCCTGATGGTTCCACCTTATCAACATTATGTACGATTCTTGAACCGTCTCCTCGGAACACCATAAGCATGAGGAAGAAAGAAGTATACGCTCCGTGTGTGCTTGGCACTAGAGCAAGGTAGATGCGTAACTACATACGAGTACTAAGGGTTGAGCCCGAGACTAGTGCAGAGTCGCATGTAGTAATCCCTAGCCATAAGTGAACTTCGCTGCATAGGTGCGATGCACCGGGGTATGTTGCGAGTTGACTAGTTGACTTTGCTAGAGGCACCCTTCGGTGGCCTCAGTTAATAGTAGGTAACTAGTAAAGATCACTTAAGAAGTGGCCGCTAGGTATCGCACGCTAGAAATGGTCAAAATGAGGCGTCGGGGCGTTTTGGTAAAAACGTCACTCTGCCGGACCTCACTGTTGGCCGACCCTAGTAGTGAGGCACCTTTCTAGGGCCGGCCCTATGATGTAGGGATAAGAATCCCTCATCTATAGGGCCGGCCATATAGATAGGGATAGGGCGATTAAACGGTTAAGATCGAGCCCTAAAAATTGGAAAAACGGATAAATACAACGAGAGATAAAAAGGAGATAATGGAGAGATAATAAGAGGGGGTCATTATCCCCTTGGATCCTTATCCAAGGGGGTTGGCCGGCCCTATAAAAGGGCCTATGGGGCGCCGGCCCTATGGTCCAGAAAATCCGAACCCCCCCTCCTCTCATCTCTCTAGTTCTCTCCCGTTTTATCTCCCGTTTCCTGCTTGCTACTTCGTCTTCCTCGCGTGGAGTTCTGAAGAAGGAGAAGGGTCGTTCTTCGGAGGCACTTAGAGATCCGAGAGCGATGTTCCGTGCATCGTGTGAGATCTGGTGAACAAGAAGGCAACATCTCCATTCATACCATCGGCATCTTCGCGAACGATCTTCCGTCTCCATCGACAAAGAAGATAATTCTCCGCGGTTAAAAGATCCGTACGAAAGGTATGTGTAATCTAACATGTAGATCTAGCAAGCATTATGATTTGCATGCATGCTAGTTAATCATTACGCTAGATTGCCGTTAGGGGTTTTTCGATTCTCGTGCATACACATGCACACATATGTGGATTAGTTTCGATGAAAGTTTAAATCGTGTAACGTGCACCATGAACGGTCTTTCGACCGCCAAATCGCTTCCGCTGCGAGCCTCTGACCCGGATTAACTTCCAACAATTGGTATCAGAGCCGCATTAGTGGTGTGCGTTTCACGTTTTTTTTTTCATGAAACCAACATGTGTGCGCATGATGAATGCGTGAGATCATCGGGGTTCTTACGCTTAGATCATGCATATGTATAGATTGTGCTTGTTCTATTAATCATTCTTGCAGGGCGCCGCTATAAAAAATCTAGATCTATGCTTTGTGCTTGCTACCGGGGGTCGGACCCCGAGTTAGCAATTGTCTGGATTTGCTTTCTGTGTGTGGATATGTAATTGAGCCGTAGATTGGGCGAGTGATGGGGGTTGACCATCCTCGGTTTCCCATGGCCTTTTACTCGGTGTGTTTTCTTTTCTTTCTAAGAAATTGTGTACGAGCGAGCACTTGCTCGAAGCGTACTAGACTTTTTCGGTTACAGATCGAGAAGAAAGATGTGCCAAAGAAATCCACCATCGGGAGCGGAAGCGGAACCCTGGAGGAAGAAGCAGATCTGGCAAAGTGTTCGCGAGCGCGACGAAGGAGCCGGACCGAGGAATCTTGCGAAGAAAGCTAGAGGCCTGCGCTGTGCTAATTAGGTTCAGGGGTCGGACCCTGAACTTAATTCAGTTTTAATGGTTGCTTTCTTTAATTAGTTCTTTATGCTTCATATCAAACCCCGATGAGATAATATGATTATCTGTTTTCAGAGGGATGCCTTTCCCTCCGGTCCAAGCGACTGTTTGAGGATAGGATCCCGCTAGATGACGCCTATTATTTAATTGATTCTTGATGTTAGTGGGATCCCATCACATATGGTTATGCCACCATTAGGTTAGTACCCGACTAGTCGGGTGTGCCTATTTGGCCAGCATCGAAATCAAAGATGAGATGGAGATCCATTGAACATCAATTGTCAAATCTATAAGCGAGGCACCATGACTAGTGGGAGTCCTTTCCAGTGAGTCTGACTCTAAGATTAGCTCCAGAGCATTAGCGTGATAACCAATTTTGCAAAGAATCGATATTCTTGGAATATGTAATGTGACCCTTGAATGGAGAAATCCACTTGAGGCAGGGACTATGATATTCCGAGAATGATTAATGCTATGCGAAGGACTTGAACGCTAGTGGGAGCACGGTGTGACCAGGGTCTAGAATTTAGGAGGTCGCTACCTTTGCATTTGCCTAAACTCATACTCACAAAATAACCCTCATATATTTATAAGGGATGTAATAGAGGACTTTTTGAGATCCTCTGGCCTCCACGGCTAATCACTTCGTACTCGAGTGGAAGGGCATAACTCAACAACCCCCTCGGGTGAGAGCTGTGTTTTTCTATGCCAAGCTACTTAGTGATCTCCTTCGGGATATGGCGGTTACGGTGCCAAGTGTTCAGGCTTTACTTACCCTCGTGGGGGCCGTTAGAATTCCCGTGCCGTAATTGCCTAAGCTCGTGGGTAAGCATCCTAAGTACGTGTGAGGTATTCGTTGCGAAGACAACGGTGATCACGTGGTACTGGCCAAAAGATAACCATGGTCCATCAAAGCCCGTAGTTGGCAGATTTGGATAGGGTCAAGGGAAAGACCCATGTAAGCGGAAGACCTGCACACTTCCCCCTCGGACAGGTGTAGCCTACTCCGAGATCTTACATACATGGTTAATTAATCCATAGAGATGGCTTCGCTTGAGGGTAGCGTTGTCATATGGATATAATTAGCTTGTTTTAAAAATCCATAAAAATAAGTTTTCATGCATCTCATATATTTAGTCTTTTATTTTCAGATGACCAAGTTAGACCCCCTGTCCGCTATCCTAAATGACCACAAACTTACCGGTCCCAACTATGAGGACTGGAAGCGCAACCTGTACCTAGTCTTAAGGATAGGTAAACACATGTCAGCCCTGAATGACCCTGAGCCAGATTTGCCAGGACCCAATGCCACAGAGGCACAGTTAAAGGCTTTCACTGACTGGAAGGAATCTAATGAAATATGTAAATACTATATTATAGCATCCTTGCAAACAACTCTGCAGAAGCAAGTCGAGGAGATGCCCGACGCTTCTGACATGATGTTGTATTTGAAGGAGATGTTTGAAGGTCACAATCGCATTACGCGATACCTTACCATCAAGAAACTCGTCGGCACTAAGATGTCCAATGGGACGCAGGTTCGGGAACACATGATGAAAATGTTTGGGTTCCAGAACGAACTAGCTACCATGGACATTGTGCTAGAAGGCAAGGTGATGACAGACATCTTCCTCTCGTCACTGTCTGGAGCCTTTGAAGGCTTTGTCACCAACTTTAATTTAAACAAGTTGGCTATGACAAATGCAGAGCTTCTGGGAGCTCTCCAGGCAGCCGAGGATGGCTTCAAGCAGAAGGGCGAAGCACTTCACGTGCAACGCAGATCCTTCAAGAAGCCTGGTAAACCTCAAGGCAAGAGACATAAGAAGAAACCTAAGTCAACGCCTGTGCAGGACTCTGCTGGGGCCTCTGGGTCTGGAGAATCAAAAAAACCGGGCACGAAGTGCTTCCGGTATGGCCAGAAGGGTCATTGGAAGAAGGACTGCAAGAAGCCTCAGAATGCTGGTGAAGGTAATCTACAACTCTTAGTTGTTGAATCATTTCTTTCAAGTAATAGTTCTTTTGCTAGTTGGATTGTGGATTCAGGATCCACTAACCATGCCTGTAACTCTCTTCAGGGGTTTCAGGAAAACAGAAGGTTGCTTGATGGAGAGGTGACCTTGAGCATGGGAACTGAGGCCGAGGCTGCTGCTGAAGCTATAGGAGATGTTACTCTTATTTTTTCGAATAATAAGACTTTGACTTTTAGAGATGTCTTTTATGTACCGTCCTTGAGACGTAACTTAATTTCTGTTTCTTCTTTAGTTTATGAAGGTTATTCAGTTTATTTTGATACTTCTGGTGTGTCTTTTAAACTGAATGGAACTTTTATAATAAGAGGAATGGTTCAGAATCATCTCTATATTGTCAGTCCTAAATTTGAAAATGATAACATAATAACTTCAGCATCTAATGTTAATTCATCTAAGCGTAAGAAACCTTCGGAGAATTTAACCCAATTATGGCACTTACGGCTTGGGCATATTGCCTAAGATAGGATCTATAGGTTGGTAAAGGCCTGGCTTCTGGAAACAGATCCTACGGAGATCCTTCCCACCTGTGAATCCTGCCTGGAAGGCAAGATGACCAAGAGGGCCTTCAAAGGCCAAGGAGTGAGAGCTACTGAGGTATTAGAGTTAATACATTTAGATGTATGTGGACCCATGAGCATCAAGGCGATAGGAGGCCATGAGTACTTCATCACTTTTACTGATGATTACTCAAGATATGGTTACATTTACCTTATACATCGGAAGTCGGAATCCTTTGACATGTTCAAAGAGTTCAGGGCTGAAGTAGAAAAGCAGACATGTAAATGTATAAAAACCCTTCGATCTGATCGAGGAGGTGAATACCTATCTGACGAGTTCCTTGGGTATTTGGTGGAGCATGGGATAAAATCCCAGTTAACTGCTCCAGGTACCCCACAACAGAATGGAGTCTCTGAGAGAAGGAATCGAATCTTGTTGGACATGGTTCGAAGCATGATGAGTTATGCCTGTTTACCAACGACCTTTTGGGGATATGCCCTTCAGACAGCAGCATATGTTCTGAACCACGTTCCATCTAAATCAGTACCTCAGACCCCTAGAGAACTGTGGTCAAGGCAAAAGCCAACACAACAGCATTTCAGAATATGGGGATGTCCTGTACATATGCGGATAGACAAGAGGGAAAAGATGGAGCCAAAGTCTAAAGCATGTCTGTTTGTAGGGTATCCCAAAGAGACTAAAGGTTGACTATTTTATGATCCTGAGGAAAAGATGGTAATCGTTTCAACGAATGCCATTTTCCTAGAACATGATTATGTCATGGACCACAAGCCTGCTTGTAAGGTAGTTCTGGATGAGCTACTGGGTACTAGATCAGAGAGCGCATCCGAAAGCATAGTGGGAGCTGACGTTACAGATAATAATATACTAGATACTGTAGAACCTATTAATCCTGTAACACCACCACCACCTCGTCGCAGTGGGAGAAACATCAGAGCTCCTGACAGATACTATGGAGAAACCTTATTGGTTGATCCAGAGGGTCAGGAGGATGACCCACTGAGCTACGATAAGGCAGTGGGAGTTTCTGACAGCTCTGACTGGCAAAAGGCTATGGAGGCAGAAATTGAATCAATATCCCATAACGCAGTCTGGACTCTAGTTACACCATCATCCAATATTAAACCTATTGGGTGTAAGTAGGTGTATAAGAAGAAGAGAGGATCCGATGGTACAATAGAGACTTATAAAGCTAGATTAGTTGCCAAGGGTTATACCCAGAGAGAAGGGGTCGACTTTGACGAAACCTTCTCGCCGGTAGCTATGATAAAGTCTATTCGGATCCTCCTATCCATTGCAGCCCATTATAACTGGGAGATCTGGCAAATGAATGTCAAGACAGCATTCCTCAATGGAAATTTGGAAGAAGACATTTATATGATTCAGCCACCAGACTTTGAGTCAGAGGGTCAGGAACATCTAGTTTGCAAGTTACAGAAGTCCATTTATGGACTAAAGCAAGCATCTAGAAGTTGGAACATCCATTTTGATCAGGCAATCCAGTCGTATGGATTTACTCAAAACGAGGATGAACCATGTGTATACAAGAGGACTGATAAGACCACAGTAGTATATTTAATACTTTACGTAGACGATATTGTACTCATTGGAAATGATGTTGGAACATTGTCAACGGTAAAATTCTGGTTGTCAACACAGTTCGATATGAAAGACCTAGGTGAAGCGAGTTATGTTTTGGGGATCAAGGTAACACGTGATCGCCAGAACAGGATTCTCTCGCTATCACAGGTTGCGTATATAGATAAGGTTATGGCTAGATTTGACATGCAAAACTCCAAGAAGGGTTTTGTGCCATTTAGACATGGCGTAAAACTGTCTAAGGATCAATGTCCTAAGACACCTGAGGAGAGAGCAGAAATGCAGAAGATACCTTATGCCTCGGCATTAGGTAGTCTAATGTATGCTATGCATTGTACAAGGCCAGATATCTATTTCGCAGTAGGAATGATGGGTCGGTTTCAGTCGAATCCGGATCCAAATCACTGGACAGCAGTGAGGTGTATACTCAAGTACCTTCGTAGAACAAGGGACTATGAGTTGGTTTACAATTCACAAGAACTGACGCCGATTGGATACACAGATTCTGACTTTATGTCAGATTTGGAATCCAGGAAGTCGACATCAGGTTTTGTGTTTATGCTAGGAGGAGCAGCGGTTAGTTGGCAGAGTGTGAAGCAGAAATGCATCGCAGACTGTACCACAGAGGCTGAGTACGTTGCAGCGTGCGAGGCAGCCAAAGAGGCGGCATGGCTCAAGAAATTCCTTACGGATTTTGGGTGCGTACCAGAGGCCCAGTTACCTATTGTGCTTTACTGCGACAATAGTGGGGCGGTAGCACAAGCTAAGGAGCCAAGACATCACCAAAAGGAGAAGCACATCGAGCGCAAGTTCCACTTGATTCGGCAGTTTCAAAAGCAAGGGCGAGTAGCGGTGACACAGATTGCATCTACAGATAATGCTGTTGATCCTTTCACAAAGGCAATACCTACCAAGGCATTCGAGCGACATGTGGACGCGATGGGAGTCAAAACCGTTTTGCTTCGCTAGACCAAGTAGGAGATTGTTAGGATTGATGTGTTCTAAGCTTGTAAAACTTTATGTTTTGGTCTAATAAAGATTGATAGTTATTATTATATGAGATGCATATAGGCGCGTAACATAGTTACGTGTTCGTTTAAGAACAGAGAGCCATGGTTATATGGTAGTCCACTGAGTTGAAGACTGAGTGGATTGGTCCCATATAACTTAAATAAGTTCGCAGCTATGATCAGGTTGGTCGCCTCATCATGGTAAGCTGTTGGCGATGACAGTTCATGGGAAGTCTTCACCATGGTCATCACCAGGCACAGTGTCTGTGGCTGAACGGAACTAACACGGTGTACAGATCAGTGAGCAGACACTGGTACACTAAGCCGTGTTTCTGCTTAAGGTAAAATGGTCCTAAACCCTGAGGAACCACATCTGATGGACTAACCAGTTGCGTGGTACTTTGGCGCACCAATGTGTGAGGATCCATATATAGTGATCCAAAACCACGGTGTACTGGGTTACCCGGCTGGCGTTGCATTAGCGTGTCACTCCTGCAGGCCATCCACACCCCTGATGGGAGGTGCGTTCCTTGTGTGACTTACACTGTACAAAACCCAGGCCTGGTGGTCATCAGTTTGACTGTTGACCGGGTTCGATTACTCGATGGGGTAATCAGAGGTACGATGTATAGGTCAACCTGGAAGGAACCAAGTCATATGATCATTCGAGTCTGACGGTAGTCTTCACCGCTCGAAGTGAATCAAAGCATCAAGTGGAGGGACAGCGGGTTTACCACTACTAAGCGGAGAGCAGGGGTATGATGGAGAACATAGTAAGTCTGGGTGAATTGGAGTGCAGCCTGCGTCGCACTCTGGGTGGCTACGCAGGTTAACTCGAGCTCAGAGGATCGATGGTACACTCGGGTAGTGTGTCGATCGAGCTTGAGTTGGAAGCCATGAACCCCGGTCCCTGATGGTTCCACCTTATCAACATTATGTACGATTCTTGAACTGTCTCCTCGGAACACCATAAGCATAAGGAAGAAAGAAGAATACGCTCCGTGTGTGCTTGGCACTAGAGCACGGTAGATGCGTAACTACATACGAGTACTAAGGGTTGAGCCCGAGACTAGTGCAGAGTCGCATGTAGTAATCCCTAGCCATAAGTGAACTTCGCTGCATAGGTGCGATGCACCGGGGTATGTTGCGAGTTGACTTTGCTAGAGGCACTCTTCGGTGGCCTCAGTTAATAGTAGGTAACTAGTAAAGGTCACTTAAGAAGTGGCCGCTAGGTATCGCACGCTAGAAATGGTCAAAATGAGGCGTCGGGGCGTTTTGGTAAAAACCTCACTCTGCCGGACCTCACTGTTGGCCGACCCTAGTAGTGAGGCACCTTGCTAGGGCCGGCTCTATGATGTAGGGATAAGAATCCCTCATCTATAGGGCCAGCCATATAGATAGGGATGGGGCGATAAAACGGTTAAGATCGAGCCCTAAAAAGTGGGAAAACGGATAAATACAACGAGAGATAAAAAGGAGATAATGGAGAGATAATAAGATGGGGTCATTATCCCCTTGGATCCTTATCCAAGGGGGTTGGCCGGCCCTATAAAAGGGCCTATGGGGCGTCGGCCCTATGGTCCAGAAAATCCGAACCCCCCCTCCTCTCATCTCTCTAGTTCTCTCCCGTTTTATCTCCCGTTTCCCGCTTGCTACTTCGTCTTCCTCGCGTGTAGTTCTGAAGAAGGAGAAGGGTCGTTCTTCGGAGGCACTCAGAGATCCGAGAGCGACGTTCCGTGCATTGTATGAGATCGGGTGAACAAGAAGGCAACATCTCCATTCATACCATCGGCATCTTCGCGAACGATCTTTCGTCTCCATCGACAAAGAAGACAATTCTCCGCTGTTAAAAGATCCGTACGAAAGGTACGTGTAATCTAACATGTAGATCTAGCGAGCATTATGATTTGCATGCATGCTAGTTAATCATTACGCTAGATTGCCGTTAGGGGTTTTTCGATTCTCGTGCATACACATGCACACATATGTGGATTAGTTTCGATGAAAGTTTAAATCGTGTAACGTGCACTATGAACGGTCTTTCGACCGCCAAATCGCTTCCGCTGCGAGCCTCTGACCTGGATTAACTTCCAACACCTTGCTAGGGCCGGCCCTATGATATAGGGATGAGAATCAGTCATCTATAGGGCCGGCCATATAGATAGGGATAGGGCGATAAAACGGTTAAGATCGAGCCCTAAAAAGTGGGAAAACGGATAAATACAGCGAGAGATAAAAAGGAGATAATGGAGAGATATCTGTGGGGGGTCATTATCCCCTTGGATCCTTATCCAAGGGGGTTGGCCGGCCCTATAAAAGGGCCTATGGGGCGCCGGCCCTATGGTCCAGAAAATCCGAACCCCCCCTCCTCTCATCTCTCTAGTTTTCTCCCGTTTTATCTCCCGTTTCCCGCTTGCTACTTCGTCTTCCTCGCGTGGAGTTCTGAAGAAGGAGAAGGGTCGTTCTTCGGAGGCACTCAGAGATCCGAGAGCGACGTTCCGTGCATCGTGTGAGATCGGGTGAACAAGAAGGTAACATCTCCATTCATACCATCGACATCTTCGCGAACGATCTTCCGTCTCCATCGACAAAGAAGACAATTCTCCGCGGTTAAAAGATCCGTACGAAAGGTATGTGTAATCTAACATGTAGATCTAGCGAGTATTATGATTTGCATGCATGCTAGTTAATCATTACGCTAGATTGTCGTTAGGGGTTTTCGATTCTCGTGCATACACATACACACATATGTGGATTAGTTTCGATGAAAGTTTAAATCGTGTAACGTGCACCATGAACGGTCTTTCGACCGCCAAATCGCTTCCGCTGCGAGCCTCTGACCCGGATTAACTTCCAACAGGGAGAGGGAGAGCAAACCATTGGAGACTGGAGGGTTTTCGGAAAGGGTTTCTTCTTATCTTCGGGGTGTAAGGCTGCGAGATCTATTCTCCTTGGGGGGATCTCTTTGTGGGTGAATAAGATATTGGTCAGAGATAATTATTCTTGTACTTGGGTTTTCCCCATACTACTAAATCTATTGATCGGTCATTGCCAGAACTTCTTGGGTGTTCTACTTGATTATTCTATTGATCGGTCTTATCGGTGGTCATCTCCACCATGGTGGTACTATGCAAGTCATGTTTCGCTGCACGAGAGCCTCGGATTGCAACAATAATTGGTATCAGAGCTTAAGGTTTGGTGGGAAAACTGATACCAACAATTGGTATCAGAGCTTCTTGTTGGTGATCCAGGGAGGCTCTAGTTCGATTGCGTAGGTCAAGGTAGACCGAGGAAAAAGGCCCGAGACACACTCGCGGCATGCAGTGTGATGAAGGACCCAGGAGCGACATCCAAGAAGGAATCTAGAAACCGGGAGGGAGGTTGCAGTATAGCACCTTTCCCCCGAGGAGGCTTGTTGGCGACGACTGTCGGCGCCCTAGGCGAAGGGCACGACAGGGAGAGGCACGGTCTAGTGCTGTCTGGGTGGTTCAGGTCTTCGGAGGAGATTATGGTTGAGCACCTCGTCACTTGGGACGGTTCGAGACACCGAAGGCATTAGCCTAGAGGAGGGTGTGGTCTTGGCATCTACTCCCCGGCTTGACAGTTCAAGGCGGGCAAGTCGTAATGGCACAGTATGTGTGGGTGCCTGGATCGAGGGGAAGTACCTCGATGGCACTGGAGTCGTCGACGGTATCGTGTTCAGCCATTGATGAGAGGACTGGTATGGGTTGCCGACGAGCAACTGGTGGAGGTGCCGACGGGCGATGTGAGCGCTGACAGACATGGTAACAGCAGGCACGGCCGCGGGCACACCTGTGGTTTAATAGGATACAGTGGCTGTCGATGGATGGCGGGAAAAAGTCGACGACGATCGTGGTGGTGGCATACTCAGTTGCGGGCACACCTGTAGTGCTGCAGGGTGCAGAAGATATTCAAGTATTGGCCGACGGGCAACGGCTCTGGAGCAATGGACGCGGGAAGCGTCGCAAAGCGAATCAAGGGCTGTGGTTTACGGCGGGGTCATCGATAGACGATGGGTGGAGCTTCCATGATCATGACATTAGCCAGGAAAGCGACGGCGCTGCACGATGTTCGGTGAAGAACAAGGGTGCTGGTGGAGCACGCTCAGGGGTGAGGTTGATTAGGAGGTCGCCCAAGTTGAAAGACTTGGGAAATTACCAAGCTTGGTGATTGAGCTCCCGATGCAGAAGCAAAGGGGCGACGACAATTAGGATATAGATTCACAGTTCAAAGAGATGAAATTCGTGTGCAAGGTTTTGCTCTTGTCTTGTTTGAAGCTAAGTTGGAGATTGTTGAGGATGTTGGCTTAAAACAAGACCTCAACATGTCCAAGGTTCGCATGCGAACGTTGGCGGAAGACGGAGCGGCTATGGAGCGAAAATGGGGCAAAAAAGGGGCCTGGTGTCCTGGGCGCCAACCCGAGGCGACCAGGCCCGTGCGCTAAAATTGGCGCCCAGGGCGCTAGGCACCGGTTAGGCACGCGGACAGTTGCAGTTTTTCAAGATAACTTGTAGGGATTTGTTTCTATCTTCTCTCCTAGGTCTTGCACGAACTTGAAGCTACGAAAGGATCCCTAAGGATGAAGAAAGGAAGAAGATGGTGGCACATGAGTATCCCGGTATAGGGTTTAGAAGGTAGCCATCATCAAAGGAGAGGGAGAGGAAACCATTGGACACCAGAGGGTTTTCGGAAAGGGTTTCTTCTTGTCTTCGGGGTGGAAGGCTGCGGGATCTATTCTCCTTGAGGGGATCTCTTTGTGGGTGTATGAGGGATTGGTTAGAGACAATTGTTCTTGTACTTGGGTTTTCCCCATATTAGTAAATCCATTGATCGGTCGTTGCCGGAACTTCTTGGGTGTTCTACTTGATTATTCTATTACTCGGTCTTGTCGGTGGTCGTCTCCACCATGATGGTACTACGCGAGTCATGTTCCGCTGCGCAAGGACCTCGGATCGCAACAACATAACTTCTTTCAGCAAATCTACACATAAATCTTATGGGTAAGGTTCATTCCAAAAAACCGTACCCACATCAATATTAAAATCCTAAAATGATAACATAGCCAGACTAAATTTTGTGCCAAAATAATATATCAAAACTATTCGATAAAACTCTTCGTTTGTAACTACCATTCAGAATTTTTTTAGAAGCATCGCATGAGAGATCCTATGTATTGATCACCCATTCCACAGCCGCTAGGCCCGTTAACATTAGAGGCCAACAACAGCTGTTCCCGAGTGAACCCCGGACCACGATGATGATAGCCACTCCGTTTCTCACCAGGATCGAACCATCATGATGTAGGATGGTCCAATCCAGTTGGAAAATCAGCTGGCTGAATAACATTGGTATTTTATAAAGCAAAATAAAAGGTTAAAAACTATATAAAAGTTATTTTTTAAAATGATTTTTATATATTTTTTTTGGATTTCTAGAAGTTGGGACTAGGGGTGGCAATCCTTGACCCGACCCGCCAACCCGACCCGAAGTTAGCGGGTTTGGGTTTGGTCTAAGCGGGTTTGGGTCACAAACGGGTCGACCCGATTGACCCGTTTATTTAATGGGTCGGGGGGTTCGGGTTTGTACTTATAACCCGACTTGATCCGTTTACCAAATGGGTCGTGTCAACCCGACCCAACCCGAGTCAACCCGAACCAACCCGACCCAATCCGATCCGTCTTGACCCAACCCGACAGATTTACATGGGTTCTATTGACCCAACCCTAGCCAACCCGACCCGACCTATTTAGTAACCCGTTTTAAACGGTCGGTTCGGGTCAACCCGTTTATTAGACGGGCCAGATTTAGGTTTAAGTTTTTGACCTGTTTATTAAACGGGTCGGGTTTGGGTTGGGTGTTTTGCCCTAATACCTATGTCTCAACCCGACCCGAACCCGACCTGACCCGACCCATTGTCACCTCTAGCTGGGACATGGGACCAGTGACGGCCAGTAATTGATCCTTCAGTCCCCAAGCTGAAATCATGAGAAAGGAGCCACAAAGAACAATACAAGCAGCAGCCTGCGTATAATTAAAAGGAAAGCATTTTCCATAAACAAAAAGCCCAGACTTCATCCCCAAGATTTCTCATCTCTCTCTCTCTGTCTCTCTCTCTCTCTCTCTAAGCTCTCTCTCTCTGTCTCTCTCTCTTCTGCTTCACCTGCTACTTTCCTCCCTCTTTTTATTGTTCCCGCCATTAAAGCAGTCACGCCCTTCCCCCACGATAAGCCAAGCTGTCATCCTCCTTTCCTTTCTCTTCACAGACCAGCAGCAGTCCCCTTTAAAACCCTAAACCCTCTCTCTCTGTCGCTCTCTCTCTCTCTCTCTCTCTCTCTCTAGCTCTCTCTCTAGCTGTGATGCAGCACACAAGTCGAATGGAAGTCAATGGCCTTCTCCTCGTCCTCCTACTATCAAATTTCATCACGGGGCTCGCGATCTTGGACCCCGTCGACTATTTGGCCCTCCAGTCCCTCCACAAGTCCCTCGCCGACCTCCCGGGCTCCGCCTTCCTCGCCGCCTGGGACTTCACCGCCGACCCCTGCGGCTTCCCCGGCGTCCTCTGCGCCGGCGGACGCGTAGCGGCCCTCGCCCTCGGGGACCCCCGCGCCGGCTCCCCGGGCCTCGCCGGCCGCCTCGACCCACACGCCCTCGCCCGCCTCTCCGCCCTCGCCGAGCTCTCCCTCGTCCCCGGCCGCGTGGCCGGCCCAATCCCCCCCGCCCTACCAGCCGGTCTCAGCTTCCTCGCCCTCAGCGGCAACCTCCTCTCCGGGCCCCTCCCGCCGTCCCTCACCTCCCTCCGCCTCCTCCGCACCCTCGACCTCAGCTCCAACCTCCTCTCCGGCCACATCCCCCCGGCCCTCGCCCGCCTCCCTCGTCTGGCCAACATCATCCTGTCCCACAACCGCCTCTCCGGACCCATCCCCGACTTCCCCGCCTCCTCCCCGCTCCTCCGCCTTGACCTCAAGCGCAACGCCCTCTCCGGCTCCCTCCCCGCCCTCTCACCCTCGCTCCGCTACCTCGCCCTCTCCTTCAACGTCCTATCGGGCCCCGTCGGCCGTGTCCTGCCCCGCCTCCCCCGCCTCAACCACCTCGACCTCAGCTCCAACCGCCTAACTGGCCCCATCCCCGGCGGCGTCTTCTCCTTCCCCATCTCGGACCTTCAGCTCCAGCGCAACGACTTCTCCGGCGAGGTCCATCCGGCGTGGCCTCTGGCGGCGGCGATCGATCGCGTGGACTTGAGCCACAACCGGCTGGAGGGGCCCCTCCCGGCTGCGCTGGCGGCGGTCGGTGTGCTGTACCTGAACGACAACCGATTCACGGGGGTGGTTCCGGCGGCGTTCGTGGAGCGGGTGCTGGCGGGCGGGATCCGGCTGCTGTACCTGCAGCACAACTACCTGACGGGAATGACGGGGATGGGCCCGGCGGCGGACATTCCGGCGGGCACGTCGCTGTGCCTGCAGTACAACTGCATGGTGCCGCCTGCTCGGGCTGCATGCCCGCTCCGGGCCGGCTGGCGGAAGACCCGCCCGGCGGCGCAGTGTCCCCCGTGGAGAAAGGGCTGAGAAAGGCCGTTTGTGGGCGGAGCGCCTCCAGACCCAGACGCCGAAAGGAAAGGACATTTTTGGAAAGGATGGTGAAAATAATAACCAACGGAAAATTTAATCAGCTTTAAGAATTTAGTGTATATTTATTTTTTGAGAAGCAAAATATTATCGTATCCACTTGTCTATCTGTATTTACAAATTACATTGCTGTGTTAGAATGAAAAAAAAAAAGAAAAAATGAAGTTTGACATAAGTCCTTTTTGAGAGATGACTATTTAATTTTGTTATATAACTCAAGTTTCTTCCGAAATAGCAGCGCTGTAGTAAGTACGGTACCCTTTTTTACTATGTTAATGACAAAATTGTCCCTCCAGAAAGAGTATTCATTCGTCTTTGGAAAGAGTACATTCGCTGATTGACAGTGCATGTAGCACAGAAAATCACTGTAGCAACCTAGTGAATATAAGCTTGGGAGTCGCGAGTCCATCGCGTGCGCACTAACCCCAAGTAAAGCTCTTCATGTCATTTTCGAAAGAATGTCATAATATCAAAAGCGTTAACCGAGCGCAAAGTTACGCTCAACAAAACTTCCGACGATCATATATCTCCAAGTGGACCACGACGTGCTGAAAAGTGGCAAAAAAAATGACCAAGCACCAAAATAAGAAAATGTAACTATAAATAGGAAAAAGCACCCGGAAAATGGTCTTTCCAAAAGATTTTGGACATGGAAGTCGCGGTGCATCCCGTAGGCATAAACCTCTTGTAGGACTCGTCATGACATTTTCGAAAATAGGTCTTATTAGCAAAAGCGCTAACCGAGCACAAAGTTATGCTTGTCTAAACTTCCAACGATCCTGGACCACCAAGTAGGTCACGACGCGCTGACAAGTGGCAAAAACAAGTAGCAAACACCAAAACTAGAAAATGTTATAATAAATAATAAAAGTGTCTAAAAAGGGTATTCACAAAATATTTTGGCCTTGGAAGTCACGGTTCATCTCGTAATACCCCTCGTAGGGCTCGACATACCATTTTCAAAAATAGATTGTTGGGGGATACTTTTCGTTAGCTCGTGTGGTCGTCCAGCAAGACAGAGAAAACGTAAGAACGGCTGACTCCCTTAGGAGCACAGACCCTCCGACGCTCAAGTCAGTGATGGTTCGAACAAGGGAGAGCTGTAGTAGTTGGGAGTGGTCAGGGTTTCTGAGTTTTGAACCTGTACTTTAGAGCCGAGGGTCATACCTTTATAGACTCTTGTAGACCGCCAGAGATGGACACGTGGCGGTTTTTTCCGCACCTTCTACACCCCCATATGTTAGCCCACATGGGTCTTTAATGGCCTTTGTCGTTTAGCCTGTCAGGTGGGGGGTGAGGGGGGACTCACCGGTCTTGTCTTTGCCAGGTGAAGATTTTGGAAGGCTCTAGTCTGGGAGGTCCCAGACCGCCTTTGGCCAGCTTTCGTGGCCTACAGCCATCCACGTAGCTCCATGGGTGTGGTGACATCTGTCGGCTCGATACCGCCTTACTGTGGGCGATCTCTATGGAAAAATGGCAAACTCCTTGGCTGTTGCATGCTCGGGCGAGCTCCTGGTCATGGGGGGACCTTCAGAACCTCTCCTCCATCCAGTTGCTCTTCCATGATATGGCTGCTGTGTGGGCGAAAGGGTTAGGACAGCAGCTTGGTGACCCCCTTGGTGTCGTTGCTCCGCCTACTTCTTCCTATTGTCAGCAAGCGAATTCTTTGGGTGTGGCATGATCGGGCAAGCTCCTGAGCAAGCTGTAGGTGTTGGGCCTTTTGAAGTGTTCTTGGAATTCTGCCAGGAGCGATCTCTTCCGCAAGCGAGCCGGTCGCATACAGACAGTGCGAGTTCCCTAGCGAGCTGTGTTGAGAACTTTGACTCACAGTACCTCATGAATGAGGCCTCGAGAAAGAGGATGCTTTGTCCAAAGGACGCAATGATCCGCCACTGTAAGTTCCGGGCGGGCTGTGAGCACCAGCCACGGGCGACCTCTTCCGTGTGCGAGCTGGTCGCACGCAGTCAAGGTCAGCTCCGGACGGGCTGTGAGCTATGAACCGCTACTGTAAGCTCCGGGCGGGCTATGAGCACCAACCACGGGCGACCTCTTATGCTGGTAATCGGGTCACGAAGGTCAGGGTGAGCTCTGGGCGGGCTGTGAGCACCAGCCACGGGCGACCTCTTCCGCGTGCGAGCTAATTACATACGGTCAGGGTCAGCTCCGGGTGGGCTGTAAGCACCAGTCGTAGGTAGCCTCTTCCACGCGTGAGCTGACCGCGATGGTCAGGGCGAGCCTCCTTGTTGCTTCAATGTCTCCACACAGCAGTGCTCGTCGAGAAACTCCAGAAGTTACCCCTTGCTCAATTTGTTCGGGAGGTTCTCGATCATGCAGGTAGTGTTCCCAGTGTCAGCTCCTCCTCTTTAAACTTGAAGCTCTCGGTAGGGAGCCGGGGTGAATTCCTCCTGTATCTCGAAAATGACTTCGTTCTTCTGGTGAGCCCACCACTCCACCATTTCAACCTCAACTTGGTCTGGCCGTTGCCGTTGAGCTGGCGATATTTTTTCGGGACCATCATTAACCCCTCCTGAGGGAGTGACAAAGACTTAGCCCCGCTCACTCAGGAGTCTAGCAAGGTTGTCCTGACTTAGATAGTGGTCAGACTGGTTGGTACCTGATGAGCCGACGAGCGAGCTTGGTCAATCTTTAGGGAGATTCAGGTCAAGGGGGGAGCCTTCAGAACCTCTTCTTGTCGTTAACAGGCGAACTCTTTCGCGTGCGAGCCGATCATGTACGGTCAAGGTTAGCCTAGGGTGAGCTACGAGCACCAACCATGGGTGACCTCTTCCGCATGCGAGCCGATCGCGTACGGTTAGGGTTAACCTCGGGCGAGCTGCGGCACCAGCCACGGGCAACCTCTGCTGTCTCTTTGCATCCTCCTCCTGCTGAAATTGCTTCTTGCTCCTTCTCTTTCGTGTGCATAACAATACAACTTCCGCTAGATTCTCGCCGTCTCCAAGGCAACACATTGCAGCCAATTCTATTTATTCGAATTCAATGGCTCATTGGGAGTGTTCTTTGAATTCAACTAGGAGTGACCTCTTCCGCGGGAGTGCCAATCACGTGCAGACAGAGCGAGTTCCCTGGCAAGCTATTGAATACTGGCGGCGACTGGGGTATTCTGTCCAACTAGTGAGTTGTGTATAGAGCTTTGACTCACAGTACCTCATAAATGAGGCCTCGAGGAAGATGCTGCTCTGTCCAAGGGATGCAACGATCCGCCACTGTAAGCTTCGGGTGGGCTGTGAGCACCAGCCACAGGCAGCCTCTTCTGCTGGCGATCGGGTCGCGGCGGTCAAGGCGAGCTCTGGGCGGGCTATGGGGACCAGCCACGGGCGAACTATTTCGTGTGTGAGCCAGTCGCACGTGGTCAAAGTTAGCTCCGGACGAGCTGTGAACCACGAACTGCTACTGTAAGCTCCGGGTGGGCTGTGAGCGCCAGCCACGGGCGACCTCCTCCGCATGCGAGCTGATCGCATACGGTCAGGGTCAGCTCCGGACGGACTGTGAGCACTAGCCACAGGAAGCCTCTTCTGCTAGCGATTGTACCCCTTCATCGCCGTGGGAGCGTGGCAAGGATGTTTCAGCGGGGTCCCTTCCCATCCGAGCATGCCCACTCAAGCCGTCTTCCGGGAGATCGCCTTCTACCAGGCCGGGACGAAGAAGTGCATCAACCCCACAAGGGAACGATCACTTGATGAGGCCATCCTCCACTATTTAGGAGGGTGGACTCCAGAAAAAATACTTGCTCCGGACTTCTCCTTTCATCTGAAGGACGGGAAGACGGGCGCCATTCTGCTAAAGCAGAAGATCGCCCGGAAGAAGAAGAATGTTCCTCTGCCCAAGTAGGTGGCCGACAGGGGAGCAGAGGTCCAGGGCGACAACCCTCGGAAGAAGGACGGAAGGAAGCGGGCCTCCCCCATCCTCTTTGATGACCCTAACACCCTGTAGATGCTCGGCCAGAGCAAAACTACTCCACCTCCACTACCTCCTCGCCAGGACTCCGGCCCAGATCGGCACTCAGCTCCTCCTCCCGTTATCAAATGTAAGTTACATTTTCTAGAGCCCGATAACCCGGACGTCGAGCTCTTGCTGACCATGGCGGAGGTCGAGTTCGGGATGGCTTGCATACTGATGGGAAATTTCCCTGGTGATCTTTCAGTCCCGCTCCGCGTAGCGGTGATGACCCCAAAGATGGAGGCCCAGGGGAAGAAGAAGAGGAAGAAACCCATGCGGCCTTCTGCTCCTAGCCCCCAAATCGATGCTAGGGGTGCCAACCAAGTTCGCCTGGAGCACGAGGCTTTCTTGAGCGCGCAGGCGGAGCAGCAGCGGCAGAAGTGTTAGGATTGATGTGTTCTAAGCTTGTAAAACTTTATGTTTTTGTCTAATAAAGATTGATAGTTATTATTATATGAGATGCATATAGGTGCGTAACATAGTTACGTATTCTTTAGGGAACAGAGAGCCATGGTTATATGGTAGTCCACTGAGTTGAAGACTAAGTGGATTGGTCCCGTATAACCTAAATAAGTTCGCAGCTATGATCAGGTTGGTCGCCTCATCATGGTAAGCTGTTGGCGATGACAGTTCATGGGATGTCTTCACCATGGTCATCACCAGGCACAGTGTCTGTGGCTGAACGGAACTAATACGGTGTACAGATCAGTGAGCAGACACTGGTACACTAAGCCGTGTTTCTGCTTAGGGTAAAACGGTCCTAAACCCTGAGGAACCACGTCTGATGGACTAACCAGTTGCGTGGTGCTTTGGCGCACCAATGTGTGAGGATCCATATGCAGTGATCCAAAACCACGGTGTACTGGGTTACCCGGCTGGCATTGCATTAGCGTGTCACTCCTGCAGGCCATCCACACCCCTGATGGGAGGTGCGTTCCTTGGTGTGACTTACACTGTACCAAACCCAGGCCTGGTGGCCATCAGTTTGACTGTTGACCGGGTTCGATTACTCGACGGGGTAATCAGAGGTATGATGTATAGGTCAATCTAGAAGGAACCAAGTCATATGATCATTCGAGTCTGACGGTAGTCTTCACCGCTCGAAGTGAATCATGGCATCAAGTGGAGGGACAGCGGGTTTACCACTACTAAGCGGAGAGCAGGGGTATGATGGAGAACATAGTAAGTCTGGGTGAATTGGAGTGCAGCCTGCGTCGCACTCTGGGTGGCTACGCAGGTTAACTCGAGCTCAGAGGATCGATGGTACACTCGGGTAGTGTGTCGATCGAGCTTGAGTTGGAAGCCATGAACCCCGGTCCCTGATGGTTCCACCCTATCAACATTATGTACGGTTCTTGAACCGTCTCCTCGGAACACCATAAGCATGAGGAAGAAAGAAGTATACGCTCCATGTGTGCTTGGCACTAGAGCACGGTAGATGCGTAACTACATACGAGTACTAAGGGTTGAGCCCGAGACTAGTGCAGAGTCGCATGTAGTAATCCCTAGCCATAAGTGAACTTCGCTGCATAGGTGCGATGCACCGGGGTATGTTGCGAGTTGACTAGTTGACTTTGCTAGAGGCACCCTCCGGTGGCCTCAGTTAATAGTAGGTAACTAGTAAAGATCACTTAAGAAGTGGCCGCTAGGTATCGCACGCTAGAAATGGTCAAAATGAGGCGTCGGGGCATTTTGGTAAAAACCTCACTCTGCCGGACCTCACTGTTGGCCGACCCTAGTAGTGAGGCACCTTGCTAGGGCCAGCCCTATGATGTAGGGATAAGAATCCCTCATCTATAGGGCCGGCCATATAGATAGGGATAGGGCGATAAAACGGTTAAGATCGAGCCCTAAAAAGTGGGAAAACGGATAAATACAGCGAGATATAAAAAGGAGATAATGGAGAGATAATAAGAGGGGGTCATTATCCCCTTGGATCCTTATCCAAGGGGGTTGGCCGGCCCTATAAAAGGGCCTATGGGGCACCGGCCCTATGGGCCAGAAAAATCGAACCCCCTCCTCTCTCATCTCTCTAGTTCTCTCCCTAATCTCTCTCCGTTTTCTGCTTGCTACTTCGTCTTCCTCGCGTGGAGTTCTGAAGAAGGAGAAGGGTCGTTCTTCGGAGGCACTCAGAGATCCGAGAGCGACGTTCCGTGCATCGTGTGAGATCGGGTGAACAAGAAGGCAACATCTCCATTCGTACCATCGGCATCTTCGCGAGCGATCTTCCGTCTCTATCGACAAAGAAGACAATTCTCCGCGGTTAAAAGATCCGTACGAAAGGTATGTGTAATCTAACATGTAGATCTAGCGAGCATTATGATTTGCATGCATGCTAGTTAATCATTACGCTAGATTACCGTTAGGGATTTTCGATTCTCGTGCATACACATGCACACATATGTAGATTAGTTTCTATGAAAGTTTAAATAGTGTAACGTGCACCATGAACGGTCTTTCGACCGCCATATTGCTTCCGCTGCGAGCCTCTGACCCGGATTAACTTCCAACAATTGGTATCAGAGCCGCATTAGTGGTGTGCGTTTCACATTTTTTTCATGAAACCAACATGTGTGCGCATGATGAATGTGTGAGATCATCGGGGTTCTTACGCTTAGATCATGCATATGTATAGATTGTGCTTGTTCTATTAATCATTCTTGCAGGGCGCCGCTATAAAAAATCTAGATCTATGCTTTGTGCTTGCTACCGGGGGTCGGACCCCGAGTTAGCAATTGTCTGGATTTGCTTTCTGTGTGTGGATATGTAATTGAGCCGTAGATTGGGCGAGTGATGGGGGTTGACCATCCTCGGTTTCCCATGGCTTTTTCCTAGGTGTGTTTTCTTTTCTTTCTAGGAAATTGTGTATGAGCGAGCACTTGCTCGAAGCGTACTAGACTTTTTCGGTTACAGATCGAGAAGAAAGATGTGCCAAAGAAATCCACCATCGGGAGCAGAAGCGGAACCCTAGAGGAAGAAGCAGATCTGGCAAAGTATTCGCGAGCGCGACGAAGGAGCCGGACCGAGGAACCTTGCGAAGAAAGCTAGAGGCCTGCGTTGTGCTAATTAGGTTCAGGGGTCGGACCCTGAACTTAATTCAGTTTTAATGGTTGCTTTCTTTAATTAGTTCTTTATGCTTCATATCGAACCCCGATGAGATAATGTAATGATCAGTTTTCAGAGGGATGTCTTTCCCCTCCGGTCCAAGCGACTGTTTGAGGATAGGATCCAGCTAGATGACGCCTATTATTTAGTTAATTTTTGATGTTAGTGGGATCCCATCACATATGGTTATGCCACCATTAGGTTAGCACCCGACTAGTCGGGTGTGCCTATTTGGCCAGCATCGAAATCAAAGATGAGATGGAGATCCATTGAACATCAATTGTCAAATCTATAAGCGAGGCGCCACGACTAGTGGGAGTCCTTTCCAGTGAGTCTGACTCTAGGATTAGCTCCAGAGCATTAGCGTGATAACCAATTTTGCAAAGCATCGATATTCTTGGAATATGTAATGTGACCCTTGAATGGAGAAATCCACTTGAGGCAGGGACTATGATATTCCGAGAGTGATTAATGCTATGCGAAGGGCTTGAACGCTAGTGGGAGCATGGTGTGACCAGGGTCTAGTATTTAGGAGGTCGCTACCTTTGCATTTGCATAAATTCATACTCGCAAAATAACCCTCATATATTTATAAGGGATGTAATAGAGGACTTTTAGAGATCCTCTGGCCTCCACGGCTAATCACTTCGTACTCGGGTGGAAGGGCATAACTCAACAACCCCATCGGGTGAGAGCTGTGTTTTTTCTATGCCAAGCTACTTAGTGATCTCCTTCGGGATATGGCGGTTACGGTGCCAAGTGTTCAGGCTTTACTCACCCTCGTGGGGGCCGTTAGAATTCCCGTGCCGTAATTGCCTAAGCTCGTGGGTAAGCATCCTAAGTACGCGTGAGGTATTCGTTGCGAAGACAACGGTGATCACGTGGTACTGGCCAAAAGATAACCATGGTCCATCAAAGCCCGTAGTTGACAGATTTGGATAGGGTCAAGGGAAAGACCCGTGTAAGCGGAAGACCTGCACACTGCCCCCTCGGACAGGTGTAGCCTACTCCGAGATCTTACATAGATGGTTAATTAATCCATAGAGATGGCTTCGCTTGAGGGTAGCGTTGACATATGGATATAATTAGCTTGTTTTAAAAATCCATAAAAATAAGTTTTCATGCATCTCATATATTCAGTCTTTTATTTTCAGATGGCCAAGTTAGACCCCCTGTCCGCTATCCTAAATGACCACAAACTTACCGGTCCCAACTATGAGGACTGGAAGCGCAACCTGTACCTAGTCTTAAGGATAGGTAAACACATGTCAGCCCTGAATGACCCTGAGCCAGATTTGCCAGGACCCAATGCCACAGAGGCACAGTTAAAGGCTTTCACTGACTGGAAGGAATCTAATGAAATATGTAAATGCTATATTATAGCATCCTTGCAAACAACTCTACAGAAGCAAGTCGAGGAGATGCCCGACGCTTCTGACATGATGTTGTATCTGAAGGAGATGTTTGAAGGTCACAATCGCGTTACGCGATACCTTACCATCAAGAAACTCGTCGGCACTAAAATGTCCAATGGGACGCTGGTTCGGGAACACATGATGAAAATGTTTGGGTTCCAGAACGAACTAGCTACCATGGACATTGTGCTAGAAGGCGAGGTGATGACAGACATCTTTCTCTCGTCACTGTCTGGAGCCTTTGAAGGCTTTGTCACCAACTTTAATTTAAACAAGTTGGCTATGACAAATGCAGAGCTTCTGGGAGCTCTCCAGGCAGCCGAGGATGGCTTCAAGCAGAAGGGCGAAGCACTTCACGTGCAACGCAGATCCTTCAAGAAGCCTGGTAAACCTCAAGGCAATAGACATAAGAAGAAACCTAAGTCAACGCCTGTGCAGGACTCTGCTGGGGCCTCTGGGTCTGGAGAATCAAAGAAACTGGGCACGAAGTGCTTCCGGTGTGGCCAGAAGGGTCATTGGAAGAAGGACTGCAAGAAGCATCAGAATGCTGGTGAAGGTAATCTACAACTCTTAGTTGTTGAATCATTTCTTTCAAGTAATAGTTCTTTTGCTAGTTGGATTGTGGATTCAGGATCCACTAACCATGCCTGTAACTCTCTTCAGGGGTTTCGAGAAAGCAGAAGGTTGCTTGATGGAGAGGTGACCTTGAGCATGGGAACTGAGGCCGTGGCTGCTGCTGAAGCTATAGGAGATATTACTCTTATTTTTTCGAATAATAAGACTTTGACTCTTAGAGATGTCTTTTATGTACCGTCCTTGAGACGTAACTTAATTTCTATTTCTTCTTTAGTTAATGAAGGTTATTCAGTTTATTTTGATACTTCTGGTGTGTCTTTTAAACTGAATGGAACTTTTATAATAAGAGGAATGGTTCAGAATCATCTCTATATTGTCAGTCCTAAATTTGAAAATGATAACATAATAACTTCAGCATTTAATGTTAATTCATCTAAGCGTAAGAAACCTTCGGAGAATTTAACCCAATTGTGGGACTTACGGCTTGGGCATATTGTCTTAGATAGGATCCATAGGTTGGTAAAGGTCGGGCTTCTGGAAACAGATCCTATGGAGATCCTTCACACCTGTGAATCCTGCCTGGAAGGCAAGATGACCAAGAGGGCCTTCAAAAGCCAAGGAGTAAGAGCTACTGAGGTATTGGAGTTAATACATTCAGATGTATGTGGACCCATGAGCGTCAAGGCGATAGGAGGCCATGAGTACTTCATCACTTTTACTGATGATTACTCAAGATATGGTTACATTTACCTTATGCATCGGAAGTCGGAATCCTTTGACATGTTCAAAGAGTTCAGGGCTGAAGTAGAAAAGCAGACAGGTAAATGTATAAAAACCCTTCGATCTGATCGAGGAGGTGAATACCTATCTGACGAGTTCCTTGGGTATTTGGTGGAGCATGGGATAACATCCCAGTTAACTGCTCCAGGTACCCCACAACAGAATGGAGTCTCTGAGAGAAGGAATCGAACCTTGTTGGACATGGTTCGAAGCATGATGAGTTATGCCTGTTTACCAATGACCTTTTGGGGATATGCCCTTCAGACAGCAGCATATGTTCTGAACCACGTTCCATCTAAATCAGTGCCTCAGACCCCTAGAGAACTGTGGTCAAGGCAAAAGCCAACACTACAGCATTTCAGAATATGGGGATGTCCTGCACATATACGGATAGACAAGAGGGAAAAGATGGAGCCAAAGTCCAAAGCATGTCTGTTTGTAGGGTATCCCAAAGAGACTAAAGGTGGACTATTTTATGATCCTGAGGAAAAGAAGGTAATCGTTTCAACGAATGCCATTTTCCTAGAACATGATTATGTTATGGACCACAAGCCTGCTAGTAAGGTAGTTCTGGATGAACTATTGGGTACTAGTGTTGAGCGTCCATTTGGTGCAAATTGTCCCTTCTTTATCATGCACATAGCGTCAGTTTCTTACGTAAAACTTTCATAATACACGTAAACTGCATGAGTTTCTTAGCATCACGATATAGTAGACTCTCATACGAACCCAACGGCATATTGGTTCACTCTCATACATTACATGCATGAAAGATACAGGGCCCGAAAGTCCAAATTATCCTTTTATCGATAATCGTGTTTAAACCTGACAAGCGTCATTTCATGTGTGTCTTTCAGGAAATCGATCCGGTTTTCGATGCAGTCAGCTCAAGGACTTCAGGACCAAGCCGTGGATATTCTCACGGCTCTCCGATGGAGGATGTACAGCTCGTTGGAGGCCTATTCTGAAGAACGATGAAAATGAATAATTGCGATGATTCTGAGGAGAAAAGACTTCAACAAGCCGATCGATGCAGTGCTTGATTCAAATTAGAGAAGGAATACACGCATGCAAATGGAATGCCGTAAGTTGACGAGCTCAGATGGTTCGAATGATGAAACCCCTGGATCACCACCCCTAAACTGATACCATCGAAGACCCTTACCCATCCATATCTCCACATCCACAACCATCAGTGCATGGGCTGTTCATAGCCGTCCATTCCCTAACCGACCGGCCGTGCCTTCAAACCCCTCGCCATACCCACCATGCATGCAGCCATCATCCGAAACCCAAGCCCAGATTTCTATTCAAGCCATCCGATCCAATAATCCTCATCCTAGCCGTCCCTAGTTACTCCGTGATCAAACCCATAATTGCATGCAGCTGTCCTCTTCTACATCTCATCCTATCAGCCATCCGATTTAATCCAGCCGTCCCTTACAACAGCCATGCATGCATATGCAGGCCTTAAAACCGGATCCCATCAAAGCTCCCTTAAAACCGTATTCCATGCATGCACCCACCGAACCCATGCAGCCTCCAACTCATCCATCATTAAATCACAGCCGTCCGATCCACGAATCTGATGGCATGCAAACCATCTCTACCGATCATTCTCTCTCCCGTTTCCTTCCTTCTCTCAGACTCTCACCCGATCTTCTCTCTCTCTAGATGCCCAACTTAGCAACCGGATCCCGAGTACCCAGCGTCCCACGTTCTCTCTCTAGCCGAACGTCCCGCTCTCCCACCGAACTTCTCTCTCTAATTCCCTCTCTTTCCTCTTTCTCTCTAACCGCCCAGCTTACTCTCTCTCCCACCGAACTTCTCTCTCTAGTCCGCACATCTCTCTCCTCCTCCTAGTTTCCTGCAGCTCTCGGATTCTCTTTCCTTCTCTCTATTCTTTCCATTCTCTCTCTAACCAAATCCCAGCCGAACCCCCGAGCCATGCACGTCCCCTCTCCGGGAATCTCTCTCTTTAGCGAATCTCTCTCGTCCCTCTTTCCTTATCAGCCCCGGATCCCAACCGAACACTCTATCTATCTCTACCTCTTCTCTTCCCTTATCCGAACGACCCCAGCCCGACTTCCTCTCTAATAAGCAACCGACCTCTGTCCTATATAGGGGGGCTCGGGAAAACAAGGGGGGAGGGCTTTGGACGACCGTACCTACTCCCATCACCCACCTTGCCATCCACCATCCGTGACCAAAACCGAACCCTAATCCTCCACATCCCGTCGCCGCCGGCTATTATCTGTCATTCGTCCACCATCCGAGCCGTCATCGCACCATCATCGAGGCTACGACGTAAACGAGCCCAAGCGGAGAAAGCATCGAGGAACGCGATCGAGGCAGGCGAAGTCCACGGAGCAATCTTCAGGGATGATCTGTACTTCGTTTATTTCCAGTCTTTCCTTTGATGTAATAAAACTCATGTCTAGCTAAACTGCATGCTAAGGCAGAGATGAAACCCTAGATCATAATAGATGTTAGTTTATTTTATGTGTTCTATGCCGAGCTTTTCATCGATAATATATGATTTAATTTCGGATTTGCTATGATGATAAAAGAGTTCTCACATGGTATTGTCATGCATGCCTTGTAGTTAACGTTAGTCATCTTGTTAATCAAAGCCCAATTTCATTGTATAATTAAAGCTTAGATCCATTGTGCTTAATCTTGACAATCGATGCTCTGCTATGTTAGCTTTGATCCATTGTGCTCTATTTAGACAATCGATGCTCTGCTTTATTACTCCATGCTTGAATTTAAATCATGCTTATATCATTAATCTCGTATTAAAGCTTTAACGATCGCATCTCGAGGAAGCACAGGATTTGTTTCCCGCATGCTACTCGCATAAATTTAGAACACCATAATTTAAACTTAGCATCTATAATGATCTAGCGGTGGATTCGACCGCCTTAGTATCTCATCAATATCTGAACTTCCACACTGCACCGCATTACCTTATTTAAATTGCATGCTTTAATCCTGTTTAGTTTATTTTTCCGTCACAGTCTTATAAAACCAAATCAACAACATTGCTCATTAAGTAACTTAGGTAAATAGTTAATAACCCTAGATTAGACCGCTTCCCTCATTAGCAATCCCTGTGGAATCGACCTCGTAATACGTACCGCTCCTACAAAGCGATTCGTGCACTTGCGAGTTATAATTTAGATCAAATTAGTCCCTTAATTTAGGATTAGTTTAGATCGCATCAAGTTTTTGGCGCCGTTGCCGGGGATTGCAACGGAGCTTTCGAATTTAGGTTATTTCATATTTGCCCTATCTTGTTTAATTAGCTAGCTTTTATTCTCTATTTCTAAAAAAAAAAAAAAAACAAAAAACAAAAAAAAAAAAAAAAAACAAAAACTTCTTTTCGAGCGGTGTATGTCCACGTGGACTCGCGTGAACGGCCGCTTAGTTCGAAACGAAGCATTAGAAATTCCTCTCACCTTTGTGGGTAACGTCTCCATCTTTAATACAATGGCGAATGGAAACCCACCTCAAGCGATGACCCTGAAGGAGTACATGTACCCTACTCGGTCCACTCAACCTTCTAGCATCACGCTTCCAGCCGCTACGGCTCACTTCGAAATTAAATCCGGCATGATCCAAATGCTACCGGTCTTCCGTGGCATGGCCACTGAAAACCCATACCAACACGTTAGGGAGTTTGAAGATATCTGCGGTACAATGAAATTTAATCAAGTTACTGATGACTCTCTCAAACTTAGGTTGTTCCCATTCTCCCTGAAAGAAAAAGCCAAAGCTTGGCTAATTTCGATACAACCGGGAACCTTTACGACTTGGAAGAGTCTAGCTGAAGCATTCTATAAGAAATTCTATTCCAAGCAGAAGACTGCTATTGTACGTCAATCTCTCAACATGTTTCATCAATTAGAGGGAGAGACTTTCTACACATACTTCGAAAGATTCAAGGATCTTCTACTTGAATGCCCTCATCATGGGTTTGAAAAAATTCGACTGATCCAGATCCTCTACGAAGGTCTCAACTATACGACTAAGACTATGGTAGAATCTCTCTGTAATGGAGGATTCACCGAGAAGACTGTCGATGAGGCCTGGAATTATTTCGAGGAAATGGCAGAGAATACCTTAGAATGGGAGCCAGTTAGTGTTGACCCTAAGAAACCCATTGCTACTAGCAAAGGAGGTCTTTATAAAGTCGAATCTAGTTTCGAGGATGATGCCAAAATGGCCGCACTAATACGAAGACTCGAAGCCTTAGAAGTAAACAAGGAGGCGAACACTACTGCGTCTGAACCTACTAGATTTAAGGAATCCCCCATCTGTGTCTTGTGTGATGGAACCGACCATCTGGTCGAGGATTGCCCTGGTTTACCAGTGGTTAAAGCTGAGCAAGCAAATGTGCTTGATACCTTCCGTAAGTTCAACCAAGGTAATAACCCTTATAGTCAAACGTATAATCCTGGTTGGCGAACCCATCCAAACCTTGCTTGGAAGCTACCACAAGGGTATGGAGGAGGATCATCTTTTCAAGGTCCTAATCAATACCCCTCCTCTAATCAACAATATAGATCCAATAACCAGTTCAATCAAGAGAATCAAAATACTGCGGCACCACAAGCACCTCCCTACATCCCTCCTAATCAAAGGAAGCCATCGGTGGAAGATATGCTCCAACAAATTTTACAGAAACAAATTATACAAGAACAATCTGAAAAGGTCAATCAACTTGCCATAGCTAAATTAGAAACTCAATTCGAACAACTTGCAGCGTCAGTAGGAGGACGAGAGAAAGGCCAATTTCCAAGCCAAACAATTCCTAATCCGAAAGGACAAAGCTATGGCCAAAACTCTTCAAAAGGCCAGTTTGAAGTTGGAACTACCTCTAGGGAACCCCATAAGGAAGTTCAAGCAATTCATACCCTAAGATCTGGCAAGGAAGTGGACAATCAAGTTCAAAATCCAGATGAAAACCAAACCAATACTGAAACTTCGAATGAGCGCCATAGTCAACCTGCTCAAGAGGATACGACAACTCAAAAAGATAAAGAACCTGTCGTTGAATCTTGCGCAAGACCTTATATACCCAAGGCCCCATTCCCACAGCGCCTGCAAGCCAATAAAAAATCTAATCAAAATGAGGGCATCCTAGAAGTCTTTAAGAATATGCAAATCAATATCCCATTCTTGGATGCCATTAAGCAAATACCCTCCTATGCTAAGTTTCTCAAGGACCTTACTACTATTAAAAGAAAAACATCTGTTCCTTGTGCTGCTACTATGGCAGCCCAAGCCTCCTGTTTTATTCAACAGACTGTTGCACCCAAGTATAAGGATCCGGGCTGTCCAACTATTTCTATAGGAATAGGAGACACAATAGTGGAAAAATGTCTTCTGGATTTGGGTGCTAGCGTTAACCTTCTACCCTATTCGGTTTACACTCAATTAGGTTTGGGGGAGTTAAAACCCACAACCCTGACGTTACTTTTAGCCGATAGGTCTGTAAAAATTCCAAAGGGCGTTGTTGAAAATGTCATCATTAAGGTGGACGAATTCTACTTCCCTGCTGATTTTGTCGTCCTTGACACTGAGCCAGTCCTAAACCCTAATAAACACATCCCTGTGATCTTAGGTCGACCATTCCTTGCCACGGCGGATGCTGTTATTCGATGTAGAAATGGAGTAATGACACTTTCATTTGGCAATATGAAGGTCGAACTCAATGTCTTTCGTAATAGCGTGCAACCTTCTGACATGGATGACGTTGAAGAAGTTGATATGATTGATACTCTGGTTGGTGATACTTTTGATAACTCTTGTTTTAGTGATCCATTAGAACAATGCTTAGCCCATTTCGGACTAGACATGGACATGGATGCATCCATTAGAGAAGTCAATACACTCTTAGATTCTGCTCCTCCCATGGATATAGGTCGATGGAAGGCTAGGATAGAACCCCTACCAGTAAATAAATCTATGCCTATTCCATCAATCATCGAACCTCCAAAGTTAGAATTGAAACCTCTCCCTGACACGTTGAAGTATACTTTTCTTGGTGACTCTGAAACCTTGCCTGTTATTATTTCTTCACAATTAGACAAGGACCAAGAAAAGCAATTACTTGACGTCCTACAAAAACATAGAGAAGCCATTGGGTGGACCATAGCTGATATCAAAGGAATTAGTCCGTCGATAGTAATGCACCAAATTCATCTCGAAGAGAATTCTAAACCCTCGAGAGAATCACAAAGGCGACTAAATCCCGTTATGAAGGAAGTAGTGCGAGGCGAAGTGATGAAGTTACTTGACGCAGGCATTATCTATCCTATATCCGATAGTCAATGGGTCAGCCCCGTACAAGTCGTTCCTAAAAAGTCTGGTGTTACCGTAGTTGCAAATGAAAATAATGAACTAGTCCCAACTCGAGTCCAAACTGGTTGGCGAGTTTGTATTGATTATAGGAAGTTAAACGCTATGACTAGAAAAGATCATTTTCCCTTACCTTTCATTGATCAAATGTTAGAGCGTTTAGCAGGTCATGCATACTACTCATTTTTGGATGGCTATTCGGGATATAACCAAATCCCAATTGCTCGTGAGGATCAAGAGAAAACGACGTTCACATGTCCGTTTGGTACATTTGCCTACCGTCGCATGCCCTTTGGGTTATGCAATGCACCTGCTACCTTTCAGCGGTGCATGTTGAGTATCTTTTCAGATATGGTAGAACGATTTTTAGAAGTTTTCATGGACGATTTCTCAGTTTTTGGATCTAACTTTGATGAAGGGTTATATCACCTGTCTCTTGTTCTGATCCGTTGTAAGGAGAAGAACTTAGTTCTTAACTGGGAAAAATGTCACTTCATGGTCAAATCTGGTATTGTTTTAGGTCATATTGTGTCGGATAAGGGGATAGAAGTTGATAAAGCCAAGGTGGATCTGATCTCTAATTTACCACCTCCAAAAACTGTCAGAGAAGTGCGATCCTTCCTAGGACACGCTGGCTTCTACCGCCGCTTCATTAAAGACTTCTCAAAAATTTCTAAACCCTTATGTGACTTACTAGCCAAAGATGTCTCTTTCGAATTTACTCCTGCATGCTTGAATGCCTTTGAAAGGCTTAAAACTGAATTAACATCAGCACCCATCATCCGACCTCCAGATTGGAATGCTCCATTCGAGGTGATGTGCGATGCATCAGATTATGCTTTAGGTGCAGTTTTAGGGCAACGAAGTGCTAAACTCCCCCACGTTATTCAATACGCGAGCAAAACTCTTAATGATGCTCAACTCAATTACTCAACTACCGAAAAAGAGTTATTAGCCGTCGTCTTTGCCCTAGACAAATTTCGTCCCTACCTAATTGGATCAAAGGTTATTATTTTTACTGATCACGCTGCGCTTAAGTATCTTCTCACAAAGAAAGATGCTAAAGCGCGATTAATTCGATGGATTTTATTGCTACAAGAATTTGATCTCGAAATTAGAGACAAAAAGGGATCGGAGAATGTAGTTGCCGACCACCTATCTAGGTTGATAGTTGAGCCAATGACAGAACCTACACCTATAGTCGAAACCTTTCCAGATGAGCAATTAATGTTAATCTCTCATACTACCACCCCGTGGTACGCTGATATTGTAAATTACCTAGTCACAGGACAGATGCCTAATACTTGGATTAATCAAGAACGAATGCGATTCATATCGAAAGCCAAATGGTATTTCTGGGATGAGCCATATCTATTCAAATACTGTTCCGATCAAATTATCAGACGATGTGTCCCTGACTGCGATCATAAACATATTATGTCATTTTGCCATGACCACGCATGTGGTGGCCACTTTAGTGGTAA
Organism: Chamaelirium japonicum; assembly: GCA_947650365.1. Taxonomy (NCBI): domain Eukaryota; kingdom Viridiplantae; phylum Streptophyta; class Magnoliopsida; order Liliales; family Melanthiaceae; genus Chamaelirium; species Chamaelirium japonicum. Next base: position 54,788,555 of record OX393560.1, read on the forward strand.
GAAAACCGCTGCAAAAATTTTGCAGTGTGGTTTCTATTGGCCGACCCTATTTAAAGATACTCATGCTTATTGTAAATCTTGTGATCGCTGTCAACGTCTCGGAAAAATCTCAAAACGGAATGAGATGCCCTTAAATCCAATTCTGATCGCTGAAGTCTTTGATGTTTGGGGCATCGATTTCATGGGACCTTTCCCTATGTCTTATGGTTGCCAATATATTCTAGTCTCTGTTGACTACGTCTCAAAATGGGTTGAAGCAGTCGCATGCCGAACAAATGACCACAAGGTCGTGGTCCAGTTCCTTAAAGAAAATATCTTTGCTAGATTTGGAACTCCACGTGCTATCATTAGCGATGGAGGTAAACATTTCTGCAATAGAATTTTTGAAGCATTAATGAAAAAGTACTGCGTCACCCATAAGGTAGCCACTCCCTACCACCCTCAAACTAGTGGGCAAGTTGAAATTTCAAATAGGGAGATAAAGACGATTTTAGAGAAAACAATTAACCCTAATAGGAAGGATTGGTCACTTCGGTTGACTGATGCCCTATGGGCATATCGTACAACTTTTAAAACTCCGATTGGAATGTCTCCATATCGCATAGTCTATGGGAAGGCCTGTCATCTGCCTGTCGAGTTGGAACATAGGGCCTATTGGGCGATCAAACGATTAAATTATGACCTTGATAAGGCCGGTAAACAAAGAAAACTTCAACTCGATGAGCTTGATGAGATTCGAAATGATGCGTATAATTGCGCTAAGCGATATAAGGATCGAATGAAGATCATGCACGATAAGATCATAACTCGAAAGGAATTATATCCAGGCCAAAAAGTCCTATTATACAACTCTAGATTGCATCTGTTCCCTGGCAAGTTAAAATCACGTTGGACGGGACCATACATTATCGACAAAATTCACCCATACGGTGCGGTAGAACTCTTAAATGATAAGGATGGAACCACTTTCCAAGTGAACGGACATCGCTTGAAACCATACCTTGAGTATCTGACCCCAGAAGTTGAAGAGGTACTTCTGAAAGATCCTGTTTATCATGATTGATTTATCTATCTACTAAAAATCCTCTATTGTATAATAGCTGTTAGTTGTTTTTTTTTATCATCTCCTATTTTTCTGTTTCAGTAGAATATCTGCTATTTATTTTTAGTTAAACTATGATTGTCTTTTCTTTTTCTTCGTGGCACTAACATTTTGCAGGAAACTATCATACAAAACACGTTTAAGGTATTCTCCATCCTTAAAACTTTGTACTTGTATTTTTCATATATGTCCTTAAAAAAAATGCTATCATATAATGTCATCATCTCATTCATGAGCATGTCTAATTCATACATTGAGGACAATGTCTAATTTAAGTTTGGGGGTGTGATGTACCTTTTTGCAAAATCTTGTATGCATTCAATTTCCACAAAATTTTTCTGTTCTTATTTTGAATTTTTTTTTACACAAAAAAAAAAAAAAAATTGTTTTTTTAAAATAATATTAATAATGCATCAACTTACGCTGTAGTGGGACAGCTCGGCACATACGTCCTGGCGTATGTGTGTCTCGTCTGTAGTCCCCTACCAAAACTACAGCGTTCGTATAGAAGGCTATAGGAATTTGCATTTGCATATTTTTATTTTCTTGTTCATATTTTAGTTTCTTATCGTATTACTTTTGGTGTCCTTTTTGTTCTTTCAGAAAAAAAAAAAAATTGATATATATATTTTACCTTTATTTCAGATTTTGTAGTATAATTCTAGTGTACTCGAATAGGACTATAAGGCACTTGGTAATCAAGGTATAAAGTCCAAGGATTAGCTAGAAAGAGTATGTCTAATATGGTTCTGACCCTTGGTAACCTTTTAGAGATTGTCAAAACAAACTAGACTTGACTTTCACTTCACATCTGGCTTACACCTCTAGGGTCTAGATTCAAAGCTTTCATATCACCTAATAGTCACTTGGAGTCCTGATGAACCATGCGGATCTGGTTCACTTGGTTTGAAAAAAAAAAAAAAAAAATCAGTAGAAAAGCGACCAGTGAATTCTAAGGTATAGCGGAAAGGGCTACCTATTAGCATGGTCTAGGACCTGATTATATAAAAGTCTTAACTTGTATGCCCTAGTATGAGTGAAGCCTGGTCGATAGGGTTATGAGAATGATCCTATGGATGCAGAGTGAATCAAATATAAAGGCAACATGAGGATGGCTACCTAACTCATGAGAGCGTTGGCAGCGTGTCATGGGCATAGAGTGCAGCTGGCATGGTACAAGTTAGGAAGGGATATATAATTAGATCCAGAAAAAAATGAGACCAAAAAAAAAAAAAAAAAAAAAAAAAAAAAAAAAAAAAAAGAAAAGAAAAGAAAATAGTGTGAAAGCCGTCGCTATAAACAATGTGGGGAAACTGGAATATCACATATAAAGCCGAAAGGTATTAAGGTGAATATCTACAACTCTCACTAGCCTGTCTAGATTAGCTGGTTTTGACTCAGGTTCTAAGGTCGACTTTGACCGTTCTAGGAGATTGTTAGAATGATATGAATGTAGAGAACCAAACCCCCAGTTGTGTTTAGCCCAGACAGCACCGAGCACTCGAGCATAGTTGACCTTGACATTTTCTAGCGGGAAACTAATAGTTAGAACCTAAAGTGCTTACTTCGAAGGCCGAATCTTGGGTTAGATACCTTGTGAGTACGTCTTGTGCCTTAGAAATTCTATTTTTGAGTACTTTTTAATTATTCTACGAAACCGAATTTTCTTATTTCTTATTTATATTTTCAAAAAAAAAAAAAAAAAAAAGTTTGAATTTTGTGGGTAAATTCACTGCAAACCCTCACGAGACAAAACTCGTCCACTGGGGTAACCCAGGGGTTTAACGGCTTGTTGCACATGCTAAGTGCAATCGCGATTCCTGCGAAAGTGAGTTAAGTTATTTTTATTCTTTTATTATTTTCTTAGTTTATTTTGTTGCTTTCTCGAGGACGAGAAAGATTCAAGTTTGGGGGTGTGTTGAGCGTCCATTTGGTGCAAATTGTCCCTTCTTTATCATGCACATAGCGTCAGTTTCTTACGTAAAACTTTCATAATACACGTAAACTGCATGAGTTTCTTAGCATCACGATATAGTAGACTCTCATACGAACCCAACGGCATATTGGTTCACTCTCATACATTACATGCATGAAAGATACAGGGCCCGAAAGTCCAAATTATCCTTTTATCGATAATCGTGTTTAAACCTGACAAGCGTCATTTCATGTGTGTCTTTCAGGAAATCGATCCGGTTTTCGATGCAGTCAGCTCAAGGACTTCAGGACCAAGCCGTGGATATTCTCACGGCTCTCCGATGGAGGATGTACAGCTCGTTGGAGGCCTATTCTGAAGAACGATGAAAATGAATAATTGCGATGATTCTGAGGAGAAAAGACTTCAACAAGCCGATCGATGCAGTGCTTGATTCAAATTAGAGAAGGAATACACGCATGCAAATGGAATGCCGTAAGTTGACGAGCTCAGATGGTTCGAATGATGAAACCCCTGGATCACCACCCCTAAACTGATACCATCGAAGACCCTTACCCATCCATATCTCCACATCCACAACCATCAGTGCATGGGCTGTTCATAGCCGTCCATTCCCTAACCGACCGGCCGTGCCTTCAAACCCCTCGCCATACCCACCATGCATGCAGCCATCATCCGAAACCCAAGCCCAGATTTCTATTCAAGCCATCCGATCCAATAATCCTCATCCTAGCCGTCCCTAGTTACTCCGTGATCAAACCCATAATTGCATGCAGCTGTCCTCTTCTACATCTCATCCTATCAGCCATCCGATTTAATCCAGCCGTCCCTTACAACAGCCATGCATGCATATGCAGGCCTTAAAACCGGATCCCATCAAAGCTCCCTTAAAACCGTATTCCATGCATGCACCCACCGAACCCATGCAGCCTCCAACTCATCCATCATTAAATCACAGCCGTCCGATCCACGAATCTGATGGCATGCAAACCATCTCTACCGATCATTCTCTCTCCCGTTTCCTTCCTTCTCTCAGACTCTCACCCGATCTTCTCTCTCTCTAGATGCCCAACTTAGCAACCGGATCCCGAGTACCCAGCGTCCCACGTTCTCTCTCTAGCCGAACGTCCCGCTCTCCCACCGAACTTCTCTCTCTAATTCCCTCTCTTTCCTCTTTCTCTCTAACCGCCCAGCTTACTCTCTCTCCCACCGAACTTCTCTCTCTAGTCCGCACATCTCTCTCCTCCTCCTAGTTTCCTGCAGCTCTCGGATTCTCTTTCCTTCTCTCTATTCTTTCCATTCTCTCTCTAACCAAATCCCAGCCGAACCCCCGAGCCATGCACGTCCCCTCTCCGGGAATCTCTCTCTTTAGCGAATCTCTCTCGTCCCTCTTTCCTTATCAGCCCCGGATCCCAACCGAACACTCTATCTATCTCTACCTCTTCTCTTCCCTTATCCGAACGACCCCAGCCCGACTTCCTCTCTAATAAGCAACCGACCTCTGTCCTATATAGGGGGGCTCGGGAAAACAAGGGGGGAGGGCTTTGGACGACCGTACCTACTCCCATCACCCACCTTGCCATCCACCATCCGTGACCAAAACCGAACCCTAATCCTCCACATCCCGTCGCCGCCGGCTATTATCTGTCATTCGTCCACCATCCGAGCCGTCATCGCACCATCATCGAGGCTACGACGTAAACGAGCCCAAGCGGAGAAAGCATCGAGGAACGCGATCGAGGCAGGCGAAGTCCACGGAGCAATCTTCAGGGATGATCTGTACTTCGTTTATTTCCAGTCTTTCCTTTGATGTAATAAAACTCATGTCTAGCTAAACTGCATGCTAAGGCAGAGATGAAACCCTAGATCATAATAGATGTTAGTTTATTTTATGTGTTCTATGCCGAGCTTTTCATCGATAATATATGATTTAATTTCGGATTTGCTATGATGATAAAAGAGTTCTCACATGGTATTGTCATGCATGCCTTGTAGTTAACGTTAGTCATCTTGTTAATCAAAGCCCAATTTCATTGTATAATTAAAGCTTAGATCCATTGTGCTTAATCTTGACAATCGATGCTCTGCTATGTTAGCTTTGATCCATTGTGCTCTATTTAGACAATCGATGCTCTGCTTTATTACTCCATGCTTGAATTTAAATCATGCTTATATCATTAATCTCGTATTAAAGCTTTAACGATCGCATCTCGAGGAAGCACAGGATTTGTTTCCCGCATGCTACTCGCATAAATTTAGAACACCATAATTTAAACTTAGCATCTATAATGATCTAGCGGTGGATTCGACCGCCTTAGTATCTCATCAATATCTGAACTTCCACACTGCACCGCATTACCTTATTTAAATTGCATGCTTTAATCCTGTTTAGTTTATTTTTCCGTCACAGTCTTATAAAACCAAATCAACAACATTGCTCATTAAGTAACTTAGGTAAATAGTTAATAACCCTAGATTAGACCGCTTCCCTCATTAGCAATCCCTGTGGAATCGACCTCGTAATACGTACCGCTCCTACAAAGCGATTCGTGCACTTGCGAGTTATAATTTAGATCAAATTAGTCCCTTAATTTAGGATTAGTTTAGATCGCATCAACTAGATCAGAGAGCGCATCCGAAAACATAGTGGGAGCTGACGTTACAGATAATAATATACTAGATACTGTAGAACCTATTAATCCTGTAACACCACCACCACCTCGTCGCAGTGGGAGAAACATCAGAGCTCCTGACAGATACTATGGAGAAACCTTATTGGTTGATCCAGAGGGTCAGGAGGATGACCCACTGAGCTACGATGAGGCAGTGGGAGCTTCTGACAGCTCTGACTGGCAAAAGGCTATGGAGGCAGAAATTGAATCAATGTCCCATAACGCAGTCTGGACTCTTGTTACACCATCATCCAATATTAAACCTATTGGGTGTAAGTGGGTGTATAAGAAGAAGAGAGGATCCGATGGTACAATAGAGACTTATAAAGCTAGATTAGTTGCCAAGGGTTATACCCAGAGAGAAGGGATCGACTTTGACGAAACCTTCTCGCCGGTAGCTATGATAAAGTCTATTCGGATCCTCCTATCCATTGCAGCCCATTATAACTGGGAGATCTGGCAATTGGATGTCAAGACAGCATTCCTCAATGGAAATTTGGAAGAAGATATTTATATGATTCAGCCACCAGGCTTTGAGTCAGAGGGTCAGGAACATCTAGTTTGCAAGTTGCAGAAGTCCATTTATGGACTAAAGCAAGCATCTAGAAGTTGGAACATCCGTTTTGATCAGGCAATCCAGTCGTATGGATTTACTCAAAATGAGGATGAACCATGTATATACAAGAGGACTGATAAGACCACAGTAGTATATTTAATACTTTACGTAGACGATATTCTACTTATTGGAAATGATGTAGGAACATTGTCAACGGTAAAGGTCTGGTTGTCAACACAGTTCGATATGAAAGACCTAGGTGAAGCGAGTTATGTTTTGGGGATCAAGGTAACACGTGATCGCCAGAACAGGATTCTCTCGCTATCACAGGCTGCGTATATAGATAAGGTTATGGCTAGATTTGACATGCAAAACTCCAAGAAGGGTTTTATGCCATTTAGACATGGCGTAAAACTGTCTAAGGATCAATGTCCTAAGACACCTGAGGAGAGAGCAGAAATGCAGAAGATACCTTATGCTTCAGCATTAGGTAGTCTAATATATGCTATGCATTGTACAAGGCCTGATATCTGTTTCGCAGTAGGAATGATGGATCGGTTTCAGTCGAATCCGGGTCCAGATCACTGGACAGCAGTGAAGTGTATACTCAAGTACCTTCGTAGAACAAGGGACTATGAGTTGGTTTACACTTCACAAGAACTGACGCCGATTGGATACACAGATTCTGACTTTATGTCAGATTTGGAATCCAGGAAGTCGACATCAGGTTTTGTGTTTATGCTAGGAGGAGCAGCAGTTAGTTGGCAGAGTGTGAAGCAGAAATGCATCGCAGACTCTACCACAGAGGCTGAGTACGTTGCAGCGTGCGAGGCAGCCAAAGAGGCGGTATGGCTCAAGAAATTCCTTACGGATTTAGGGTGCGTACCAGAGGCCCAGTTACCTATTGTGCTTTACTGCGACAATAGTGGGGCGGTAGCACAAGCTAAGGAGCCAAGACATCACCAAAAGGGGAAGCACATCGAGCGCAAGTTCCATTTGATTCGGCAGTTTCAAAAGCAAGGGAGAGTAGCGGTGACACAGATTGCATCTACAGATAATGCTGCTGATCCTTTCACAAAGGCAATACCTACCAAGGCATTCGAGCGACATGTGGACGCGATGGGAGTCAAAACCGTTTTGCTTCGCTAGACCAAGTGGGAGATTGTTAGGATTGATGTGTTCTAAGCTTGTAAAACTTTATGTTTTGGTCTAATAAAGATTGATAGTTATTATTATATGAGATGCATATAGGTGCGTAACATAGTTACGTGTTCTTTAGGGAACAGAGAGCCATGGTTATATGGTAGTCCACTGAGTTGAAGACTAAGTGGATTGGTCCCGTATAACCTAAATAAGTTCGCAGCTATGATCAGGTTGGTCGCCTCATCATGGTAAGCTGTTGGCGATGACAGTTCATGGGATGTCTTCACCATGGTCATCACCAGGCACAGTGTCTGTGGCTGAACGGAACTAACACGGTGTACAGATCAGTGAGCAGACACTGGTACACTAAGCCGTGTTTCTGCTTAGGGTAAAACGGTCCTAAACCCTGAGGAACCACGTCTGATGGACTAACCAGTTGCGTGGTGCTTTGGCGCACCAATGTGTGAGGATCCATATGCAGTGATCCAAAACCACGGTGTACTGGGTTACCCGGCTGGCATTGCATTAGCGTGTCACTCCTGCAGACCATCCACACCCCTGATGGGAGGTGCGTTCCTTGGTGTGACTTACACTGTACCAAACCCAGGCCTGGTGGTCATCAGTTTGACTGTTGGCCGGGTTCGATTACTCGACGAGGTAATCAGAGGTACGATGTATAGGTCAACCTGGAAGGAACCAAGTCATATGATCATTCGAGTCTGACGGTAGTCTTCACCGCTCGAAGTGAATTATGGCATCAAGTGGAGGGACAGCGGGTTTACCACTACTAAGCGGAAAGCAGGGGTATGATGGAGAACATAGTAAGTCTGGGTGAATTGGAGTGCAGCCTACGTCGCACTCTGGGTGGCTACGCAGGTTAACTCGAGCTCAGAGGATCGATGGTACACTCGGGTAGTGTGTCGATCGAGCTTGAGTTGGAAGCCATGAACCCCGGTCCCTGATGGTTCCACCTTATCAACATTATGTACGGTTCTTGAACCGTCTCCTCGGAACACCATAAGCATGAGGAAGAAAGAAGTACACGCTCCGTGTGTGCTTGGCACTAGAGCACGGTAGATGCGTAACTACATACGAGTACTAAGGGTTGAGCCAGAGACTAGTGCAGAGTCGCATGTAGTAATCCCTAGCCATAAGTGAACTTCGCTGCATAGGTGCGATGCACCGGGGTATGTTGCGAGTTGACTAGTTGACTTTGCTAGAGGCACCCTCCGGTGGCCTCAGTTAATAGTAGGTAACTAGTAAAGATTACTTAAGAAGTGACCGCTAGGTATCACACGCTAGAAATGGTCAAAATGAGGCGTCGGGGCGTTTTGGTAAAAACCTCACTCTGCCGGACCTCACTGTTGGCCGACCCTAGTAGTGAGGCACCTTGCTAGGGCTGGCCCTATGATGTAGGGATAAGAATCCCTCATCTATAGGGCCGGCCATATAGATAGGGATAGGGCGATAAAACGGTTAAGATCGAGCCCTAAAAAGTGGGAAAACAGATAAATACAGCGAGATATAAAAAGGAGATAATGGAGAGATAATAAGAGGGGGTCATTATCCCCTTGGATCCTTATCCAAGGGGGTTGGCCGGCCCTATAAAAGGGCCTATGGGGCGCCGGCCCTATGGGCCAGAAAAACTGAACCCCCTCCTCTCTCATCTCTCTAGTTCTCTCCCTAATCTCTCTCCGTTTTCCGCTTGCTACTTCGTCTTCCTCGCGTGGAGTTCTGAAGAAGGAGAAGGGTCGTTCTTCGGAGGCACTCAGAGATCCGAGAGCGACGTTCCGTGCATCGTGTGAGATCGGGTGAACAAGAAGGCAACATCTCCATTCGTACCATCGGCATCTTCGCGAGCGATCTTCCGTCTCCATCGACAAAGAAGACAATTCTCCGTGGTTAAAAGATCTGTACGAAAGGTATGTGTAATCTAACATGTAGATCTAGCAAGCATTATGATTTACATGCATGCTAGTTAATCATTACGCTAGATTGCCGTTAGGAGTTTTCGATTCTCGTGCATACACATGCACACATATGTAGATTAGTTTCTATGAAAGTTTAAATAGTGTAACGTGCACCATGAACGGTCTTTCGATCGCCATATCGCTTCCGCTGCGAGCCTCTGACCCGGATTAACTTCCAACAAGAAGGCCCTCCAAGAGGCGGGGCTGGACTCGGAGATCGAGTGGATGACCTCCGACGATGAGGAGCCCGACAGCCCACCTCCTCCTTGAGCTACCCCCAATGCCGCTGCCCAAGGTGAGCGGCCTCTAGTCCTGCCTTCCTCTATTCCAGTAGCAGGGACAGAGGCCCTGGTGGGCAGAGTTCCACTGCCAGCCCCCGGGGCAGACGCCTCGAGGGGAAGCGAGCTGGATGCTCCCACCTCCGCTGCAACCCTTGTCCCCCCCTCTCCACCCGGCCCAGTTCTGTTTAGCCCGCCTTCTAAGTCGGACCCGATAGAGGCGGGCTCCCTGGGGGACCTGGGCTTGGTATACAAGTCCCCCTCCTTGGTGCAAATCGGCTCTGAGTCCTTGAGCTCAGGCTCTGGGTCCTCGAGCTCAGAGTCGGAGCTTGAGGGGGTGAGGGTGAGCCACCCCAGCTCGAAAGGCTGGGAAGGCCGCGCTTTGGAGACTTCCCCTCCAACTCCGGCGACTGCAGTACCGGCCCACAACGTGGCCTCCGCTTCGGGCCCTAGGGGGCCAAACGATCGGGAGGCTGCCTATTCCCTGGCAGAGGAGGGAAGGGCATCCTATTATCTGTGGCAAATCTTCGGTCACAACATCTTCGCCCAGGCTCCCTTCATAGCCATCTACGATCATCTAGCAGAGCTAAAGCATTCGCCCTGCTGTTGCCCTTGTATTTTTATTCCTTGGTGGCTTACCCTATGCTTTCCTCTCAGGTGGAGAAGAAGGAAAAGGCCCTCGCCGAGGAGATTGCCGCCTTGGGGGGAGACCTCGTCACCTTGTTCAACGGCTCCCTTCGAGGGTCTAAGCGCAAGGTGGATGAGCACATCCACCAACTGTGGCAAGTAGATCGCTCCAACGAGCTGAGGTCAGAAATAGAGGAGCTACGCCAGAGGGTTGCCACCTTAACATCGGGGTTGGCGATCGCCGAGGAGGCATACTCTCGCTCTTTCACTCAACTCCAGGAAGCGGGAGCAGCTCAGGAGGAGGCGAGGCCAGCTCAGGAGGTGGCCCAACTCTAGAGCGAGGTGACTGTCTTGAAGGTAGAGATCACTGCGATGAAGGAGGCGCACACCAAAGGTCTTCAAGCCCAACAGAGCCGCCTCCAAGCCCAGCTGAATGATCTTCTAAAGAAAGGCGTCATCGCTGCCGTTGAAAAATACAAGACTGAGTGATCAAAGAAAAGGTACCGAGGTGACGACAGCAGGGCTGATACGAGCAAACCTTGAGTTTGCCCATCTCTATCAGTGTAATCCTAAGTTGAAATGAATGAAATCTTCTTTAGCTTGCTTGTCTCTGTGTTGTTTTTTTTTTCTTTTTTTTCCATGAGTTTGCCCTTGAAGTTATTCAGCGGTCTCAAGGGTTGTACCCCGGGCGAGGCAGCTAATTCGTTTAAAAAGTTTCGATCTACAAAAGATATGCAAGCGAAAAATACGACAAGCTCGATAAAACCCAATTTGATCCCCGAGCTCGGAAAAACACTCAAAAGATAAATCTAATAATTCAAAAACTTCCTAAGCCCGGAGATTCAATATTTTATTTTGAAAAATAAAGTAAGTGCTAGCTGCCTCCTGCCCGGTTAATTACCCTCTGAAACCCTGGTTACTGGACATGCCCTTAGCTCGACTTGGCGGTCTCGCATCTTCCTGCGACTTTGCCAAGTCCGAACTTTGAGGGGTTACCAAAGGATGTTTAGGTTACCTGAATGGGTGGTCGCCAATTCAGGTCCCCCTAGATCACCCCAGGGTGCTCCCGATCATGACGTGTGAACGCGAAGGACTCCGATAATGCTTAAAGTCCCCTAAACAGCGGACTATCCCAACGATCTCAAGATCGTTCGGGACGGCCACTGAGAACCCCGGTCTTGCTTTAAGTCCGCACGACGGTGGACTATACTTTGAGGGCGCTGCATGCGAGCTAACTACGTGCGAGCTATTCCTTGGTTTCTCTATCTGTGAGCCCGGTCGCATGCGAACCAACATTGACCTTCACTGAGCACATACTTTAAGGAGTGATTCATCTCAAACTCAAAACAGCTTTTATTCACAAAACATGATTTATAGGAGGGTGCCTACACGCTATGCATAATAGTTATTGTAGCTCATGTGTCCTAAGCATGGATTTTTTGTATTAACATTAATAAAGATGACTTTGGTTATTGCTCTAATTAGAATACTACTTTGGTATATGTTAATACATATATAATAAAGGACCCTAGGGAACACAGTAGGTCATTGAGGTGCATGGTGGATCCATGCTTGGGAGACCCAGTGTACCAGTTCTATGTAGACCTAGAACTAGTTCACAGCTTTGGTGATGTCGGTCGCTTCACCGAGATTAAGCTGTTGGCAGGTAGAGGATATGGTGAAGTCTCCACCACGGAAACGTGGGATTCCCATTCACCTGATCAAGCACGATAGTCGTGTTGAACATGAACCAAGGCAGTGTACTGTTCAGTGATTTAGACACTGATGCATAAATCATCTTACTACTATAGATAATCTATCCTTAACCCTAAGGGACCATGTACACTGGGCCAATCAGTTGTGTGGTGCTTTGATGTGCCAATGTGTGCGGACCTTCTATAGTCCAATACCACAGTACGTTGGGTTACCCAGCTGGTGCTTGAGTGGCATGCAATCTCTACAGGTTATCCGACGTCCAGTGTTGGATGGGTGCGTTTTGATGAGTCAATTTATCCACACAATTAATCCAGGCCTGGTGGTTGTCAGTATGACTGACGACGTTCCGGATGTTAGACATAGTGCCGGAAGGTGTATGGTGTTATACATGACAAGTCATCAAATCCTAGTCAGATGATCAATTGGGATCTGACGGTGCTCCCCACCGCTCGAGTCGAATCATGGCACTAGTAATAGGATGGACTAAGGATTATCAGAGTATAATAGAGAATAAGGTTACGAGGGAGTAACATAAGTTTAGGATCACTAGATTTCAACTCGCATTGCACTCTAGGTGGCTACACGGGTTAATCGGATTAGGACTGATTAATGGAACTTTTAGTGTGTCACCGAAATAGTTAATCAGGGATCCGGTTGGAGCTGGAGATCCTAAACCCTGAAGGTTCAATCCTATCATTGTGTATAGGAATTGTTCCCCAACCTAGTTGGATACGTTGGATGTGAAGTAGCGCGATAGAGCACAAGCCCAGATCCTAAACACCTAATTAACATATGTTAAGGGTTGTAGGGGTATTTTGGTAAATATTAAAATATAGCTCAGAATATATTGAATATAAATCTTAAAATGAGCAGAATAATTATAGAAGCTCATAGGCGCTGACGAAATTCGATTCTGAGTAGTGCACCTCACTCAATCTTTCTTACAGTGTTTCATTTTTCGTGAAGGGCGTTTTCGTCCAGGCTTTATGATAGACATGGAGAAACCCTAAAACCGACCCCCCCTATCCTCATCCCCTTGGGAATAGCCCTAGCTTGTGTAGAGCAGTTAGGGACTGGCCCTATATAAGGAATAGAGAGAGAGGGGCCGGCCCTAAGCTCTCCTCTCTCTAGAAAACCTGAACCCTTCTCCCTCTCTCCCTCTTTGTGGTTTCGGCCAAGGAAGAAGAATAAGGAAGGAAGGAGAAGGAAGAAGAAAGAAAGAGAAGGAGGAGATCTCGTGGCTCGTCATTGTCTTCATAACGAATTCCTCCGTCGGCTCGTAGTCCTTGCACTCAGAGATATAACTTTGAGGATTCTTCCATTCGCAAATGACAAGGCGCCATCCGACAACTTCCCTTGCGATTTACGTGTGGTTCATCATCGTTCTATTCTCTTCAGATCATAGATCCACAAGATATGATGATTCTAAACACTTAACTAGATGCATGAATGTCTTCCGTAGATCGTAGTATACCTCTAGGATGTCCGCACATATGCTAAGATCATAGATTTGCATGTAGATTGTTTTGTAGAATTAATTGTAATGAAACATACACCATGAGATCTTTGGATCTATCTTTTGCTTCCGCTGTGACTCTGATAATAGAATTTAATTCCAATAACTGGTGTCAAAGCATGCTTCGGTGTGTGTTTCATGCTTGAATTCGTGAAAATATCATGTGAATATATGATGGCATATGTTTTCATCGGGGTTCGACGTAGATCATGCATATGGATTGTGCTATGTATCGTCTCTTTGCAGGTGCCGCACTGAATAATAATATATGATTGCATGCATCCGAGGGTTGGACCCCAGATTTAATTTTTGCATTGATTATTATTGTGCTTGTGGATTTTTCGATCACATGAAGAAGGAAATGATGCTATATCCATGGTTCGGGCAAGCGGTACCATGGAGTGCAAAGATCCAACGAAAGCGTGCACGTTGGCGATGATCAGGATCATCGTCGGGAGATCATACAGAACAAAAGAACATGATATCTTGGCTGTGCTATTCAGGTTCAGGGGTCGGACCCTGGACTTGATTCAGTTTGGATGTTTTTTCTGTTGTTCTCTTTAGTTAGTGTTTAGAGAACCCCGATAATAACTTAATTATCTATCTTGCTTGTGAGTTAGTCTCTAGATCAGGTTTAGGGTTAGTACTTAGCTTATGGATTCATCGGTGTCTCTATATGATTCTAACACGTGCGAATCCAGTAGCTAACTAAAAGAAAAGGTGGTAGCCGCCCTCGTGATAGTTCAGGTAGCCAAGTACTGTGCACCAAGATAGGCGCAGTGTTATATTTGTTTAGAAATAACTAATGTCCCCATAAGAAGTATGATAACCCTAGTGTGATGCCATTTCCCCACATAGTCCTAGCGACCAAGTTAGGTTAGGATTCCACTAAGTGATACCTATTTCTAGTTGACGTTTAATGGTAGTGTGAACTCATCACGATTTGGTTATGCCACTATTAGGTTGAGGTCCGACGGAGGTTGTTGGATGTCCCTATTTGGCCAGCATCGAAATCTATAATGAGATAAGGTCTACTATGACATCAGGCATCAAATTGTGAATGAGGCGTCATTCTAGTGGGAGTCCTTTCCATGTTGACCTTAGGCTAAGCTCCAGATCTTAGGATTATGGGCAAACTAGTGACGTATCAGGTTCCTTGGAATCTATGTAATGTGATCCTTGCAAGAAAGGCAAAAGCTGAGTATTCAAGGTAGGGATTATATTTTCCAAGGATATTAATACTTTGTGGGAAGATTTATAATCCTAGTGGGAGCACGGTAGACCAGGGTCTAGGTCTAGGAGGTCGTGGCCTTTCTAGATATGCATAAAACATCATAAAAAAGGGATGTGTAAGAGTTTTTCTCTAAAGAGAAGCCCCTGGCCTCTACAATCAATCAGCTAAGGGTCTAATGGGAGGTACACAGTTCGATATTCCCACCGGGTGAGAGCTGTGTTTCCTTCTATACTGGTTCGCCTAGTGGTTTCCTTCGGGATATGGAGGATACCGGTGGCAGTGGGTGATAGTTTTTTCCTGCACCGCGGGAGCCTATAAACCCCCCTGCCGACACCACCTAGATTTGTGAGAAGCATCCGGAAGCTTGTGTGAAGCCGTCGTTGCTGCGCATGGCAGGTCACATAAAGCTGGCCAAAAGAAGATTGGGAGGTCTTTCAGTTTACCATGGGTAATTCTGATGAAGACTGGGTCATAAACACCACATTGGCAAAAGCGGTTGCATGCTCTCACCGAGATGCTATCTCCAATTCAAGGCCGATAGTCTCAGTGCTCGAGCCATGGAAATTTAGATTTCTGGATGTCTCCACTTGAGGTAGTGAAGACATAGTTGCTGGAGTAAACATTATCTATTTTTAAATTCTATAAAATAGATTATAGTAAACCCTAATTTTTGTTTTAAATCATTGCTTACAGAAATTATAACCAAGCTCGATCCCCTTGCTTCTATCTTTAATGATAACAAACTTATGGGACCAAACTACGAGGACTGGAAGCGTAACCTAATGCTCGTCCTAAGGGTTGACAAATACTCAATTGCCCTAAGTACCCCTTAACCGGCCATGCCGGGACCAAGTGCTACTGAGGCCCAATTGAAGGAATGGAAAGACTGGCTAGATGCTGATGAGATGTGCAAGTACTACATAGTGGCATCCTTACAGACTGTCCTTTAGAAGGAAGTCGAAGACATGGCCTTCACTTCAGACATAATGCTCTATTTAAAGGAAATATTCGAGAGTCATAGTCGGGTAACTCGTTACCTGACCATCAAGAAATTGGTGTTCACAAAGATGGCAGAGGGGACTTTAGTTCGGGATCATATGCTAAGATTGTTTGGCTATGTGAATGAACTTGGTTCCTTCGATGTCATCTTGGATGTAGAGATCTAGACTGATATTTTTCTTGCGTCTCTGTCAAGAATATTTGAGGGCTTCGTTACCAACTTTAACATTAACCGGTTAGAGATGACTAACGCAGAGTTCCTAGCGGTGCTCCAAGCGGCAGAGAACGAGATGAAGGTAGGAGCCCAATCCCTGAATGTAGAGTGGAAGTCTTCTCTGAAAGCCAAAGGCAAGTTTCAGAAAAAAAAAAAGTATAAGAAGCCCGTGAAGATGGACCAGGTGCAGTTACAGGTTCCTAAGCAGGATGGTCCGGCGAAGCCCAAAGGAAAATGTTTCTGATGCGACAAGATGGGGCACTGGAAGGGTGACTATCACACGGCTCCCAAGAAGGCTGAGACAGGTATATCTCAAATCCACGTAGTGGAATCCTTTGTAGTATCCAGTTATTCTCCAGTCTCATAGATTGTGGATTCTGGTTCTACTAATCTTACTTGTAATAATTTGCAGGGGTTCAAGGAGATAAAAAAACTGGGTGATAGGGAGATCATCCTGAGTATGGGAACTGAGACCGTGGCAGAGGCTGAAGTAGTTGGAGATGTCATCTTGCAGTTTCTTGATGGAAGAAGTTTATTACTTAGAGACATACTTTATGTACCGTCCTTGAGACAAAACTTAATTTATATTTTCTTATTGAATAATGAAGGTTTTTCAGTTTTATTTGATGCTTCTGGTGTGTCAATTAAATTAAATGGTTCCTTTGTTTGTAAAGGAAAGACACATAATGATCTCTATATAATTAACTCCAATCATAAGCATGATAACATAACTGAAGCATGTGTGGTTAAATCATCTAAAAGGAAAAATCTCTTAGATAATGCAACACTCCTTTGGTATCTAAGGCTTGGACACATAGCCTCAAACAGGATTCACAGGTTGGTTAAAGCAAGACTTTTAGGTCCAGATGTTTCAGAAAGCCTACCAATGTGTGAGTCTTGCCTGGAAGACAAGATGACTAAAAGAATTTTCTAAGCCAAAGATAGCAGATCTCAGGAGGTATTGGATTTAGTACACTTTGATGTATGTGGGCCCATAAGTATCTATACCATAGGAGACTTTGAGTATTTCATCACCTTCACGGATGATCACTCGAGGTTTAGATACATATACCTAATGCGGCAAAGTTTAAATCCTTTGATAAGTTCAAGGAATTCAGAGCTGAAGCAGAAAAGCAGACGGGTAAAAGTATCAAATATCTTCGATCGGATCGAGGAAGCGAATATCTATCAGATGAATTTATTAGGTACTTACGTGAGCATGGGATTATGTCCCAATTGACTGCACCAGGACACCGCAATAAAACGGTATATCTGAGAGAAGAAATCAAACTTTGTTAGACATGGTTCGGACTATGATGAGTTATGTAACATTGCCACCTAGTTTTTGAGGATATACCCTAGAAACGACATCATATACTTTAAACTTTGTTCCATCAAAGTCAATTCCTCTAACTCCTTGGGAGCTGTGGTTGAAGTGAAAACCAATCCTGCAACACTTTAGGATTTGGGGTTGTCTAGCACATACGCGGAAGGACAAGCGAGACAAAATGGAGTCAAAGACTAAGGTATGTTTATTCGTTAGGTATCCAAAAGGGACAAAGGGTGGTTTATTTTATGATCCTGGGGATAGAAAGGTTGTCATCTCGACAAATACCGTATTCCTGGAGCAGGATTATTTAATAGACCATAAGCTCACCAGTAAAGTAGTTCTTGAAGAATTGGTTGGTACTGATGGGAGTATGCAGACAGAAAACGTAGTGGGAGCCGATACCACTATGATAAATGATACTGTAGAATCGACTCCTATGGAACCACCACAGGATCGCCGTAGTGGGAGGACCACAAGAGCTCCTGATAGATACATTGAACAAGCTTTTTTTGGTAGATCCAGAGTTTCAGGAGGATGATCATCTGAACTATGATGAAGCGATGGTATCCTCTGATCATGCAATATGGCAGAAGGTCATGGAGGCAGAACTGACATTGATGTCCCAAAACTCAGTTTGGACACTTATAACACTACCTCACATCATTAAACCTGTTGGGTGTAAGTGGGTGTACAAAAGAAAAAGAGTTCCGGATAGTACCGTTGAGACTTACAAAGCTAGTTTTTCTAGTACTTTATGTAGATGATATCCTGCTCATTAGAAATGATGTTGGAACGTTGTCTACAGTGAAGGTATGGTTATCCTCTCAATTTGACATGAAAGACCTGGGTGAAGCGAGTTATGTTTTGGGGATCAAGGTAACTCGAGATCACCAGAACAAGACTCTCTCGCTGTCATAGTTAGCCTACATAGATACTATCTTGGTCAAATTCAGTATGCGCAACTCCAAGAAGGAACTGGTTCCATTCAGACATGGAATGAAATTATCCAAGAATCAGGGTCCTAAGACTCCTGAGGAGAGAGTAGAGATGCAGAAGATACCTTATGCTTCGGCTGTAGGGAGTCTGATGTATGCTATGCAGTGCACGAGACCAGGTATATGCTATGCAGTAGGCATGATGGGTAGGTATCAATCAAATCCGGGTCCAGGGCACTGGACTGCTGTGAAAAGTATACTTAAATATCTCTGTAGGACGAGAGATTATAAGTTAGTTTACTCTTTACAAGAACTTATATCGATTGGATACACGGATTCTGACTTTGCAACAGATCCAGAATCCAGAAAATGGACGTCAGGGTTTGTGTTTTTATTGGGAGGAGGAGCTGTCAGTTGGATGGGTGCGTTTTGATGAGTCAATCTATCCACACAATTAATCCAGACCTGGTGGTTGTCAGTATGACTGACGATGTTCCGGATGCTAGACATAGCACCGGAAGGTGTGTGGTATTATAGATGACAAGTCATCAAATCCTAGTTAGATGATCGATCAGGATCTGACGGTGCTTCCTACCGTCCGAGTCGAATCATGGCACCAGTAATATAAGAGACTAAGGATTATCAGAGTATAGTAGAGAACAGGGTTACGAGGGAGTAACATAAGTTTAGGATCACTAGAGTTCAACTCGTGTCGCACTCTGGGTGGCTACGTAGGTTAATCAGATTAGGGGTGATTAATGGAACTTTCGGTGTGTCACTAGAACAGTTAATCAGGGATCTAATTGGAGCTAGAGATCCTGAACCCTGAAGGTTCCACCCTATCGTTGCATATATGAATTATTCCCCGACCTGGTTGGATACGTTGGATGTGAAGTAGCGCGATGGAGCGCACGCCCAGAGCCTAAGAACCTAATTCACATGTATTAAGGGTTATAGGGGTATTTTGGTAAATACTAAAATATGGCTCAGAACATATTAAATATGGATCTTAAAATGAGTAAAATAATTCCAGGAGCTCATAGATGTTGATGGAACTCGATTCCGAGTAGCGCACCTCACTCAATCTCTCTTACAGTATTTTACTTTTCGTGAAGGGCATTTTCATCCAAGCTTCAGGATAGACATGGAGAAACCCTAAAACCGAGCCCCCCTTATCATAATCCCCTTGGGGATGGCCCTATCTTGCGTAGAGCAGTTGGGGACCGACCCTATATGCGGAATAGAGAGAGGGGCCGGCCCTAAGCTCTCTCCTCTCCAGAAAACCCGAACCCCTCTCTTTCTCTCCCTCTTTGTGGTTTCGGCCAAGGAAGAAAGAGGAAGAAGAAGGAGGAAGGAAGGAGAATGAAGAAAAGAGAAAGAGAAGGAGGAGATCTCGTGGCTCACCATTGTCTTCGCAACGAATTCCTCCGTCAGCTCGTAGTCGTTGCACTCAGAGATAGGACTTCGAGGATTCCTCCCTTCACAAAGGACAAGGTGCCATCCGACAGCTTCCCTTGCGATTCATATGTGGTTCATCATCATTCCGTTCTCTTCAGATCATAAATCCATAAGGTATGATGATTCTAAACACCTAACTAGATGCATGCATATCTTCTGTAGATCATAGTATACCTCTAGGGTGTCCGCACATATGCTAAGATCATAGATTTACATGTAGATTGTTTTATAGAATTAATTGTAATGAAACATACACCATGAGATCTTCGGATCTATCTTTTGCTTTCACTGCGACTCTGATAATAGGATTTAATTCCAACAAACTTTCGAAGATGAGTGGCGTTCCAAGGTCGCTCCAGGAGGTCACCGTCCACGGTCATCAACCGATAGGACCCGGATCGTCTTTCTTCATGCACTATATAGGGGCCTTCCCAGTTCACCGTGAGCTTTTAGATATTAAGCTCTTGTGTGTTAGCGAACACCTTTCGTATTACCAGGTCGCCAGACTTGAATGCCCGATAGCGAACTCTCTTATCATAGGCATGCTTCATCTCTTGTCTACATCCGGCAAATTACAAGTTGGCAAGCTCCCTTCGCTCCTCGAGTTGGTCAAGAGAGTCGACAAGCAGATCATCGTTGTCGACCTCACTTGCAACGAACCTACGCTCTGTAGGTACCTCGGCTTCCACGGGCAAGATGGCCTCACACCCGTAGGTAAGGCTGAATGGTGATTCGTTCGTTGAGTGACATGGCGTAGTCCGATATGCCCACAGCACCTCGTTGAGATTTTTTTCCCACAGCCCTTTCTTCCCTTCCAATCTCTTCTTGAGGTTGTCTAGGATCACTCAGTTCGTAGCCTCAACTTGCCTATTGCTCTGAGGGTATCTCGAAGAGGAGAATCTTAGGTTGACTCCGTATTCGGCACAGAAGCCTTTGATCAAGTAGTTGTCGAACTGGTGCCCATTATCGATAATGAGTACTTGGGGTAGACCGAATCTACAAAAAATATTCTTCCAAAGAAAGTCATTCACTTGCTTCTCGCCGATCTTGGCCAGCAGGATTGCTTCCACCCATTTGGTGAAGTAGTCCGTGGCTACCAAGATAAACTTTCTTTGCTGCGTTGATACGGGAAAGGGTCCCACTATGTCGAGCCCCCACAGTTGGAAAGGCCAGGGGCTTACCAGGGGGTGCACTCTCCTGCAGATGAGTGGTTGATGGTGGCGTGCTTCTGGCACTGCACACACCTTTGGGCGACCTTCAGGGCGTCTTGGACAAGTGTGGGCCACTAGTATCCCTGCCTCCTCACCTTCCCGGCTAGAGACCATCTGTCGGAGTGATTGCCGGACTCTTCGGAGTGAATGCGACCTAACACTTCATTTGCTTCTGGGGGGTCTACACACCTGAGATTGGGCCCGCCGAAGGACTTTCTTAAAAAGTGATCCCAGCGAATGAGATAACGACCAGCACAATTCTCTATTCGCCGGGCTTCTTCTTTATCGACGGGAAGCTCGCCTTTCTGGAGATAGCGAATGATTGACACGGTCCAACAGGCGGGCAGTACCTCGACTAAGGTTTGGTTTACTGCATCCTCACCAAGCTGGATCTGGGGCCGGTCTTGTACTTCAATAACTATCTGTCGAACTTCGAGACCCCCGAGTAGGGAGGCAGTGTTGGCTAGGACATCTGCTCGCTTATTATTGGATCGAGGGATTTGCTAGCACTCAAACGAAATCTTCTCGAACTTCGTTGCCTTGCCTTTCACCAGGTCTACGTTGCTCACCATTCGTGTATCCCGGGCGGCGTAGTCACCGTTGACTTGGCAAACAATTAATTAGGAATCACTGAAGACCTTCAACTTCCTAATGCCAATCTCTTCGGCGAGCTCTAAGCCGGCTAAGAGCACCTCGTATTCTGATTCATTGTTAGTGGTAGCAAAATCGAGCCAAATAAACTTCTCAAGGACTAACTCTTTGGCAATCAGCATAACCCCAATCCCTACTCCAGAGGCGTTGGATGAACCATCGACGAAGAGCTCCCAATCTTCAGTAGATGCTAGCTCGGCCTGGTCGGATTTACCTGGTTCGCCCAGAAACCTTGCCTTTCCAGGGTGTGCCTCGGTTGGCTCATCCTCCTGGGTCGGGATTGGCTCTTCCAGCGAGAAATCCACCAAGAAATCGGCAAGATCTTGCCCCTTGATCGCGGTCCGCGGAATATACTCCAGTCAGTAGGCGGTGAGCTCGGCAGACCAACGATAAAGCCTTCTGGCCACTGAAGGTTTTAAGAGCGTGATCTTCAAGGGGTGCTCCGTGATGACTTTGATGGAATGCGCCGAGAAGTATGGATGGAGCTTTCTCGCAGTTAAGACCAAGACCAGGGCGACCTTCTCGATCAGTCGATACCGAAGCTCGGCAAGAAGCATGGTATGACTTATGAACTACACGGGCCATTCTAGCTTCGTCTCTTCCAAAATAAGGACCCCGCTCACCGCATTCTCGGTGACGGAGAGGTTGACGCCGAGCTCGTCTCCCACTTTGGGTAAGGCCAAAATAGGGGGACTGGCAAGGTAATCTTTGATATTCTTGAATGTGAGCTCGCACTTATCATCTGAACGAATGTTGGCTCCCTTTCGAAGCAATTCGAACAAGGGCCGGCAGCTTCGCTGGGTTTAGCTTCATTTGGAATTTCCTCAAAACCCCAAACACTTCTTTGAGGTCAGCGACATGCCCCTCCCACTCCTGGCTCTTCACCAAGAGGTCGTCTACATATACCTCGATATTTTTGCCGATCTGATCTTTGAACATGTGAGTGACTAATCTTTGGTAAGTCACCCCGGCGTTCTTGAGTCCGAAAGGTATCACCTAATAGCAGAACAGCTTTTGATACCCCGCTTCGGAGTAGAAAGCAGTCTTCTCTTGGTCGTCGGCATGGAGAGATATCTAGTTATATCCAGAGTACCCGTCCATGAATGAGAGAGTCCGGAACCCGACGACCGCATCTACCAGAGCTCCGATCCTGGGGAGGAAAAACCCATCCTTCGAGCATGCTTTGTTGAGGTTGGAGAAGTCTATGCATACTCGGATAGCTCCGCTCTTCTTTGGCACTGCCATAATGTTGGAGATCCACTTGGGGAAGTGTGCCTCTCGAATGAAGCCAGCCCGCTCTAGCTTTTCAACCTCTGTCGCTACTGCGGCGGCCTTAGTGGCTGAGATATGCCGAGCTTTCTGCTTGACTGGAGGAAAGTCGCACAGGGTGTGTAACGGTGGCAGGAGATCTTGGGGTCGATCCTGGGCATGTCGGCAAAGCTCCATGCGAACAAGTCCTGGTAATCTTTGAGAAGATTTGTCAAGGAAAAGACCTTGGCTTCGGTCAATGACGTCCCAAGGTGGATAACCCTCGGAATCCCATCATTTTCGATATCTATCTCTTGGAGGGGCTCCGCAACAGGGGACGTTCCCTTCGCAGCATCCACTGGGCGACCTCCCGCACGATGATCTCGACTAACGTCGCTTCCACCCGGGCGGTCTATTCACAGGGGTGAAGTGGGGTCTTACAAGGTTGGGGAGTCATTATTGGATTGCCAAGAAGCTCACACAGAGAGGTAGTTAACTGACCTTTTGGCCTCTGAAGCACCAATGGTGGTAAGGTGGTGGACATCCTACTCGTATCTAGTCGTAGCGACTTGATTACTCCGGATGATCATAACCCCTGTGGGAGTAGGGAATTTGAGAGCCTGGTGGTTGGGTGAGGACACTGCATTCATCTGCCTTAGCCAAGGTCGCCCCAGGATGGAATTGAAGGCAGACTGCCCATCGACCACGACGAAGCGAGCTTGTCGTACTTCGGGGCCTGCCATCACAGTTAGGGTAATCTCCCCTACTACTTTAGCAACCTCGCATGTGAAGCCGCTTAAGGAGCCCATTGCTAAAGACAAATCGACTTGTCGTAACCCTATTCATTGGAAAATCGACAAGAAGAGGATGTCTACGACACTCCCAGAATCTACCAGGATGTGCCGCACCTCTATATTGGCCATCATGAGGCGTATGATGAGGGTGTCATTATGTGGAGTAGCGACCCTGACCATATCGTTCTCCAAGAACCACAAGAAGTCGTGGGCTTCCAATCTTGGGGTTTGAAGTAAAGTTGGGAGTACGAAGATAGAGTGCACCTTTTGCGTTCGTTCTACCTCCCTCACTTGCCACCGGACTTTGTTGCTGGACTTTGGCTCACCCAGATATCCGATAATGGTGTGATAGATCATTGGCCCGCCCGGAGGAGGTAGCGGTAGAGCGGGCTCCGCTGGTCCCGGGCGATCTCCTTCTCTGGGGACTCGTGCGGGGATGACCTTAAATCGCCTCGGTGGCGAGATAAACTGGTCTAAATGACCCAGGGTGACAAGGTCTTCCATGCGATTCCTTAGAGCTCAGCAACGATTGATGTGGTACCCAACACCTTTGTGGAATGCACATCGATGGGTGTTATCGGTGGAACCGGGCTCGCCCTACTGAAGGGGAGGGGGTATTGGATGAATGGCTCATTCCGGACTTGACGCAGTATTTTCCAAGGAGAGCGTGTCATCATGGTGAAGTCCCACTCTCCCGGACCAAGAGGCAGGCGCCATTTCGCCGGTCTTTGGGTCGCCGCGATTGGCACCTCCGGGGGCTGCACCGCCGGGTGCACCTAGCGTCGTTCCACGGCTTTAACGATGAGAGGTCGTAAAATGGGGGGAGGTCGCTGCTCGATCATCTTTCCCTTTCGGTCGAGCAGCATATCTTCGAGATTGATGTATTGCTGGACAAGGGCGAAGAGCTCAACTATTGTGTGGGGGTCAGAGATAACGAGCATGTCGTGGGGCTTGCTTTCTTCAGGAAGCGTGCTCTTGAAAGCACTCACAGTCGTGCGACCTTGCTTGGCTAAGTCCTCCAAGGCGAGGTAGGCACTCTGAAATCGCATTGAGAAGCATCGAAGGGTCTCTCGAGCCCCCATGGTCAGGGTGAACAATAATTCGATCCTCTTCGGTGGCTACCGATTACAGCGGTACTGCTCCAAGAACAACCCCAATAGGGCGATGAAGCTCAGAATGGAACGAGATGGTAACTTGTGGAACCAGTTCATAGCTGAATCGGTTAAACTGCTCGAGAACACTCGACACAAGATGTGGTCCTGGTCCCGGAAGAATAACAACTTCCGGTACGCTAAGAGGTGGTCCACGGGATCTTGGGATCCGTCGACCAACACGAACTTCGAGGGGTCCAGTGCTGAGGAAAACCCCCTTGGTGTACCTCATCCGTGAAGGGCGAGCTACCTCCACAGGCGGCGAGGTCTTCCAGGAGGTTGATGGCATGTTGGGCAACTACCAACGCTTGGGGTGATTTCCCAAAAGCAGCTGCACAGGCCCTAACCAATCATGCACACTTTCCCTTGGCCAGTCCGCACCCTCGCTGCGAAGGTACTTAGGGGCGGGATCCTGGCGATTGCTCGGTCGCTTCTCAGGCAATTGTCTTGCACCGAGAAGAGCCAGTGCGAAGCCGTCGCCTCCCGAGTATCCACACAAGGTAGCTCCTTCATGGGCGCCTTCTCACACTAATGGTGTGGGTTGCGATCTTGCCCTCGAGACCTCGCCTCCGACTCATCAGAGTCCATACTTCGGCTTCGTCGATGAGGAGGGGCCGTAGATGGGGTGGGCTCATTGATGGAGTGTTGGGTGACCAATCACGGTAGTCGTCCGAGAACCAACCATCTCGCCTTGCTTGCCACTGCGTCCTCCACAGGGGGCTCCTGATGGGATGCCCGCCTCATGGGCGCCAATATGGGTTGATGTGAGGCGCAGGCCGGAGGAGGTCGCGCAGGGGGGGCGGTCCCCGCCGACACTCTTGGGCATCAGGTCTGAACCTCTGATCCCTCCCACCTTGGGTCTAGCCCGTAGGAGGGGGGACCAGTCTTTCTGCTAACCAATGGAACCTGGCGCAGTCACGCCAGCTCGTTCATCATGGCCCGCTGGGTGGCTAACATCTCCAAAAGGAGCTGGTCACTAGTGGGACATGGGGTTAGGAAGCTTGAGCGGCCGGCCGCTTCGCTCAGACTCGGTGCGGACTTTCGCCCGCCACTGTCCCCGTGTGACTGGATCCATCAAGGTGTCTTTTGGAAGCACGGTTTTCAATCGTGTGGTTATGGGCGTTCTCGCAGGAACCAGTCGAAAGATTCCATAAATGGCACCAAATATTGGGGGATACTTTTCAATGGCTTGTGCAGTCGTCCTGTAAAACAGAGTTGAGACCGCCCACAGTAAGGCGGTATCGAGCCGACAGATGTCACCAACCCCATGGAGCTACATGGACGACTGCAGACCACGAAAACCGGCTAAAGGCGATCTAGGACCTCCCAGACTAGAGCCTTCCAGAGTCTCCACCTAGCAAAGATAAGACCAGTGAGTCCCCCCTCGCCCCTCGCTTGGCAGGCTAAACGACAAAGGCCATTAAAGACCCATGTGGGCTAATACATGGGAGTGTAGAAGGTGAGGGAAGAGCCGCCATGTGTCCATCTCTAGCGGTCTGCAAGAGTCTTTAAAGGTATGACCCCCAGCTCCAAAGTACAGGTTCGAAACTCAGAAACCCTGACCACTCCTAACTACTATAGCTCTCCCTTGTTCGAACCATCACTGACTTGAGCGTCAGAGGGTTTGCGCTCCTAAGGGAGCCAGCAGTTCTTACGTTTTCTCTGTCTTGCAGGACGACCGCACGAGCCAGTGAAAAGTATCCCCCAACATAGATCATAATAGCAAAAGCGCTAACCGAGTACAATGTTATGCTCATTCAATCTTTTGATGATCCTAAATCTCATGATGGGCCATGATTTGCTGAAAAGTAGCAAGTAAAGGACCAAACACAAAAACTAAAAAATATTACTATAAATAGAAAAAATGTTTGAAAAATGGTCTTCACATAAGATTTTGACCTTGGAAGTCATAGTTCATCACATTGGCATTAACCCCTCGTAGGACTCATCATGTTATTTTCGAAAATAGGTCATAATAGCAAAAATGCTGATCGTGCATAAAATTACGTTCGTCCAAACTTCCAACAATCCTAGACCTCCAAGTGGGCCACGATGCGCTAAAAAGTGGGAAAAAAAGGACCAAACACCAAAACTAAAAAATATTACTATAAATAGAAAAGGTGGCCGAAAAATGGTCTTCCCATAAGATTTTGACTTAAAGTCGTGGTTAATCTCATAGGAATTAACCCCTTGTAGGGATTGAAATTCTTAGATTAGAAAGTTCTAATAACTATGCTAAAATAAATCTAATAATTGAAGCTAATGGGACAACCAACAACGAGTAGATGCAAGCACGAGTTAGATCGCTTTATTTATATATTGTGGAAGTTATAAGTAGTGAACAACAAAGATAACGCCAAGGAGCACACACCAACAATTAAAAGGTGGAAACCCTTAACATAGATGGAAATCACTCTCCAGTCGGAACTAGCCCTAGACCTTCACATAGAGGGGTCTAGCTTTCCTTAGAAGATTAGGACAAGGTTAGCAAACTAGAAGTGACTACACAGAGATTACCCCTTAGCCCCCTAGGTCCGCGACCCGTGCTTTCAGTGAAGTAGAGGCGGCGCTCTTACTTCAGAGGTGCTGAACCGAGTTTACTCTTGTACCTCCGTTGTCATTCCTCTTCTCCGCTTGTCCTTTTCTCCAAAGTGTTCTCCCAAAGTGAGCGGTGTCGCTAAGGGTGCTCAATGTGAACGATGTCACGGAGCGTACTCCCAAGAGTCTTCCACATGGTGATGGGAGCACACGGTGTATACAAGTGAAGTGGGGGAAAAGAAAATGGAAAATAAAGAGTTTGGATCTAAAGAGTGACTAAGGAAGAAGATGATATTGATCTCTTTCGAGCTCTTAAATCAAGATTCTAAAGCTTATCTCACTTTAGAGATTTAAACACTCCAAAAAACCTCAATGACTAGATCTAGGTGTTGGATGACACCTTAGATCATTTACTAGCTTTCTCCTCTCTATAAAAAATTCAAAACTTTAAAGGGTGTCCCCATCTGTTTCACCAGCCCCTTGGTTCCGTCGCTGATCCAACGTGGTAGTCAAAAGTGGTAACAATTGTGTCATATGCCAGAGTCAACACCATTGGCGAGTTGTTTCACCTTTTGGAAAATAGTCGACCATGGAAAGAGAGCCCTTGCGCATTATTTGAAGTTCACGGAGGATCCGCATAAGACAAGCATGTGAATGGGATGCGAACTAGCTAGGGGTGGCAATCGATCGGGTTCAGGTTGGACCCTACCCATACCCATGGGTATCGCAAGGTTCATGCCCGACCCATA
Organism: Chamaelirium japonicum; assembly: GCA_947650365.1. Lineage (NCBI taxonomy): Eukaryota > Viridiplantae > Streptophyta > Magnoliopsida > Liliales > Melanthiaceae > Chamaelirium > Chamaelirium japonicum. The sequence continues at coordinate 54,816,580 of OX393560.1, forward strand.
CCTATTTGGGTAGAAGAGGGTCCATACTCGATCGGGTTACATGTTTTGGTTCGGGTTTCGGGTATGAAATGGGTATAATTTTGTCTCTTTTTCTCCATCGTATATGCAATTACTTAAGGAAAACAAAAATCAAGATATCAATATGCAATGTTAAGAAGCTCTTTTGGTTTCTTATTACAAATTTACAACGGTGGTTTTTGTCGGGTATAAGTTTGGGTTGGGATATGAGTTTGGTTAGAATTTGGATATAAGACAATGAGTTTGGAGTCAAATAGTAAATCTAGTATACACAAGCTAGAGGGCCAATCGGGTTTCTGGTATGGGTATTGAGGCACCTGATGGTGCAAAAGAAAAAATATCCAGCTCGTCGTCCACATGGCAGCAGCAGAGGAAGACACAACGAGATGACAAAAGTTTCACCCCCGGATGAGCTCGAGATTCAAAGCCAACCCTGATTTTAGGTGAGCAGCATTGTAGCCAAAATAGGACTTGGAGTTCAAAAGACACTCCCAGCGGAGTTTTCCCTGACCGCATGCGATCAACTCGCACGCGGAAGAGACTGTCCCTGGCTGGTGCTCACAGCTCGCCCAGAGCTTACCCTGACCATATGCGATCAGCTCGTACGGGGAAGACGCCGCCCATGGCTGGTGCTCATAGCTCGCCCGGAGCTTACCATGACCGTATGTGATTAGCTCGTATGCGAAAGAGGTCACCCGTGGCTGGTCGCCCGGGGCTTACCCTAACCGCATGCGATCAGCTAGCACGCGGAAGAGGTTACCCGTGGCTGGCACCCACAGCTCGCCCGGAGCTTACCCTGACCGTGTGCGATCAGTTCGCATACGGAAGAGGTCGCCCGTGGCTGGCACCCACAACTCGCCCTAACCGTACGTGATCGGCTCGCGCACGGAAGAGGTCGTCCCTGGTATAATTTAAAGAACCCCTCAGAAGGCTCAACACCCACGACTCACCCAGGATCTTGCCCGATCATGTAACAGCGAAGGAGTTTGCCTATTTCCCCGCGGAGGTTGCCTACAGTAAGGTGGTAGCCCATCAACAGATGTCACCACCCCCGTGGAGCTACGTGGGCAATTACGAGCCCTATAGCCGGCTAAGGTCGATCTAGAACACCCCAGACTGGGGCCTTATAGAATGTCCACCTGGCACGGACAAGATCGGTGCGTTCCCCCTCACCACCGCCTGGCAGGCTAAACGACAAAGGCCATTAAAGGGCCCATGTGGGCTGACATGTGAAGGTGTAGAAGGTGTGGGAAAGAGCAGCCACGTGTCAGACTCTAGTGGTATGTTAAAGGTCTATAAAGGTATGAATTCTGGCTCTCAGAAACCCAGACATTTTTCTGCTTCTGAGCCTGCTCCCTTTCGAGCCATCACTGACTTGAGCGTCGGAGGGTCTGCGCTCCTCACGGAGCCAACCGTTCTCATATTTTCTTTGCCCTACAGGTTAAGCGACCAGACTGGAGTTTTTTCCCCCGATATTTGGCGCCGTCTATGGGATCTTTCAATTGGTTCCTGTGAGAACACCCAAGACCACACGGTCGAAAGCTGCGCTTTTGCATGAGACCTTAATGGCTCCTTCCACGCTGGGACAAAGATGGGCAAAGGCTCATGCCGAATCTGCACAAAGTGGGGCACTGGCTCATACCACCCACCCCTTGTCCCGCTCAGTGACCAGATCCTCATGGAGATGCTTGACCACCCAGCAGGCCATGAGTGATGAACTAACGTGGCTGCACCGGGTTCCCTCGGTAAGCCGAAGAACTGATCCCCCTTCCCTCGGACTCGAGCAACGGAGGGAAGGATCAACGGGTCAATCCCGGCAGCAGAGAGTGTCGGCAGGGGCCGATCCCCCTATGTGACCTCCTTCGATCCCGATGTCGCATCAACCTATGTTGGCGCCCACGCGGTGGGCATCCTAACAGGAACCCCCCGTGGGAGGCGTACTCGTGAACAAGACCAGAGAGTCGGCTCTCGGGCAACTTCAGCGACTTGTCACCCAGCGCTCCAGCAACGAGCCGACACAGCCTTCGCCCCCCCCCCCCCCCCTCGTCGATGAAGCCGAAGTGCGGAGTCTGACAAGTCAGAAGCAAAGTCTCGAGGGTGAGATCGTAACCTGTGCCATCAGCATGAGTGGAAACCCAAGGAGAAAGTATTACCCTGCACGGAGACTCATGACATGACAGCTTCGCACCGACCTTTCCCTGTGGCGAGGTAGCTACCTGTGAAATGACGGAGTGATCACCAGGATGTTACCTCTGAGCACCGTCGCAGCGAGGGTCGGACTGGCCTAGAGGAAGCGCTCATGATCGATTAGGGCCAACACAACCACTTTGGGGAAATCGCCCCGAGCGCTAGTGGCTACCTAGCATGCCTGTTGACCTTTTAGAAGATCTCGTTGCTCGTGGAGGTAGATCGCCCTTCACAAACGAAGTTCACTAAGGGGGTTTCCCTCAGCACTGGACCCCACCAACGTTTGTGTTGTTCGATGGGTCACAAGACCCCGTGGACCACCTATTGGCCTACCGAAAGTTATTTTTTCGGTACCAGGACCACGTTCTATGTGGTGCGTTCCTGAGCAGTTTGATCAGTTTAGTCTTGAACTGGTTCCACAAGTTGTCCTCCCATTCCATTCCTAACTTCACTACTCTATCTGAGCTATTCTCGGAACAGTATAGCTGTAACCAACAACCGCCTAAGAGGATCGAATCATTGTTCGTCTTGACCATGGGAGCTCAGGAAACCCTTCGATGCTTCTCAACATGGTTCCGCAGCACCTACCTCACCCTAAAGGACTCAGCCAGACAGGATCGGATGGTTGTGAGTGCCTTCAGGAATGTGCTCCCCGAAGGAAGTAAGCTGCATGATGCCCTCGTTATCTCTGACCCCCACACGATGGTCGAGCTTTTTGCTCTTGTCCAGCAACACATCAAGCTCGAAGATATGGTGCTCGACCGAAAGGGAAAGATGGTCGAGCAGCGACCTCCTCCCGCTTTGTGGCCTCTCGTCGTTAAAATAATGGAGCGACGCGAGGTGCCCTTGCGGTGCCAGTTGCCGCCCCTCTAGCAGCTCCAGTTGTGACACCGTCAGAGGTACCAATCATGGCGGCCGGAAGACCGCAAAGCTGGCGCTTGCCACCCGGTCCAAAAGAGCGGAATTTTACCGTAATGACCCTCTCTCCCGGACAAATCCCGCATCAAGTCCAGAACGAGCCTTTTGTCTAGTACCCTCCTCCCCTTCAGCAGGGTGAGCTCGCTCCACCGACAACACCAAGCGATGTTCGTTCCATAGAGGCGTCGGGCACCACACCAACCAGTGTCGAGCTCTGAGGAACTATTTGAGATCGACCGGGATCGACAGAGCTTGTACTACCGCTACCTCCCCCAAGCGGGCCGATGATCTACCACACCGTTACCGGACCCCTGGGCGAGCCGAGGTCAAGCAACGAGGTACGACAACAAGTAAGAGAGGTGGAGTGAATGCAAAAGGTGCACTTTATTTCACTACTACCTACTTTGCTTCAAACCCCTCAACTGGGAGCCCGCGACTTCGTGTGGTTCTCAGAGGATGATATGGTTGGTGTTGCTACTTCGCACAATGACTCTCTGGTCATACGTCTCATGATGGCCAATATAGAGGTGCATCGTATTTTGGTCGATTCCGGAAGTACCGTGGACATCCTTTTCCTGTCGGCTTTTCAACGGATGGGTCTGGGACATGCCGATTTGTCTCCAGCAACGGGCTCTCTTAGCAGCTTCACAGGCTAAGTGGCTAAAGTCATTGGGGAGATTACCTTAACCGTGATGGCTGGTCCCGAAGCTCGGTAAACCCGGTTCGCTATGGTGGACGGGCAGTCTGCCTTCAATATCATCCTTGGGTGACCTTGGCTTAAGAAGATGAATGCGGTGTCCTCACCCAATCATCAAGCCCTCAAATTCCCCGTTCCAATGGGAGTCATGGTCATACAAGGTGATCAGGTTGCCACCACCAGGTTCGAGCAGGACATCTACCACCTCACCACCGTTGGCACTTCGGAGGCCAAGAGACCGGCACCCTCTTAGCAGTTAGCTATTTCTCTGCGCGAGCTTCCTGACAATCCAAAGGCAGAGACTCTCCGACCTTGTGAGACACCCACTTCACTCATGCGGTTAGCCGGCACGTGTGGGAGCGGCGTTTGTCAAGATCATGGTGCAGGCGGTCACCCTGTGGATACTGCAAAGAGGAAGTCCCCTATTGCCGAGCCTCTCCAAGATATTAACATTGGAGATGATGGGATTCTAAGGGTTACCCACCTTGGGACATCATTAACCGAAGCCGAAGTCTTCCATTTAACGGTTTTTCTCAAATATTACCAGGACGTATTCGCGTGGAGCTTCACCGACATGCCTGAGATCGACCCCGAGATAGCCTGCCACCATCTTCACACCTTGCGCAATTTCCCTCTGGTCAAGCAAAAAAGCTTGGCAAATTTTGACTACAAAAGCCACCGTGGTTGCAGCAGAGGTTGAAAAGCTAGAGCGAGCTGGCTTCATTCGCGAGGCTTATTTTTCTGAGTGGATCTCCAATATCGTGGCGGTGGCAAAAAAAAGGGGCCATTCGAGTATGTATAGACTTCTCCGACCTCAACAAAGCTTGCCCGAAAGATAGATTCCCCCTTCCCAGAATCGGAGCTTTGGTGGATGCTGCTATCGGATTCCGGGCTCTCTCGTTCATGGATGGGTACTCTGGATATAACAAGATACCTCTTCATCCTGATGATTAAAAAAAGACCGCTTTCTATTCCAGAGCAGGATACCAGAAGTTGTTCTGTTACCAGGTGATACCTTTTGGACTCAAGAATGCCTGAGCGACCTACCAAAGGTTAGTCACCCATATGTTCAAAGATCAGGTCAGCAAGAATGTCATGGTCTATATAGACAACCTCTTGGTGAAGAGTCGGGAACGAGATGGGCACGTTGCTGACCTCAAAGAAGCATTCGACATTTTGAGGAAATTCAAGATGAAGCTTAACCTAGCAAAGTGTGCATTCGGAGTGACCTCTGGTAAGTTCCTAGGATAACTGGTTACCCATCGTGGGATCGAGGCCGACCCCGAATAAATCAGAGTGCTTGTCGAGATGCCCTCACTGAAGACACAAAAAGAAGTCCAGATGTTGAGCAGACGGATTGTGGCGCTAGGTCGCTTTATATCAAAATCTTCTGACAATTACCGGCCTTTGTTCGAGCTGCTTCGAAAAGGGGCTGCCATCCGTTGGGATAAGAAGTGCGAGTTTGCATTCCAAAAAGTCAAGGATTACCTAGCTTGTTCTCCTATACTGGCAATACCCAGAGTGGGAGACGAGCTCGGCGTCTATTTATATGTAACAAAGCAATCGGTAAGCGACGTCCTTATTTTGGAGGAAGCGAAGCTGGAAAAGCCCGTGTACTTTGTAAGCCATACCATGCTCCCTGCCGAGCTATGGTATCGACCCATCAAGAAGGTTGCCCTAGCTTTGGTTCTGATTGCGAGAAAGCTCCATCCTTATTTTTTAGTGCATCCCAATAAAGTCATCACCAAGCATCCTTTGAAGAGCACACTCTCAAAGACTTCGGTGGTCGGGAGGCTTTACCATTGGTCTGCTGAGCTCGCTACTTATGGATTAAAGTACGTCTCGAGAATGGCGATCAAAGGGCAGGCCCTTGCGGATTTCTTGGCAGACTTCCCACCTAAAGAGCTAGTCCCGCTACAAGAAGATGAGCCGACCGAAGCACACCCGGGGAAGGCGAGGTTCCTTGAGGAGCCTTGTGATCGCTTCCAGACCGAATTAGCAGCCACGGGAGATTGGAAGCTCTTCGTTGATGGCTCGTCTAATATTTCCGAGCAGGAATTGGAGTCATGCTAATCGCCAAAGAGGTAATCCTCAAAAAATCCATTCGGCTATATTTTGCAGCCACGGACAAAAAGGCAGAGTACAAAGCACTCTTGGCCAGCCTGGAGCTTGCTAGTGATGTTGGTGTGAGAAATCTTGAAGTCTTTAGTGACTATTAGCTTATCATCTGCCAAATCAATGATGGCTATGCCTTCCGGGATGCGCGAATGGCAAGCTATGTGGATCTCGTGAAATACAAGACCGTAAAATTTTAAAAAAAATTTGTTTGAACAAATTCCCCGATCCGACAACAAGGGAGTTGACGCCCTCGCTAACACTACCTCCCTACTCGGAGGTCTCGAAGTCCGACAGATAGTAATCAAAATACAGGATCATCCCCGGATCCAACTGGATGAGTGCACCATAAATCAAACCTCGTCCGAGGTACTCCCCGCCGGTTGGACAACGCCAATCGTTCGCTACCTTCAAGGAGGTGAGGTCCTTGGCAATAGGGAAGAAACTCGGTGAATGAAGAAGAATGTCAGACCGTACCTCATCTATTGGGGCCGCCATTTCAGAAAATCCTTCGACGGTCACAATCTCAGGTGCGTAGAGCCCCCGGAGACCGGAGAATTACTAGATCGCCTTCATTCTAGAGAGTTCGACAACCACTCTGGTGGGAGGTCTTTAACTGGGAAGGTCAGGAGACAGGGGTATTAGTGGTTCACCCTTGCTCAAGACGCTATCAAGACCGCGCAGAAGTGCCTTCAATGTCAAAAGCATGCCACAGTCAACCACTTGCCCGCAGAAGAGCTGCACCCTCTGGTAAGCCCCTGGTCTTTCCAATAGTGGGGACTCGATATAGTCGGACCTTTTCTTGTATCTACACAGCAGAAGAAATTCATCTTGGCTGCCACGGACTACGTCACAAAATGGGTGGAAGCAATCCCGCTGGCCAAGATCGGAGAGAAATAGGTGAAGGACTTCTTATAGAAGAACATTTTTTGTAGATTCAACCTGTCTCGTGTACTCATCACGGATAATGGGCGGATAAACACTTGATCAAAAACTTTTGTGCCGAGCATGCGATTGATCTGAGATTTTTCTCTCCTCGATATCTCCAAAGTAACGAACAAGCCGAAGCGACTAATCGGGTAATCCTAGACAACCTCAAGAAGAGATTGGAAGGGAAAAAAAAAGGGCTTTGGGAAAAAGAGCTCGATGGAGTGTTATGGGCTTATCGAACCACTCCGCGTCGATCGACAAATGAGTCGCCTTTCAGCCTCACCTAAAGTTGCGTAGCCGTTTTACCCATTGAAGAGGAAGTGCCCTCAGCAAGGATGCTCGTTGTGGACGAGGTCGACAACGATGACCTACTCATCAACTTCCTTGACCAGCTCGAAGAACAAAGGGAGCTCGCTAACCAATATCATGCTGGTTATAGGCAAAAGATGAAGTATTCCTATGATAAGAGAGTCCGTCATCGGACGTTTAGATTAGTCGATCTCGTAATTCGAAAGGTGTTTGCCAACACGCAGGAACCCAACGCCAGGAAGCTCACCACGAACTGGGAAGGCCCCTATATAGTACACAACGCGAAAGGATCAGGTGCCTATATGTTGATGACCGCAGATGGTGATCTCCTAGAACGACCTTGGAATGCCGTCTATATTCGGAGATATTATCCTTAGTACGAAGGCTCCCTCTTGTAGATCATTTTTTTTTTTTTGGAATAAAGGGTGTTTCAAGTTGATTAAATGATTTTTTCAAAATTGTGCTCGATAGTGATCTAAAGAATCAGCTCGCATGCGGTCTGCTCGCACACAGCTTCTATAAAGAATCAGCTTGCACGCGGTTAGCTCGCACGCAGATTCTATAAAGGATCGGCTCGCAAGCGATCAGCTCACATACACCCCCCCCCCCCCCCGAATAGTCCGCTGTCATACTGACTTAAAGCAAGACTGGGCTTCTAAGTGGCCATTCTGAACGACCTTGAGATCACTGAGGTAGTCCGCTATCTAGGGGACTTTAAACATGACCGGGGTCCTTCGCATTGATAAAAAGCACCCCGGGGTGATTTAGGGGGAACTGGATGGGCAACAACGCGCTCAGGCGACCTGAAAATCTCTTGGTAACCCCTTAAATTCGAAGTAGGCATGGCCACCGCAAGGAGCGGCTGCCGTCAATGTCCGAGATGAGGGCATGTTCAGTAATCAGGGTTGGAGAAGGAACTTAACTTGGCAGAGGGCAGCAAGCACTTGATTTGTTTTTCAAAATAAATATTTTAATCCTTGAGTTCTGGAATTTTTTAAATTATTAGATTTATGTTTCGTTGATTTTCTTAGCTCAAGGATCGAATCGTCTTTTTCCAAGCATGTCGTGCTTCCCGCTTGCATACCGTTGTCTTTTTAATTTTTTACGTAATTTAGATGCCTCGCCCGGGGTAGGACCCTCGAGACCGCTAAACGATCTCACAAGCAAACTCAGATAAAACAGCCAAGACACAGCAAAAGTAAAGCAACTAATAATTCATTATATCAAAGGTTGTTTACAAAAGTAGGGCGTCGAGCTTAGAGTCTGCTTGTGTCCGCCCCGCTATTATTCCCCCGGCGCCTCTTCTTCGACCTCTCGGTTTTGTATCTTTCCATTGTGTCAATTGCACCCTTCTGGAGGAGCTCGTCCAGTTGAGCCTGGAGGCAGCTTTGTTGGGCTTGCAGACTGCAGGAATGTGTCTCCCCTTTATTGCGGTGACCTCGGCCTTCATGGCGATCGCCTCGCTCCGGAGTTGGGTGGCTTCTGCTTGCGCCACCTCTTTCGCCTTCCTGGCCTCTTGAAGCTCTGCGGTTGATTGAGAGCGGGCTTCCTCGGTAGATGCCAGCTCAGACGTTAGAGTGGCAACCAGCTGACACAGGTGCTCTACCTCCGCCCCTCAGCTCGTCGGACCGATCCACTTACTGGAGTCAGTGGATGTGCTCGTCTATCCGACGTTCGAAGCCTATGAGGGAGTCATCGAATAGAGCGACGAGACTTCCCCCAGCGATGATGACCTCCTTGGCAAGGGCCCGGTTCCTCTTCTCTACCTGCGAAAGCCAAATAAGCAGTCAAAAAATATAGCAGGGGAATAAAGAAGAAATACCAATGCATTACCTCGACGAGCTTATCAAAAATTGCCACGAATAGAGATTTGGCAAAAATGTTATGGCCAAAGATCTCGCGGAGGTAATGAGGAGCCCTGGCCACCTCGTCTAAGGAGGGCGAGGTCCCAGAAGCCTCTTGCCCACCGGAGCCCGCCATGGGAGGAATGGAGGCCGCAGGCTCTATTGTCGTCGGGTCCGAGGGAGAAACCTACGAGGTGCGACCTTCCCCACCATCCGAGCAGGGTTCGCTGAATTCCTCACCATCGGATCCCAAGTTCGATCCCGAGTCCTCAGATCCTGAACTCAAAGACTCAGATCCGATGGGCCCCAGAGTGGGAGCCTTGTAGACTAAGTCCCCCAGGTCCCCTAGAGGATTGGCGACCTTGGGGGTGCCCGCGTTGGCAAGGGACGGGGACTTTGGGGGCGAGGAAACCTTGGCGCCTGGGAGAGCAGACCCCTGGAAGGGCGAGGATGGAATGATCGAAGCTGGGGCGGCGATGGAGATCTGTTGAGAGGCTCCTCCTCCTCCGAGCTTAGATCAGCATCGGATCCTAACCCCACTTCTCGCATGGCGGCCTTCTTCTTCTCCGCAAGTACCCGGGCGAAGGCCTCCTGAGCAAGGCGTACGAAGTCGTCTTGCCTCCCTGTGGTGCGGGGGGTGGGCCGGGCGGTCTTCCTCCTTTCCTTCCCCTTCTCCATTTCTGGAGTCATCACTGCAACAAAGAGGGGCGTTGAGAGGTCGCCGGGGAAGTCCCGCATCAAGACCCATGCCATTGGAGACCCCACTTCCGCCATGGAAAGTAGGATTCAACACGAGAATCTTCGAGCTCAACCATGATAACCTTGCGTCGCGGTGCGGGGGCCTCTCGAGCGGAGCCTGCAGTAGCAGCGATGGCAGGGGTAGTAGGAGAAAGAACAGGATAAGCATGAAGCTGACCATGGGCAGAGACTCTAACCGAAGGAGGTGGCGACGGAGCATTCTCAGCCTCGTCGAGCATCTCCATGGTGTCAACGTTGGTAAATCAGATAGGAGAGACTTGTTTCTTGCCCGTTTTCTTTTGCGGGTTGTCCCATAAGGTCCCAGCACCCTGGGGCCCCTTGCCTGCACTAGTCCGGTGGGAGACGATGACCTTTTTCTCTCGAGCCATCTTTTATTTGGTGGCGATGGCTCCTGTCTTGGCGTCCCTCAGCTGGAACGCGAAGTCAGGCGTGATAATCTTCTTGGGAGTTCTCCCTCCCAAGAAGTCTAAGATCATAGCGTCAAAAGATTGCTCCCTTGAGGCTGCGATACACTTCCTCGCCCTGGTCCGGTACATGCTGATCTCCTTGAAGACGGGTAGCGGTGGCCTGCCTGGATAAAAAGAGACGCTCTATTGTCGCCCTTGCCATTCTCCAGTGACTACAAACGGGTACTCCTTCTAGTACCTATCCTTGTTCTCGATGGAGAAGAAGGGGAGCACCTCACTGGGGCATCCAGCGAGGTAGAAAAAGCTGTAGTCTACCTTGTTGTATGTGGAGCCCGCTTTGAGGAACCACTTCTTCAGAAGGTAGGAGAGAGGGATCTGTTATAGCTTGTGTGTTCTGAGCATGGATTTTCTGTATTAATATTAATAAAGATGACTTTAGTTATTGTTTTAATTAGAATATTACTTTGGTGTATGTTAATTCATATATATAATAAAGGACCCTAGGGAAGACAGTAGGCCACTGAGGTGCATGGTGGATCTATGCTTGGGAGACATAGTGGACCAGTTCTGTGTTGACCTAGAACTAGTTCACAGCTTTGGTGAAGTCGGTCGTTTCACCGAGAATAAGTTATTGGCAGGTAGAGGATGTGGTGAAGTCTCCACCATGGGAACGTAGGATTTCCATTTACCTGACCAAGCACGATGATCGTATTGAACAGGAACCATTATGATGCACAAGTCAGTGATTCAGACACTAGTTAATAGACCGTCTTACAACTATAGATAATATGTCCTTAACCCTGAGGGACTGTGTATACTGAGCTAACTACTTGAGTGGTGCTTTGATGTGCCAACATATGCGGACCTACCATAATCTAATACCACGATACATTGGGTTACTCGGTTGGCGCTAGAGTGGCATGCAATCCCTACAGGTTATCCGACGTCTAGTGTTGGATGGCTGCATTTTGATGAGTCAATCTGTCCACACAATTAACCCAAACCTGGTGGTTGTCAGTATGACTCACGACGTTCCGGATGATAGACATAGCACCGAAAAGTATATGGTGTTATAGATGATAAGTCATCAAATACTAGTCAGATGATCAATCGGGATCTGATGGTGCTCTCCACTGCCCGAGTCGAATCATGGCATCAATAATAGAAGGGACTAAGGATTATCAAAGTATAGTAGAGAACAGGGTTACGAGGGAGTAACATAAGTTTAGAATCACTAGAGTTCAACTCACATCACACTCTAGGTGGATACGCGAGTTAATGGATTAGGACTGATTAACGGAACTTTTGGTGTGTCACCGGAACAGTTAATCAGGGATCCGGTTAAAGCTAGAGATTCTGAACCCTGAAGATTCCACCCTATTGTTGCATATAGGAATTATTCCTCGACCTGGTTAGACACGTTGGATGCGATGTAGCACGATGGAGCGCAAGCCCGAAGCTTAAGAACCTAATCCATATATATTAAGGGACATAGGGGTATTTTAGAAAATACTAAAATATGGCTCAGAACATATTAAATATGGATCTTAACATGAGCGGAATAATTCCACGAGCTCATAGGCGCTGACGGAACTTGATTCCGATAAGCATACCTTACTCTATCTCTTTATCAGCAATGTGCCAATATAAGGGCGTTTTCGTCCGAAGTGTCTAACAGATAAAGGAAGACCTAACTGACTTGCCTTATCCCTCCCCTCTCATCCCTATCCTATAGCGGCCGGCCCTAGCTTGCTTGTGCAAGTAGGGGACCGGCCCTATAAGGAGGAATAAGGAGGGAGAGGTCGGCCCTAGCATGCTCGCCCCCCTCCTTAGAAAAACCAACCCCTACCTCTCTCTCCCCTTTGTGGTTTCGGCCAAAGAAAATAGGAAGAAAGGAGGAATGAAAGGAGAAGGAAGAAAAAGAGAGAAAGAGAAGAGAAGGCTTTGGAGCGTCATCATCTTCGCAACGTAATCCTCCATCGGCTCATAGTCCTTGCACTCAGATATAGAACTTCGAGAATTCCTCCTTTCACAAAGGACAAGGTGCTATCCGACAGCTTCCTTTGTAATTCATGTGCGGTTCATCATCGTTTCGTTCTCTTCGGATCATAGATCCATAAGGTATGATGGTTCTAAACACCTAACTAGATGCATGCATATCTTCCGTAGATCGTAGTATGCCTCTAGGGTATCCGCACATATGCTAAGATAATAGATTTGCATGTAGATTGTTTTATAGAATTATTGTAATGAAATATACACCATGAGATCTTCGGATCTATCTTTTGCTTTTGCTGTGACTCTGATAATAGGATTTAATTCCAACAGTTGGTATCAGAGCACACTTTGGTGTATATTTCATGCATGAATTCGTGAAAACATCATGTGAATATATGATGACATATATTTTCATCGGGGTTCGATGTATATTATGCATATGGATTGTTCTATGTATCGTCTCTTTGCAGGTGCCGTGCTGAATAATAATCTATGATTACATACCTCCGGAGGTCGGACCCCGAATTTAATTTTTGCATTGATTATTATTGTACTTGTGGATTTAAGGCTCTAGATGAGCAGGGGTGGGGTTGACCACCCTCGGATTTCTGGCCATATTTCTAGGATTGTTTCTTTTCTTTCTAGCAAAATTATACACGAACGAGCACTTGCTCAGAGCGTGTTAGTTTTTCAGTCACAGGAATGAGATGAGTGATCAAAGATGCTACATCCATCGTTCGAGAAAGTAGTACCATGGAGTACAAGGATCCGGCGAAAGCGTGCACGTTGGCGATGATCGGGATCATCGTCGGGAGATCGTGCAGAACAGAAGAACATGATATCTTGGCTGTGCTATTCAGGTTCAGGGGTTGGACCCATTGACTTGATTCAGTTTGGATGTCTTTTCTATTATACGCTTTACTTAGTATTTAGAGAACCCCGATGATAACTTATTTATCAATCTTGCTTGTAAGTTAGTCTCTAGATCAGGCTTAGGGTTAGTACTTAGCTTATAGATTCATCGGTGTCTCAATATGTTTCTAACAAGTGCGAATCCAGTGGTTAACTAAAAGGAAAGGTGGTAACTGCCCTCGTGGTAATTCAGGTAGCCAAGTACTGTGCACCGAGATAGACATAGTATTGATTTGTTTAGAGATAACTAATGACCCCATAAGAAGTATGATAATCCTAGTGGGATGCCCTTTCCCTATATGGTCATAGCAACCAAGTTAGGTTAGGATTCTACTAAGTGATACCCATTTCTAGTTGATGTTTGATGGTAGTGTAAACTCATCGCGATTTGATTATGCCACCATTAGGTTGAGATCCGATGGAGGTTGTCGGATGTCTCTATTTGGCCAGTATCAAAACCTATAATGAAATGAGGTCCACTATGACATTAGACATCAAATTATAAACGAGGTGTCATTCTAGTAGGAGTTCTTTCCAAGTTGACCTTAGGTTAGGCTTCAGATCTTAGGATTATGAGCAAACTAGTAAAGTATCGGGACCCTTGGAATCTATGTAATGTGATCCTTGTGAGAAAAGCAAAAGCTGAGTATTCAAGGTAGGGACTATAATATTTTCCAAGGGTACTAATGCTTTGTGGAAAGGTTTGTAATCCTAGTGGGAGCTTGGTAGACCAGGGTCTAGGTCTAGGAGGTCGTAACCTTTCTAGATATGCATAAAATCTCATAAAGAAGAGATTTGTAAGAGGTTCCCTCAAAAGGAAAGCCCCTAGCCTCCATAATCAACCGACTAAGGGTCTGGGTGGGAGGTACGCAATTTGATATTCCTATCGGGTGAGAGTCGTGCTTCCTTCCATACTGGTTCACCTAGTGGTTTCCTTCGGGACATGGAGGATACCGGTGGTACTAGGTGATGATTTTTTCCTACACCGTGGGGGCCTATGAACTCCCTTGCCAACACCACCTAGATTTGTGAGAAGGATCCGGAAGCTTGTGTGAAGCCGCCATTGCTGCGCATGGTGGGTCATGTAAAGCTAGCCAAAAGAAGACTGGGAGGTCTTTCAGTTTGTTGTGGGTAATTCTGATGAAGATTGGGTCATAAACACCCCATTGACAGAAGCGGTTATATACTCTCACCGAGATATTGTCTCCAATTCAAGGCCGATAGTCTCAGTGCTTGAGCCCAGGGAATTTTGATTCCTGGATGTCTCCATTAGAGGTAGTGAAGATATAGCGATTGGAGTAAACATCATCTATTTTTAAATTCCATAAAATAGATTGTAGTAGACCCTAATTTTTGTTTTGAACCATTATTTATAGAAAATATGACCAAGCTCAACCCTCTTGCCTCTATCCTTAATAATAACAAACTTACGGGACCAAACTATGAGAACTGAAAGCGTAACCTAATGCTCATCCTAAGGGTTGGTAAACACTCGATTGCCCTAAGTATCCCTCAACCGGTCATGCCGGGACCAAGTGCTACTAAGGCCCAGTTGAAGGAATAGAAAGACTGGCTAGAAGCTGATGAGATGTGCAAGTGTTATATTGTGGCATCCTTGCAGACCGTCCTTTAGAAGCAAGTCAAAGACATGGCCTTCGCTTCAGACATGATGCTCTATTTAAAGAAAATATTCAAGGGTTATAGTCAAGTAACCCATTACCTGACCATCAAGAAATTGGTGCCCACAAAGATGGCAGAGGGGACTTTAGTTCGGGATCATATGCTGAAATTGTTTGGCTATGTGAATGAACTTGGTTCCTTCGATGTCATCTTGGATGCAGAGATCCAGACCGATATTTTTCTTGTGTCTCTGTCAGAAATGTTTGAGGGCTTTGTTACCAACTTTAACTTTAACCAGTTGAAAATGACTAACGCAGAGCTCCTAGCGGCGCTCCAAGCGGCAGAGGACGGGATGAAGGCAGGTGCCCAATCCCTGAACATAGAGCGGAAGTCTTCTCTGAAAGCCAAAGGCATGTTTCAGAAAAGAAAGTCTAAGAAGACCGTGAAGGTGGGCCAGATGCAGTTGCAGGTCCCTAAGCAAGATGGTCCGACGAAGCCCAAAGGAAAATATTTCCGATGCGACAAGAAGGGGCACTAGAAGGGTGATTGCCACGCGGCTCCTAAGAAGACTGAGATAGGTATATCTCAAATCCATATAATGGAATCCCTTGTACCATCCAGTTGTTCTCCAGTCTCATGGATTGTGGATTCTGGTTCCACTAACCATGCTTGCAATAATTTGTAAGTGTTCATGGAGACAAGAAAACTGTGTGATAGGGAGATTATCCTAAGCATGGGAACCGAGGCCATGACAAAGGCTGTGGTAGTTGGAGATATTGTCTTGTAGTTTTTTGATGGAAGAAGTTTATTACTTAGAGACATACTTTATGTACCGTCCTTACGACAAAACTTAATTTCTGTTTTCTTATTGAATAATAAAGGTTTTTCAGTTTTATTTGGTACTTCTGGTGTGTCAATTAAATTGAATAGTTCCTTTGTTTGTAAGAGAAAGATACAGAATGATCTCTATGTAATTAAATCTACTCATAAGCATGATAACATAACTGAAGTATGTATGATTAATTCATCTAAAAAAAAGATCCCTCAGATAATCCAACACTTCTTTGGCATCTAAGACTTGGACACATAGCCTCAGACGAGATTCACAGGTTGGTTAAGGTAGGACTTTTGAGTCCAGATGTTTCAGAAAGCGTAGAGTGTGAGTCTTACCTGGAAGGCAAAATGACCAAAAAAACTTTCCGAGCCAAATATAGCAGATCTCAGGAGGTATTGGAGTTAGTACACACTGCTATATGTAGGACCATAAGTATCCGTGCTATAGGAGGCTTCGAGTTTTTCATCACCTTCATGGATGATCACTCAAGGTTTGGGTACATATACCTAATGCGACAAAAATCTGAATCCTTTGATAAGTTCAAGGAGTTCAGAGCTGAAGCAGAAAAGCAGACAGGTAAGAGTATCAAGTCTTTTCAATCGACTATGACGAACCATTTTCACCAGTGGCTATGCTTAAGTCTATCCATATCCTCTTGTCCATTACAGCCCATTATGATTGAGAGATCTGGCAAATGGAAGCCAAGACCGCATTCCTCAATGAGGATTTGGAAAAAGATATCTATATGTCTCAGCCTCCAGGCTTTGTCGTAAAAGGTCAAGAAAGTCTGGTATGCAAGTTGCAAAGGTCCATTTATGGACTGAAGCAAGCATCCAGTTGGAACATGCATTTTGATCAGGCTATCCAGTCTTATGGATTTGAACAGAATATGGATGAATCATGTGTTTATAAAAAGAACAATAAGACTGCAGTAGTTTTTCTAGTACTTTACGTAGACGATATCCTGCTCATTGGAAACGATGTTGGAACATTGTCTACAGTGAAGGTATGGTTGTTCTCTTAATTTGACATGAAAGACCTGGATGAAGCAAGTTATATTATGGGGATCAATATAACTCGAGATCGCTAGAATAAGATTCTCTCGCTGTCACAGTCAGCCTACATAGATACTATCTTGGTCAGATTTAGTATGCACAACTCCATGAAGGGACTAGTTTCATTCAGACATGGAATAAAATTATCTAAGGATCATAGTCCTAAGACTCCTGAGGAAAGGACAGAGATGCAAAAGATACCTTATGCTTCGGCTGTAGGGAATCTGATGTATGCCATATAGTGCACAAGACCAAATATATGCTATGCAATATGCATGATAGACAGATATCAATCAAATCCGGGTCCAAGGCCTAGACTGCTGTGAAACGTATACTCAAGTATCTCTGTAGGATAAGAGATTATAAGTTAGTTTACTCTTCACAAGAACTGACGCCAATTAGATATACGTATTCTGACTTTGCAGTAGATCCGGAATCCAGGAGATTGACATCAGGGTTTGTGTTTTCATTGGGAGGAGGAGCTATCAGTTGGAGGAGAGTGAAATAGAGATGCATCGTGGATTCAACGATAGAGGGTGAGTACGTTGCAGCGTGCGAGATAGCGAAAGAGGCGGTATGGCTCAAGAAGTTCCTCACGGACTTATGATGTATACCAAGAACTCAAGATCCTATTGTTCTTTACTGCGACAATAGTGGAGCAGTAGCATAATCCAAGGAGTCAAGATATCATCAGAAGAGTAAGCATATTGAGTAGAAATACTACATTATCCGGGACTTGCAGAAGCGAGGAGAGGTTATAGTGATTCTAGTGGCGTCTGCAAATAACATAGTGGACTCTTTTACAAAGGAGTTACCGACCAAGGCTTTTGAGAAGCACGTGGATGCCATGGGAGTTAAGAATGTTATTTCCTACTAGGTCAAGTGGGAGATTATTGTAGCTTGTGTGTCCTGAGTGTGGATTTTCTGTATTAACATTAATAAAGATGACTTTGGTTATTACTTTAATTAGAATACTACTTTGGTATATATTAATTCATATATATAACAAAGGACCCTAGGGAACACAGTAAGTCACTACGGCACATGGTGGATCCATGCTTGGGAGAACCAGTGGACCAGTTCTGCATAGACCTAGAACTAGTTCACAGCTTTGGTGATACCGATCGCTTCACCGAGAATAAGCTGTTGGCAGGTAGAGGATGTAGTGAAGTCTCCACCATGGGAACGTAGGATTCCCATTCACCTGACCAAGCAGGATGATCGTGTTAAATAGGAACCAAGACGGTGTACAATTCAGTGATTCAGACACTGGTGCATGGACTATCTTACTACTATAGATAATCTGCCTTAACCCTAAGGGACTATGTGCATTACGCCAACTAGTTGAGTGGTGCTTTGATGTGCCAACGTATACGGACCTACCATAATCAAATATCACGGTACGTTGGGTTACCCGGTTGGCGCTAAAGTAGCATACAATCCCTACAGGTTATCCGACGTCCAGTGTTGGATGGGTGCGTTTTGATGAGTCAATATGTCCACACAATTAACCCAGATCTGGTGGTTGTCAGTATGACTGACGATGTTCTGGATGCTCGGCATAGCACCAGAAAGTGTGGTGTTATAGATGACAAGCCATCAAATCCTAGTTAGATAATCAATTAGGATCTGACAGTGCTCCCCACCGCCCGATTCGAATCATGGCACCAGTAATAGAAGGGACTAAGAATTATCAGAGTACAGTAGAGAATAGGGTTACGATGGAGTAACATAAGTTTAGGATCACTAGAGTTCAACTCGCGTCACACTCTGGATGGCTATATGGGTTAATCGGATTAGGGCTGATTAACAGAACTTTCGGTGTGTCACCAGAACAGTTAATTAGGGATCCGATTGGAGTTAAAGATTCTGAACCCTGATGGTTTTACCCTGTTGTTGCATATAGAAATTGTTCCCCGACCTGGTTGGACATATTGGATGCGAAGTAGCGTGATGGAGCGCAAGCCCAAAACCTAAGAACCTAATCCGTATGTGTTAAGGGTCATAGGGGTATTTTGGTAAATATTGAAATATAACTCAGAACATATTGAATATGGATCTTAAAATAAGTGAAATAATTCCAGGAGCTCATAGGCACTGATTAAACTCGATTCCGATAAGCATACCTTACTCTATCTCTTTATCAGTGGTGTGCCAACATAAAGGCGTTTTCGTCCGAAGTGTCTAACGGATAAAGGAAGCCCTAACCCCCTACCTCTCTCTCCCCTTTGTGGTTTCGGCCAAGGAAAAAATGAAGAAGAAAGAGGAAGAAAGGAAGAAGAAAAGAGAAAGAGAAGAGAAGGCTTTGGAGCATCATCATCTTCACAACGTAATCCTCAATCGGCTCGTAGTTCTTGCTCTCAGAGATAGGACTTCGAGGATTCCTCTTTTTGCAAAGGACAATGTGCTTTCCGACAGCTTCCCTTGCAATTCACGTGTGGTTCATCATTGTTTCGTTCTTTTCGGATCATAGATCCATAAGGTATGATGGTTCTAAACACCTAACTAGATGCATACATATCTTCCATAGATCGTAGTATGCCTCTAAGGTGTCAGCACATATGCTAATATCATAGATTTGCATGTAGATTGTTTTGTAGAATTAATTGTAATAAAATAAATACCATGAGATCTTCGGATCTATCTTTTGATTCCGCTGCGACTCTGATAATAAGATTTAATTCCAACAGGATCTTCACGTTGAGGGAATCCTCGAGCCGAAAGAGCCTGTACAGGATCCCCCAGGAATTACCCGTGAGCTGGGCGGGGCACAATCCCGCCAACTCTAGCAGCTCGCCGGCCAGATGGTTAAGGGGGAGTCTGAGCCCGGACCACAGTAAGCCCACTGAGACAATGGTTCCAGTGGATGGTCTCCCCGAACGAGGCATGGGGGCTAGTAGGAGCTGGGAAGGGATGTTGGCGGCGGTGTGCAAACTCTTCAGAATGGGCTCGCCGCCTGTGTCATTAAACCAGACTACGGCGGGCTCGCTCAGTGGGACTTCCTCTTCCTGAGCACGGTCGACCATGCTCTGACCGTCCACAGGGATCATGGATATGGGGACAACAGCGACGGGCTCGCCATGGGAGGTCGTCACATGGGAAATAGGAGCGGAAGAGGTCACCATTAGAAGATGGAGGAAGTAGGGCAATCTGGAGAGGAGAGCTCTTTCGCAGTAAAAGTGAGTAAAGGCCCTCACCTACCTCCTATTTATAGGCTCAATGAAGGCATTCGAAGCGATCGACATTTAATACGGAGCTCGACGTGCGAGGCGACACAACGGTGGCTGAAGGGGCAATCCCTTCTCTCCTGATCTGGGATTGACACATGTCCCCGTGTGTGTCCCCTCATATGCGCTGACGGCAGCGACGCTAGCAACGCCCGTCCGGCAGATATATAGCTGATTTCTAACCAATCTGTATGTGACACATGTCGTGACACCATACGAGGCCATTAAATATCGCATGATGATGTCTGGTGCATCGGGTCACGATCCCATGCCTCATTAATGAGATGATACGGGCAGAGATCCGGATCATCACGGTTTCCAAAGTTGATGGCCACCTGGCCTGCGGAGGGAATCATTGATCAACTCCCAAACGGGCTTCGACCGTTCAGGATACTTGCCCATCTGGGAAGGGGTAATGATGGTGCAAAAAAAAAATCCAGCTCGTCGTCCACATGGCAGCAACAGAGGAAGACACGATGAGACGATATAAGTTTCCCCCCCTGGATGAGCTTGAGATTTAAAGCCAACCCCAATTTTGGATAAGCAGCATTATAGCCAAAATAGAACTTGGAGTTCAAAGGATACTCCAAGTGGAGTTTACCCTGACCACATGCGATCAGCTCGCACGCGGAAGAGGTCGTCCGTGGCTAGTGCTCACAACTCGCCCTGAGTTTACACTGACCGCATGCGATTAGCTCGCACGCGAAAGAGGTCGCCCGGGGCTTACCCTAACCGCATGTGATCAGCTCGCACACAGAAGAGGTTACTCGTGGCTGGCGCCCATAACTCGCACGGAGCTTACCCTGACCGCTGCGATCAGTTCGCAAGCAGAAGAGGTCGCTTGTGGCTGGCACCCACAGTTTGCCGTGACTATACACGATCAGCTCACGCACGAAAGAGGTCGCCCTTGGTATAATTTAAAGAACCCCTCAGAAGGCTTAACACCCACGGCTCGCCCAGGAGCTCGCCCGATCATGTAATGGCGAAGGAGTTCGCCTATTTGCCCACGGAGGTCGCCGGGCAGTAGCCCATCAACAGATGTCACCACCCCCGTGGAGCTACGTGGGCAATTGCGAGCCCCATAGCCAGTTTAGGTCGGTCTAGAACACCCCAAACTAGGGCCTTCCAGAATGTCCACCTAGAACGGACAAAACTGGTGTGCTCACCATCACCTGGCAGGCTAAATGACAAAGGTCATTAAAGGGCCCAAGTGGGCTGACATGTGAAGCTGTAGAAGGTGCGGGAAAGAGCGGCCACGTGTTAGACTTTGGCGGTCTGCTAAAGGTCTATAAAGGTATGACCATCGGTTCCAAAGTACAGGTTCGAAACTCAGAAACCCAGATATTTTTCTGCTTCTGAGCCTGCTCCCTTTTGAGCCATCACTGACTTGAGCGTCGGAGGGTCTGCACTTTTCACGGAGCCAGCCGTTCTCACATTTTCTTTGCCCTACAGGCTGAGCGACCAGGCTGGAGATTTTTCCCCCGACAGTATCCATACCCAAAAGTTAATTTGGTATAGCTCCTATACCCATACCCTACCCAAATCATGTTTCGGGTACAAAATTCGTACCCATACCCGATATTTTGGGCCGGGTATTAGGGGTTTTGGAGTCCATTGCCACCCCTAATTTGAACTGATTTTCAAGAGCAACCCAAACAGCCCTAGAGGAGGATAAGCCCACAATTTTGGTAGTGACCATATGAAGGATCGAGGAGAGTAGCCATCAGAGAAGGATCTGATCTTGTTTTCTCCAGGCGTGGAAGGCCGGATTTGGCGTTCCATCGTGTAAGGCATGAGGGGGAGGCAGATTTGTCCCATCAACAAAGCCCTGGGTGACGATTTGGAAAATGACAAGTGGCGATCTGAAAATGAACGATCAAGATCTATGGCCATGGGATAATCCCAAGAAAGAATGCCACCACCCCCGGTCACCGTCAGCCACCTTCCTAGTCGATGCCGGCCACTGCTGTCGACCACCCCTGCAGATCATCGGCCACCATCCATCGCCTTCGGGCGGCAGCGGGCGGTGGCCGGCGAGACGACGGTGGGTGGCCGGTGGTCGGCAAGGGTGGTTGCCGGTATCAGTGGTGGCCGGCTGTTGGCATGGGTCGTTGTCGGTGGCAATGGCAGTGGCAGGGGGCAACAGGGATGGTGGCCGACCGATGGTGACAGGTGGTGGGCGGCAATCGAAGATAGAGGCATCCCCCTTGGGTTCATCCCATGACCATAGATCGTGGCCGTTCGTTTTCGGATCGCCACATATCGCTCCCCAAATGTCAAGGCCCGATAGGTGAGACGATCATAAGCGGAGAAGAGTCGAACCCAATAGCCAGTGGGGGAAAGTGGGTGCGCCATTTTAGGTAGTTGTGGCGGTCGAGTTTGACCAAAATGAGATGATGGACTGTAGCAGCTTGCGATAGGGCTGGGACTTGGTTCGGACGAACCCGAGCAACCCGACCAAATTCTGAATTTGGACAATCACGGGCAACAATATTTGAGAATTTGGACGGGCATGGACAATTTTTTTTTACCCGAATTTGAATTTGGCCGAACATGGTCACCCATATGACCAACCCAAGCAACCCGAAGAACCCGAGGAACATATATATATATATATATATATATATATATATATATATATATATATATATATATATATATATATATATATATATATATATATATATATATATATATATATATATATATATATATATATATATATATATATATATATATAGGGTTATGCTATGGTGCAGCGGATTATCATGCGGCTAACGTGCGGCCACCTCAATGGTGGCCACGCGTACATTTTTTTTTTTTTTTTTTTTTCGAAAGTGATCATCTACCCCTTGATGAGCCACATGTCAAAAATCAACTCATTTGAAGACCTATAGGTGCTTCAAATGTTCTTGGCATTTCTGACCGTTCAAATGAACGGTCAGAAAAGCCGAGCACATTTGAAGCACCTACAGGTCTTAGAATGAGTTGGTTTTTGACATGTGGCTCATCAAGGGGTACATGATCATCCTCGAAAAAAAAAAATTAAAAAAAAAATCTTCACGTGCGGCCATTCACTTGGCCGCACGTTAGCCTCACGTTAATCCGCTGCACCCTAGAATTTTCATATATATATATATATATATATATATATATATATATATATATATATATATATATATATATATATATATATATATATATATATATATATATATATATATATATATATATATATATATATATATATATATATATATATATATATATATATATATATATATATATGGGAAATGAGTTCCTATGACATGTCATAGGGAGTACCCTATGACATATGGTGAGTTAGTAACCCTAGAATATTTAGAATGTTCTGAATTTTTATGAGGATGATCATCGTATCTTAGATAGAACCCCCGCAAAAAATCGGCTCATTCTAAAACTTCTAGAGGCATCAAATATGATTTTCAATTTAACGGTTAAAATGAATGGCCGATAAAGCTTCTAGCATTTGATGCCCTAACAAGTTTTATAATGCTTTGATTTTTTGTGGACATTATATCTAAGGTAAGGTGATCACCCTCAAAAAAATTCAGCACATTCTAAACATTCGAGCATTACTAATTCACCATATGTCATTGGGTACTCCCTATGACATGTCATAGGAACCCAACCCTCTATATATATATATATATATATATATATATATATATATATATATATATATATATATATATATATATATATATATATATATATATATATATATATATATATATATATATATATATATATATATATATATATATATATATATACATATATATATATATATATATGGGGACGGGGAGCCTGGACCTCAGGTGCAGCCTCAACGCTGCACCCGGCTCTACGCGCGCGCCACGTGTCGAAAATCCCGCGAGATCGGAAGCGGCGCGGGACTCACGGACGGAGAAAACCCCCTGCAGCTTTCTGGCCGTCCGATCGACATTGATCGGCCGTCTGATCCAGTGCAACACACCCCGTCGGTTCGGTTCGATTCTCATCCGTTGGATCGATGGGAATCGAACGGCCACAGACCTTTTTCGCTGTTACTGTAGCGGCTACAGTAACAGCGAAAAACTGTTATGTCCGTTCGATTTCCATCGATCCAACGGATGAGAATCGAATTAACACACAATTGGGCCGGTCGATTCCCATCCGTTGGATCGATCGGAATCGAACGGACATAACAGTTTTTCGCTGTTACTGTAGCCGCTACAGTAACAGCGAAAAAGGTCTGTGGCCGTTTGATTTCCATCGATCCAACGGATGGGAATCGAACCGAACCGAGAGGGGTATGCTGCACGGGATCAGACGGCCCGATCAATGCCGATCGAATGGCCAGAAAGTTGCAGGGGGTTTTCTCCGTCCATGAGTCCCGCGCCGCTTCCGATCTCGCGGGATTTTTGACACGTGGCACGCGCGCAGAGCCGGGTGCAGCGTTGATGCTGCACCTGAGGTCCAAACTCCCCGTCCCCTATATATATAAAAAAAAAAATATATATATATATATATATATATATATATATATATATATATATATATATATATATATATATATATATATATATATATATATATATATATATATATAATAAAGAGAGGGATTAAGAGGAATGCACATGTCCTCTACAATCAAGTTAAACTTGTAATATTCTTCATTGCACAGTTGGCACCATTTTTTTTTTTTTTGTTCAAGTAAGAGGAAGCTCCATATTGATTGGTGTAAATTTTATCGGACGTATCTCTACTTTTTAGTGAACGGTCCGGACGAACCCGAGCAACCCGAGGAACTCGATGAACTTCCATGGTCCAAACACGGGCAAACTCTCTACAAGTTCCCCGGGCAATTTGGGCAAATGCAATGTAACTTGGTCCAAACACGGTCAGACCTTCAAACCCGACCAATCCGAGCATGTCCACCCCTAGCTTGCGAGGACTGAATATGGTACCGAAGTGGGTACCATAGAATTTACCACAAACAATATTTCTTGTTATCAAGTGTATGACAGGCATGATTTGCGATCCATTATTAAGGTCTATTGTTGGCAATAACCGGATCTTGATCGCAATTCGAAGCTTCTATAGGGCTTATGGATAGGCGTGGCAACCGACTCCAAAAGTCCAAAATCTGGCCCAAAACATTGAGTATGGATACATATTTTGTCTCCGAAATAAGGTTTGGGTAAGATATAGGTATAGAAACTCTATCCAATTAACTTTTGGATATGAGCATGTGTATGGGTACCTCAATATCCATACCCGAAACGCGAAACCCGAAACCGGATTACCCCTCTAACTTGTGTATAATTGATAATACAGTTCAACTTCAAACTCATTTACATATACCCAAATTCTAACCGAACTCATATCCATACCCAAACTTGTACTCTACTAAAACCAATCTAATAACTTAATAAGGAACCAAAAGAGCTTCTTAATATTGCATTGTGATACCTTGGAAAAAAAATTCCTCAAGGAATTGCATATATGATTAGGGATGGCAATGAAATGGGTTCGGATCGGACCCTATCATTACTCATAACCATAACCATTCGGGTATGGCAGGGTCCATACCCGACCCATACCCATTCGGGTAGAAGAGGGTCCATACCCAATCGAGTTGCGAGTTTTGGTTCGGGTTTTGGGTATGATTGAGTATAATTTTGTCTCTTTTTTTTCATTATATATGCAATTACTTGAGAAAAAAAAATCCATGTATCACAATGCAATGCTAAGAAGCTCTTTGGATTTCTTATTATATTGTTTTAGTATAATATAGGTTTGGGTAGGGATGTGAGTTCTATTAGAATTTGGGCATATGACATTGAGTTTGGAGTCCAACTATAAGTATCTAGGATACACAAGTTATGGAGGCAATCGGTTTCGGGTCTGGGTATTGTACCCATATCCATATCTGAAAGTTAGTCGGGTAGAGCTTCTATACTCATACCCTACTCAAACCATGTTTCGGGTACAAAACTTGTACCTCTACATGATGTTTCGGGTCGGATTCAAATAGAGTTTTAGGCCGAGTCCATTGTTAACCCTATATATGATGGAAAAAAAGAAACAAAATTATACCCAATTCATATCCGAAACCGAACCAAAACCTGAATGGATATGGGTCGGATATGGACAGTCTTCTACCCGAATGGATATGGGTCAAGTATGGACCTTGTCATACCCGAATGGGTATGGGTAGGGTTCGACTCGATCCCGACCCAATGCCACCCTTACTTACATAGGCTTATAAATCCTATGCTCGCCCTGAACAAGAGTTATCAAAGGAGGGAGACAAACGGAAGTTAAAATGAAAGCCTCACAGATCCCCAAATCTGCTCATCTCCTTCCGAGTTTGATTTGGTATGTTGGAGATGTGGCTTAAAACAAACCCACATGACAACTCCGAGGTTCGTGCGTAAAGGAACGATGGAAGACGAAGCAAAGGAAGGAGTGAAGGGGCGTCACTCCAAGAATTTCGCCTGGGCGCCCCTGCTGGGCGTGCCCAGGCGAACTGATAGAGCCAGGAGAGCTCGAGCTCCAAGCCCTGTTCGCTCGGGTGTCCACTGCTTTTGTCCGGGAGAAATCGAGGCCGAACATGGGTTTTGGTCACGTCTTCGCATGGGATTCCTTGTACTAGTTGGACCCAAACTTGGGGTTATAGATAGGGGTTCTACCACGAACCTAATAAGAGATTAAAGGCTTTATACGGTTGAGAGGGCAAACGTCATAAAGGGAGAGGGAGGGGAACCCATCAGAGGGCCTTAGGTTTTCGATGGGGGGTTTCTTCTTGTTCTTTGAGGTGGGTGCTGGCTGTAGGATCTCTTCTCATTGGGTAGTCTTTTTGACGGTGTTGTGTGAGGAATTGGTACAGAAAAACAAATGTGTACTCATAATTCCCCATGCTAGTGAATCTATTAATCATCGTTGCATGAATCTTGTGTGTGATTGCTTATACTTGATTCAATCTTTTTCTCGATTGGTGATCATCTACCTGTGGCGATTCTTCGCACCTCGTGCTCTTTCCATTGCGCGGACCTTTATTTCAAAACTGGTATCAGAGCTTCTTGTTGGTGATTTTTGAGGCGCCTGGTCAAAGGCGAAGAAATCGGAGATGACGATTCACGCATCAAACATGAGGTTCGAGATCAAGAAGTTCAGTGATCAAATCAACTTTGGCTTGTAGCAAATACAAATCAGAGATGTATTGGTCCAGGCTGGGTTGCACAAAGCTTTGAAAGGTGTTAAGCCGAACACGATGACGGATGACGAGTGGAGGAGTTTGATTTGAAGGCGGCAAACGAACACGATTCGGATTAGGGTTGTTAATAGGCTCGGCCCAGCTCGAGGCTCATCGGGTCAGGCCTGATTTGGGCCTAGCTTGGGCAAAGTTAGTTTGGGCTTTGGACCGGGCTGGGCTCGAACATTCAAGCCAAACTGTGTTATGGCCCAGGTATGGAGAACCACTAATCCAAACTGAACCTCGAACCGGAAATAATTTATTTTAATTTTTAATATATAATGAATACATAATTTTAAAAGCACCCACTTTATGCTTCGGACTTTAGTAACACTATTTCACATATATCATTTTAAAGTATATCATAATCAATGTTATTTTCTACTTTTATTGTGTGACCAGGAGAAGAACAAAATATTTAGGCATATACCATGCTAGAAAAATGGACTTAATTTGGGCCGGGCTTGGGCTTGAGCTTCATAAAAAAAATGTTTCAGACCAGTTTTGGGCCAAGCCCGAAAATTTTAATTTGGGCCCGGACTAGGTATGGACACACGCTCATAAGTTTGGGTCAGACATGGGTATGGGGTGGCCCGATCCGAACCATCATATTAATAGTCCTAATTCAGATGTGTCTCATGAAGGGCATGTTGGAGAACATCTTCATGGGGACATATGCGGCAATGCTATGGGTGAAGTTTAAGAGTATGTACATAACCCGATCGCTCACGAACCTGTTGTAACTGAAGCAAAAGATCTTCAATCTTCAAATGGTGGAAGGTACAAAAATCATGGAGCATATCTCGGCTTTCAATCAATTGACAATATAGTTACTCAATATCGATGAAGACATGAAGGAGGAGGACAAGACGCTACTTCTTCTTGGATCACCACCTGAGTTCTACCAGCATCTGAAAATCATGATGCTCTACAAGAAGGATTCCATAAAGTTGGAGGATGTCACGGGCACGCTTCTCTCAAATGAGTTTCGAATGAGGAGGGACAAGTGAGGCGGGTGTTATCAACCAAGCCAAGGCGTGGACGGTGAATAATAAGAAGACGGAAGGCTCTTGCTAAAAGTGTAGTCAATCCAAAAGTGCAAGTGGAAAGGTAGAGCAAAGCTAGATTGCACAGATTCATCCAGAGACAAGGAAGTTGCCTAGGATGACGGATCCATATATTATGTCACATCAGAGGGATTTGACGATGGGTATTGCTTGGTGGCTACCACTGATACCATATCAGACCAAGAGTGGATAATAGATAGTGGGCTACACATCATATCTGTTCGCACAGGGCATAGGTCAGCATGTATGTGGAGTGTGATGGTGGTAGGTTGATTGTTGGCGACGACTCCAAGGAAGACAAGAGGAGTCGGGGATATTCAACTTGAGATGTCTGGCAGGCGAATATAGACACTCAAGGATGTCCATCATGTTCCAGGTTAGCGAGGAATCTAGTTTCTCTTTCCAGCCTAGATTCTATCGGGTGCAAGTTCACCAGTGGAGGTGGAGTTGCGGAGTTCTAGGACGGAGATCATGAAGGGGTTCTTGGGTGAAGGCCTAAATGGAGTAGCCGGGAGAGAGGTGGCACATGCACTGTGCTCAGGGAAGAACAAAGATGGAGCACGCTCAGGGACGATGATGATTAGGAAGTGAGTTCCAGTGACCAAATCTAACGATTTGGGCAATCACCAGGCTCAGTGATTGGGCTCCCAATGCGAGGGCAAATGTGGCGACAATGATCAGGCGATGTGTTCATTGTTTTGAAGAAATGAAGTTCATGTTCGATGAGTGCTTGTCTTGTTTGAAGTCAACGTGGAGATTGTTCAAGATGTGGCTTAAAACAAGCCCACATGATAACTCTGAGATTCGTGCGAAAATGAACGGCGAAAGACAGAGCCAAGGAAGGAGTGAAAGGACGTCACTATAGGAATTTCGTTCGGGTGCACCAGGCACCCGAGCAAATTGGCAGAGTCAAGGGAGCTTGAGCTCCAAGCCCCGTTCGCTCGGGCTCCCATTACTTTCGCTCAGGTGAAATCGAGCCTGAGCACTGGTTTCAATAGCATCTTCACTTAGGATTCCTCGTACAAGTTGGACACTGATTTGGGGTTATAAATAGGGGTTCTACCACGAACCTAATATGAGATCAAAGGCTTACTAGTGTTAAGAGGTTAATCATAATCAAGAGAGAGAGAGAGAGGGGAACCCATCAGAGGGCCTTATAGTTTTGATGGGGGATTGCTTCTTGTTCACTAGGGTGGGTGCAGATTGTGGGATCTCCTCCTTGGATAATCTCTTCAAGGGTGTTGTGTGAGGAATTGGTAGAGACCAGGAACGAATCATTGGGTGTAAAATTTTGTTTCCCCATGCTAGTGAATCCATTGATCATCTTGGCCTGAATCTTGTGTGTGATTGCTTGTGCATGATTCGATCTTCTTCTTGATTGGTGATTGTTCACCAGTGACAATTCTTCGCACCTCGTGCTCTTTCCGCTGGGCGGGCCTCTATTTCACAACATGGTGGATAAGAAGGCATTGTTGATGATCCCCGACTCTTCCCTTATGTAGTCATTGAAGAAGAGGTCGAGGGGCTTCTCTAGCATCAGGACTGGTTGAACTCAACAAGTTGCATGATATACAAGAAAGTCCCTTCGCCTCGCCTCGATAAGGCGACTTGAGGTGAGCAGAGTCGGGCAATGGTGAGCAAAGTCGGGCTCTTGTCCGAGTGGTACTTCCTCACCTTTGTTGGAGAGGTTTCCTGTTCGACTTCCGATATGAACACCGTGGACAGAACTTTCCCTCAAGGGTGTTGTTGCCTTGGTTGGACGTGCAAATCCTGACCGTTAATGTCATGTTCACAGGATTATGAAGTTTAATAAAATAGCAGTATGCTGCCTTCCCCGTTTCGATCTCCAAACATCAATGAGCCCATGCTCTAGCACCCGACCACCTGACTGGTCCATAAAAAAAAACAACGCTAAGGCTGGACTGTTACTGCCTTTATGGCAGAATACGACCGCAATCCAATGTTGTGGTTCTACTCATTCTGCTCTCCAAAGAGTTATAAACAGACCAGTTCTCTAATGATTTCTTGAGACCAGAGATTATCGACAAGGCTAGCGGACTTTATGCACATACCGAAGGAATGATTCAGCTTACAGATTGAAACCCGGGGGGGGGGGGGGGGGGGTTCAGGAGTCTACTGCATGCCTTTGCTGCCTTTTCTTCTTGACCAATGCAGGATCTGCGTCATTCCCCGAGAATTCCCACCTGGCAATCGTGCAGTCCCATGAAGAGCTGACAAGCATTGGGTAGTACGGGTGCCAGCTACAGTCTCTGACCGTCGAGCGATGGCAGGGAAGTCTCGCTACTTCGACTCCTGTTACCTGAAACACCAACACCACCACATATGTAAAGGGTCACCAATCTTAGCTGCCTCGGGCGGTAAGGGTCCAAAACCCTAAAAAGTAATAACTATATGGTATTTGGACATCCCCCCCCCCCCCCCCTCCCAAAAAAAAAAAGGAAAAAAGAAAGAAAAAATTCCATCTAAATATTCTATAGCAGTTCAGGGTGTAAGTCAGATTTAGCGGTTAAGTGGGTGATGCTTAAATACCATTATTACCATATAGTTTGTTGCCCGCTTTATATACCCTCTGTGGACCTCCCCTTACGACCCGGGTTTTGGAGCGTGAGGGTATCTAACATGGTATCAGAGCTGGGTTCATCGTCTCCCTCCGAGTGCAGCCCCTTCCAATTGTGCGTCGCTCTGCGTGCTCCGCTTGAGGAGGGGTGCTGAGGAAGTCCACCGGTTAATCCCCACATCAGTAAAGGGGCACCTATCGCCCACTTTATATACCCTCTATGGACCTCCCCTTACGACCCGGGTTTTGGGGCGTAAGTGTATCTAACATAGTTATAGGGGTGCAAGTCAAAAAAAAATTTATATTTGTTATTTTATTTATGTTTATTTGAGGGGTATGTCCAAAATAGCATTTAGTTGTGGGGGTCTAAGTCAAATTTGTCCTAAATTATTATCCATTCACACAATCACCATAGAGACCATCAGAATTCAAGAAGGTAGAGATATTAAAGAGGGGATTGATTAGATTTTTCCAAGCTAAACTGCAGGGTTCAACGATAATCGACTTGTTTGGATTGAGCACTTTGTTTCAACTTTGCTGCGGTGAACACTTGATTCGAAATAAAGGTGAGAAGAGAAAAATGCCAACAAGAAATAGAAGGGAGAGCACGTACCACATCGTAAATATAAACGCACTTGTCTTTCGATCCTGTATAAATGTACCTCTGACCCGTGCTGAAACAAGCAAAGAAAGCGAAAAAAGCAAATTATTCACGGTTACAACACAGCCGGTCGATTGAAAACACAGGTCAATGCTAACAGTTCAATCTACGGATGATCATCATAAATGGCCCCACAACTCTCAATCAGCACCCTTGATGGAAAACTTGATAATGGATGGTGGCCTAAATCATGCATGCACAATGATCACAAGTTTTCAAAGAACCACAGAAGAGCCCATGAGATCAAATCAACGGCTGATTATGAGCCCTTGTCAGAACACTTTACAGCGTGTAGAAACTGTCAGGTTGATGCACTAAAAAAATTGGTACTAAATGAGAACCTCACATTGCTATTTCAAAGAAACGCATTCATACATTACCTAAATGCCGGGGAGAAGTAGCAGCGTATTAGAGTATACAAGACCGAATGACCTCTGTACGTAGCTAGTGATTGATCACATGGATGCTTCAAGTGCTTAACATGAGCTGGGTACAGAGACCATCTGTAATCCCAATCAAAATTTCTTGGCACGGTACTGCATAAGTGAATTAGGGCAACACTATCAATAGGACATGATAGAAAGCAATGCTGTTCAGCCCGAATGTTCAACCAGAACGACGTGGCATCCAATCACAGCATCCCTCTGCCTGCTAGTCGAGGCTGAGTGCGATTCACCGGTCAGGGCTTGGTGCAACGGACGGCTGTGACCCAGACACGTCATTCTGGTTGACGGGTTAAACGCTTCGGGTTAAATAGTATTTTCCTATGATAAAACATAGGAGAGAGAATTTTCAGGAACCAAGTTAATAGGGAAATTAACACATACCAGCTAGCTTTGGGGGTCATTCTCCGGATGTCCCAAAGTTTTGTGGTCTGATCTTTACCGTTCGAAATGAAGTAACGGCCATCTCCACGGCTGTCAATAAAAGTAATGCCTTCTAAATGCCCTGTCAAAACACCTGCTGGTTTTCCTTCCGCAATGATGCAGCGCCTGTCCCAGACCTGAAAACTATATAATTTTTATCCTAAATATTTTGTGGTCAAAGATGCAGAAACAATATACAATTGGTGTCTTGACACATCAATAGGAAAATTATCTCACATGGGAAATTCCATCTCAGCTACCATCTAAAACAAAGACTTTACATCTCCTCACTAATTGGGACTTCAATTTCTCCCATAATTCTTAATCAGAGCTAACTAAGAGGCTAGTGGACAGATTCAATTTGTGGTAACAAGAGACAGGTATACATCCAGAATGAGAAGAGAGAAATGCAGTACTTTTGAACTTTAACTGTATGATACTGTCCCACGGTACACGAAGTAATTATAAATTATGCAAGCCCAAAGTGGTCAAACATGATCCTCGTATGTGCCTCAAGAATTTCATTTTATACGATAGATTAGTCATGAAAGGAACAGGATTCCCAAGGGGAAGTCAACTTAAGTGGGACTAAGGTGCATGCCCTAGTTACTAAGTTTGAACCAAAGGCATTAGATAGAGTTCGTTTAGTCGGGAGGTAAGTAAAATAAACAAATTGTATTCTAGGACTTTCTAGAAAGCAATAAGCAGATTCCCAAATATTTAACTTTTATCGAGCATGTCACTATACAGTTTAGGGTACAAGCATGCATTGAAGCAGTGCTCGGACACAAGTTTCAAGGTCTGGGACAGGTGCTGCCAGAATGTCCATGAGTGGGAATCATTTAGTTTGTAGCTGCAGCTTTCTAATAGAAGCCGAGGTCATGAGTTTCAAGGATATTAACAGACTAGATGGAGCTTTAGACAATCTCGCCTGCTAGGACGGTCGAGAGAAGACTCAGAGCTTTACATCCTAACATGAGCCTCATCATTTAATTAGCGATCAAGATACATTGGTTAGTGACCCAATACATGTTGCATTTGGCTCCGGCAGTTTTTATTAAAGTTATTAAAAAATATCAAAAGATAATTACAAGTCAAAAAATAGGAAGATTAACAAAATCAAGAAGAAAAAAATAGATTAAGATCGCAATTGTACAGTAGCCATTTCTTTTGCGTAGCTAAGCAGCACTTCAGAAAATTGAGTCATATAACTTCATTGTTATTTGGTAATAGTTATCTTAACATATAACAATAAACTACCACAACCTTAGCAAGTAAACGATATACACCATTGATGGCTAAGCAAAAACCCAAACCATTTAAGTTGATTCTGTTCGTGTTCAGTCAATTCTTTGAACCACGCTTCTAAGTAGAAATGATCACTAGCTCCATGATTTTATAAATCCACACAAAATGATCATAATATTAATTACTGAAGCTGCGTGTTTTCAAGAGGTCTAGAAAAATATTGTAACATTACACTTGAAAATGGTTTGAACCAGCACTATTATGATTTTATAGTAAGATCTGATCCACGTTTACTTTCAATTTTATCAGTTCTATCTAGAAAGCATCCTCACAAATCATCTAAGAAGCACTGACACTGGTACGGGGACACGGTTACGACACGACACGGGTACGCCGACACGATAAATCCTAAAAAAAGAGGACACGGGTACGGCGGGGACACGAAAAAATAAATTAATATTTTTTATTTATATTTTATGTGTGTTCATAATTCATATATATTTCAATAACCGGAAAAATCTCATAGAAAACAACTAAAATGAAAATTTAATGCATACTGAATCGCAACCATTAGTTACACCCAGCACGATTGGTGAATCACATACAACCCTAAATGGCATGGAAAAGAACGGTTGTGTTTCAGTTTTGGATTCAATCTATTTGAAAACTCAAAGGATCAGATAGGTTAAAGCCAAAACTGAATCGTAACCATCCGTTACAACCAGCCTGACAAGTGATTATACTCAGACCTAAATGACATGCAAAAGAATGGTTGCGATTCTGTTTTGGCTTCATCCTATCTAATCCTCTAAGGCAGCTTGTGACCCGACCTATATTGAACAACCCGTCAACCCTCCGTGTCCGGTGCATGTCCAGCAAGTGTCCGATGAGTGTCCGGCGAGTGTCCGACTGTGTCCGGCTCCAGGAAGCACATGGGACACGGCACATGCGTGTCCGGTGCGTGTCCGACGAGTGTCCGGCGAGTGTCGGTGTCCGACAAGTGTCCGACACGGGTACGGGAGGTCTGGGGAAGTGTCCGTGCTTCCTAGCAAATCATATAGTTAGGCTGTTGATAGGGTGAACACGCTTCTTATTTCATGAAATGAAGTATAAAAGTAATGTGTTAGCTAAAATAGCATCTTGCCCTTGCACATTTTACGACATAATTTGAAGGACCATAAAGTTATACTCATATCTTAAAACAAAATTTTGATATGGAAGAATGCTCATTTAGTGCAAACCAGATGCCAAAAATGTGAAAATTACCTTACAAAGGGTATCATCACTTCCAGAATATATGACATGACCAGTTTCGTCAGCAAAAGTCACTGTATTCACATCAGACTGGAGAGAGAAACAAGAATCAGATTTAAATAACATTTTCATTGAATTCAAGCAAAACAACCTCCATACACCAAATAGGAGAACAGTTTCCAAAGCATGAGAAAAGAATAGAATAAAGGAACTACAACCAAACTATTGGCAATGTGTTCAAGGCAGTTATATTACATAGATAGTCTAATGTTCAACTTAGTGTCTTACACTTCTATCAATACTTTTTTTCTTCGGCACTTAAACGATTCTCAACAGACGGAATTCAGCTGCTGCACTTTTCTACTGATGACAATCATGGGCTTCACATCTGTACTTGATAGTTTGTGAAAAATTTCTTAGTCCCTTCTGGATCGAAATATGTTGTATGTGTAGGTGATAGGTATTGATCCTCACGAAAATGATAACATTTGCTGCCAATTTGAAAGGGGTTAATCAACAAACCATAAATGAATATGGTGGACAAGAGAAAGAGCTGAAATTTCCATCATTGAAACCTATGCAATCAAAAACTCAGGCACAACCCAAGGCACAAGAGGGGGGGGGGGGAGGGTCTTTGCCTAGGCATGTCTAGGCGTGAGCCTAGAAGGTCCTAGGCACAAGTCTGGACTTTTGACTTTATTTTCCGTGTTTTTTAAGAGAGAGGGGGGGGGGGACTGTTGGTGCAAAAATTCTCACCAGTTTGTTGTCTACGTGGCAGTAGCGGGAGGCAATTTGAGCAGGACACAAAGAGAGAGCAAGCACCCGTGGCCGTGGTTCGTAGCCCGCCCGGAGTCTCTATCCGAGGT
Source organism: Chamaelirium japonicum (assembly GCA_947650365.1). Taxonomy (NCBI): domain Eukaryota; kingdom Viridiplantae; phylum Streptophyta; class Magnoliopsida; order Liliales; family Melanthiaceae; genus Chamaelirium; species Chamaelirium japonicum. Next base: position 54,852,233 of record OX393560.1, read on the forward strand.
CGTCTGTGGCTGGCGCTAACAGCCCGCCCGGAGCTGACCCCGGCCGCATGCAACTAGCTCACATGTGGTAGAGATCGCCCAGTGGCTGGTGCTCACAGCCCGCCCGGCGACCAGCTCGCACGCCAGAGATCGCCCCCTTTTGCTAATAGAAAACTTAGAATGATATCTACGAACACCCACAGCTCGCTCAGGAGCTCGCCAAGGTCCAACCCCCACAGCTCGTTCAGGAGCTCGCCAAGGCCCGACACCCACAGCTCGCTCAGGAGCTCGCCAAGGTACGACACCCACAGCTCGCTCAGAAGCTCGCCTGATCCAGGCAAAACGGCCAAGGAGCTCGCACCCTTTGTCCACGGAGGTCGCCTACAGTAAGGCGACGCCAAATCGACAGATGTCACTACCCCATGGAGCTACGTGGACGATTGCACTCCACGGAAGCCGGCAGAGCCGGTCTGGGACCTCCCAGACTTGAACTTTCCAGAATCACCACCTGGCAATGACAAGACCGATGCATCCTCCTTTACCACCACCTGACAAGCTAGACGACAAAGGCCGTCAGAGCCCATGTGGGCTGGCACATGGGGCATAGAAGGTGCTAGAAGAGCACCCATGTGTCAAGCTCTGATAGGCGGCAGAAGTCTATAAGTGTGCACCCCCAGGCTCCAGAGTACAGGTTTGAAACCCTCATCCCTACTATTTTCCAACTACTACAGCTCTCCCTTGATCACCTGAGACTGACTTAAGCATCGGAGGGCCTGCGCTCCTAAGGGAGCCAGCCGTTCTTACGTTTTTCTGTCTTGCAGGGAGACCGTTCGGACCAACGAAGAATATCCCCCAACAGGGACAACATCTGAGACTTCCAATCAAAAACTAATAAAGTCTGAAGAACTGAACTATCAACGTTAGGAACTTAAAATAATAAGCCTAGCATAGTCAAGGGTAGATTGTATTTTGATCTGTTAACGGATAGTCCCACATTAGTGAGGGAGGCACCCATCACCTGTTTATATACCCTCTGTGGACCTCCCCTTACAACCCGGGTTTTGGGGCGTGAGGGTACCAACATGGTATCATAACTAGTCCGTCTCCTGCTCATGCTCTTGCTCCAGGTGCTCCCCACCGATCGTGCCTTGCCACACGTGCTCCGCATGGGAGGATCCTTGCCACGCGTGCTCCGCGTGAGGGGGAGTATTAACGGTTAGAAAGCATGGACACTTCCCTAGGCCTCCCGTACCCGTGTCGGACACCGACACTCGTCGGACACTCGTCGGACACGCACCGGACACGCATGTGTCGTGTCCTACGTGCTTCCGGAAGCCGGACACGGTCGGACACTCCTCGGACACTCGGGACACTGCGGGTTGATGGATTGTTCGATATAGGGTCGGGTTACAAGCTGTGGTGATTCAGTTTTGGCTTCAACCTATTTGATCCTCTGAGATTATAACCTCAAAGAATCAGATAGGTTGAAGCCAAAACTGAATCACAGCCGTTCTTTTGCATGCCATTTGGGCCTGAGTGTGATTCACTTGTCATGATGGTTATGATGGACAGTTACGATCCAGGTTTGACTTTAACTTATCTTATCCTCTGAGGTTTCAGATAGGTTGAAGTCAAAACTGAAACACAACTGTTATTTTCCATGCCATTTAGAGATATCTGCGATTCACCGATCGGGCTGGATGTAACTAACAATAGCGATTCAATATGTATTAAATTTTCATTTTTGTTGTTTTCTATGAGGTTTTTTCAGTTATTGAAATATATATGAATTGCAAACATACATAAAATATAAATTTAAAAATATTCATTTATTTTGCCGTGTCCCCGCCGTACCCGTGTCCTCATTTTTTAGGATTTGCCATGTCGGCGAACCCGTGTCGTGTCGTACCCATGTCCCCGTACCAGTGTCAGTGCTTCTTAGGTTAACGGATAGTCCCACATTATCACCCGCTTTAAATATCCTCTGTGGACCTCCCCTTACAACTTGGGTTTTGGGGCGTGAGGGTATCCAACATGATCATTGAACTTATGTTGTCAAAAGCACACCAATTGTGTTTGGGGATGAAACTCATTTGAAGAAGATTTGACAAATCTGGGTTTTGTGATGAATTTAAATTTTCAACAAATTAAAAGTTTTGAAGGGTCTTTTGGGCAGGAAAACAAGTTGGATGTTTAGTGGGCTCTTAGGGTTTTAAAGAACAAGATTTTTTTTTGCCAATTATTTAAAGAACAAATTGGGATGAAAAAAGTAAAAGAATGCAAAAAGAAAAAGAAAAAAATATTAGCTTCAAAACCGAGCGCCCGAGGCATGATCTAGGCGTGCGCCTAGGCACACCTGCGCCTCAAGGGATCTAGCCGTTGCTTATGCGAGACACCATGCTTGTGCCTTGAGGAGCCTAGGTGTGCCTTTGACTGCATAGATTGAAAATTCAAAACATGCTGAAAAAAAATTAATTTGATTGATGAAAACTTATTTCAATAGTTACAATCCTCTTCCTTATATAAAACAAAACATTCCAACGAATACAAGAAAGACTCATAAACCAAAAATATATGAAGGATCCGACGACCTCGTCCCGACGACATTTCACCGTGAGCAAATCCCTTGAGAGATTTCCTCAATTTTACGGCAATTTAATTTATCTTTGTTCTTATTTCTCTTCCTTTTTCCTAAAATTCTGCACATCATATTTTGATCCCTTTACCCCTTCCGCCTCCCCAAAACCCTCCGTTTTACCTCCATTGCACGTCCACAATAAAGCCCCATGCCCGCCATGATCATCCAGGCTTAATCGGAACCATGTTGGTTATCTATTGCTTTATTTTATGCCTTTACTCGTTACAGAAATTTTAATTTATGCACTTTATTTCCTTGCTGTGAATAAGTTTTAATTGTTGCAAAAATTATATATATTCTTCGTCACTTAGAGAAAAAGATCGTAGGTTGCCTCCCGCCCTCGCCTACATCATCCATGGTGGAAATTTTGGTTGGACACGTATGCCAGACAAAAACCATTGAGCTTGTAGAAAAGTAATACTTTTGTCAAATTTAAGGAAGGACGTCATGATTTTTGTCAGGCGTTGTAGACAATGTCAATTTTTTATAGATAAAAAGTAAAACACAGGTCTATATACTCCACTACTAATTCCAAATAGACATTTATATGATATTATGATGGATTTTGTTGTAGGTCTTTTATGAACCATTAGGAGGGCTGATTCTATATTTGTGGTGGTATCGGTTTTCAAAAATTGCTCAGTTCACCCCATGTAGGAAAATTATGATGCATCTCATGTAGAAGAGCTATTTTTCAAGTAATTTGTCCATCTGCATGGAATCCCGAAGTCATTAACGTGTAATAGGGATACTAGATTCTTAAGTCTATTTTGGTGTAGCCTGTGGTCCAAACTTGACACCAAACTTAAGTACAGTAGGACATACCATCCATAAACTGAGGTTGTCAATCGTTATCTGGGAGACATGTTAAGGTGTTTAGCAGGGGAAAAGACCAAGTAGCGAGATTAGTTCCTCCACAGGCTGAATTTGCAAACAACAATTCTATTCATTGTTCCTTAGGAAAATCTCCTTTTGAAATTGTATACGGACATTCAATTCCGTATTTTTTGGATCGTTCTTCTCTACCGCTTATAGGTCAGCCAAGTGCATATGTAAATAAATTCATAGAGTATGTCCACTTGTCAAGGCCAATACATCGAGATGCACTTGCAAAACTTAAAGTAAACTCTGCCAAGTACAAAGAGGGTGCTAATGCCTATCGTACTGTGCATACTTTTCTGGTTGGTGACTGGGTGTAGATTTACTTCAGGAGCAAGAGGTTTTCTACATGTGCATACAACAAATTGAGTCAGAGGAAGTTTGGGCCTACCGCATATTCAGAGCATTGGGACCAAATGCCTACCTGCTTGAGCTACTAGCGGACATGTCTACATCACCAATATTCAATGTGTCAGAGTCTTTGCTTACCACGACGTGCCACCTCCGGCAGACACCATCCTAGTTCTTCATTTTTCAGATTCACGACGGGACACTACAGAGCATATCGAGGAGTCTTTCAAGTTGCACTTGGGTGGACGAGTCAGAGCTACAATGACAGAGACCATACCTTCTACAAGAGTTACATGATGACCTTCGATAGGAGTCAAGTTTTTCCAAGGCCGAGGGAGTTGATGCAACCCGATCTGCATAAGGATCACCATTTATTTTATATCTTGCTGAAAATGACTTTTAGTAGCCATTATCATGTGTTTCAGCTTAATTTTCTACATTAGGGACATTATTTTCATCGTTTATTGGTTAAATTTGATACCTACTTCTGGGGAATGTTTATGATGGCTTTTGGGTTCAAACCGGGTACATTTGGATGATTAATATGATATGAAGGCCAGTAAGTAGAAAATGGGCAACCGACGATCGAGATTAGATTTCGATCCAACGGTTAAAAGACAATAACTTAAATAAAATATGATGTGATATTTAATAATAGCCCAAAGTGGGCCCATCTTCTTAACACCGTCTCTGCCCTCTCCTATCACCATACAGCCTTGACCCCTGCCCCCTCTTTTCTATGTTCCTTCACATTGAAAACCCCCACCTTACGTTCTCTTTTCTCTCTCTTTCTTTTATTTCACCTATTTGCCCCCTCCATCCGACGATCCACCCCTTTATTTCTTTCAATTTTCACCCTTGGATGCAAACCCGAATTCTATAGAAAAGGAAAGAAAGGAAGAAAATTAGGATTTCATTGAATTTTGCCTCTCGCAAGAACTTTTGGTAAGAGACAATTCCTCATCATCTTCCTCAACCTCGTCTTTGGCCCCTAGAGTGGTACTCGGCTAGCAAACCGAAGGTTTCTGGCATCCCCAATCAATCAGTCTTGCTCCAAAAGGACTCGTCTTTGTCTCCTTGCAACTCATGGCAGTTTGAGAATCGTTACTCTTTATCCCTTCTTTTCCACCAAACTGCACCATTCTACTTAATTTCAGCACTCACATAGTTACGTCTTTGCTAAAATTTTATCTTTCACCCTACACTTTATGTCCATGTTCATATAGATCATCATAGCCTAATTGAAGATTGTGAGAAGCTCTTATTTGCCTATTTTTTTCCCCTATTTGCAAAATTTATAATCTGTGAATGATAGGTCATATTGTTAGATCTTGACTTCTGTTAAATATTGAAGTCAAGATCTAACAATATTGAAGACTGTAGACTCTTGTACGGACAGATTAAGAAAGAGGTGGCGTTTGGATGACGTGGGAGTAGAGAGAATAAAACCGTGAGTTAGGGTTATAACCCTAACTCCTTTTATAACAAATTAAGCATCAGATTTACAATAAAGTCCTCATAGAAACACTTATTAATAATAAGGACAAACTTATTAATAATAAGGACAAACACATAATAAAACTCCAATACTCCCCCTCAAGCTGGAGCAAAGACGTCAGACATGCCCAGCTTGGAAATTGTAGGAAGAAGACGAGTTGGTCCAACAGCCTTGGTAAACGCATCAGCAATCTGGTCAGCAGACGGAATGAACACTGGAGTAATGGTACCAGACCGAACATGATCCCGGAGGAAGTGAATATCGACTTCAATATGCTTGGTCCGCTCATGAAGAACAGAGTCAGAAGCAAGCAAAATTGCTGACTGGTTATCACAAAAAAGAGTTGAGCAACTTGACGTAGGGAATCCAAGCTCTGATAAAAGAGAATGTAACCAGATCAACTCCGTAGTCCCATGTGCCATAGCACGATACTCAGCCTCAGCAGAAGATCGAGAGACAACATGCTGCTTTTTACTTTTCCATGAAACGAGATGCTCACCATAAAATGTGCAGACGCCAGAAGTAGAACGACGATCGGTAAGGGAACCCGCATAATCCGAGTCAGTATAACAAGATAACTTGGATCCATCCTGAGCCCGATAAAAAAGTCCAAGGCCAGGAGCAGCTTTAAGATAACGTAGAATCCGAATTGCAGCCGCCATATGGGATGTTCGGGGAGCATGCATAAACTGACTCACCACACTAACTGCAAAGCTGATATCAGGTCGAGTGTGAGTGAGATAAATCAAGCGACCAACAAGACGCTGATAGGAACTAGGATCAGAAAGAAGAACACCGGATTCTGCATGAAGACGATGATTAGCATCCATCGGTGTACGAGCCGGTCGACACCCAAGAAGACCAGTATCATGCAAAAGATCAAGTGTATACTTCCGCTGAGAGATAGAGATACCCTGGCGAGAGCGAGCTATCTCAATCCCCAGAAAGTAACGAAGAGGTCCAAGGTCCTTCACTTCAAGGCAACCTGAAGAGTATTCTTGACGGCAGTGATCCCAGCTGCATCATCCCCTGTAAGAATAATATCATCAACGTATACTAGAACAATAGCACGTCGGCCCTCTGCAGTGATCTTAATAAAGCAGGTTGGATCAGCAGAACATCGAGTGAAGCCGATACGAAGAATCACAGTACTAAAGCGCTCAAACCAAGCTCTGGGAGACTGCTTCAAGCCGTAAAGGGACTTGATTAAGCGACAAACTCTCCCCGAATACTCCCCCTGAAGACGGTACCCTGGAGGAGGATCCATATATATCTCCTCAGCGAGATGACCATACAAAAAAGCGTTCTTGATATCAAGCTGATGAAGAGGCCAAGAGTGGCTAGCCGCAAGGGAAAGCAGTAAACGAACACTGGTCAACTTGGCAATAGGAGCAAAGGTAGCTCCAAACTCATCAGCAGTCTGAGTAAAACCACGAGCAACTAGTCTGGCTTTGTAACGTTCAAGAGAACCATCTGCACGATACTTGACAGTGTAGACCCACTTGCACCCAACAGTACGCTTCCCAGGGGGAAGAGGAACCAAAGCCCAAGTTCCATTCTGGCGCAAGGCAGACATTTCAGCATCCATAGCTTTGACCCACTCAGGATCACGTAGAGCCTCAGTAGTAGAACGAGGAATACGAATAGAGTCTGTGGCAGTTAGATAAGCATGATATGCATGGGAAAGGCCCTGATAAGAGACAACACTGGCCAAAGGGTGAGCAGTAACACAAGTACGCTTACCCTTGCGAAGAGCAATGGGCACGTCATCAGAAGAAGCAGGAGGGCTAGAGGAAGAAGGAGGTATAGCTGACGTCGGAGGAGGCTCTGGCACAGTGAGAGGGCTAGGTGGGACAACCGGAGCCTGGTGCGACCGCCGGTGATATGTCTGCGTAATAGGCGGGCGAGGAGGCAACATACCGGTGGTAGGAAAAACAGGCATAGGCTGAGCAGCCGTAGATGGCACAGGAACAGACAATGGTGAAGGCTGATCCCGAAAGAAGGACTCGTCCTCATGAAAAGTCACATCCATCGAATGATAAACCCGACAGGATGTGGGGTCAAAACAGCGATAACCTTTGACCCCAGAGGAGTAACCAAGAAAGACACATCGAATTGACTTGTCATCAAGTTTAGTCCGGGAAGGATGGCGATCTTGGACAAAACACACACAGCCAAAAACACGCAGAGGAATAGAAAAAAGGGGCAGGGTAGGATGAAGTATATGGAACGGAGTTTTACCAGTAAGAGAACGTGATGGAGTCCGGTTGATCAAATAGGCAGCAGTAAGGATAGCAGAACTCCAGAAAGACTTAGAAACCAACATCCCGCGAAGAATGCAGCGAACAATATTCAATAGATGATGATTCTTTCGCTCCGCCACACCATTTTGCTCTGGTGTATAGGGACATGAAAACTGATGAAGAGTACCCTGTGCTGCAAGGTAAGAGGTAAAAGAACAAGACGTATATTCACCACCATTGTCAGAGCGAAGAACACGTATGCGAGCCCCATACTGAGTTTGAACCATTGCAGAAAAGTGACAATACATAGTAAACACATCAGACTTGCGCTTTAGAAGATAAACCCAACAGCAACGAGAATAATCATCAATAAATGTAACATAGTAACAAAAGCCATCATAAGATGTCACAGGAGACGGGCCCCAGACATCAGAGTGAACTAACTCAAAAGCAGAAGATGACCGACTAAAAGATGGAGAATAAGAACTACGTGTGTGTTTACAAAGTTCGCACACATCACAACGAAAAGAAGAGCTAAATGAGGACTCAGGACAGACAGAAGCCACAGAGAGCGGACTAGCATGACCAAACCGAGCGTGCCACAGATCAGCAGTCTGGGAGGTAGATATGCGGGCAGGAGAAGCAGTAGAGGTAACGGGCAGAGCAGCAGCAGGAGGAACAAGCGGTCGGTCCAGTAAGTACAACACATCCTTCTCACGGCCCGTGCCAAAAGTCCTCCTCGAAGTCAGGTCCTGAAAAACACATCCACCAGGAAAAAATGTCACAGAACAACGCAAAGAATGAGTCAAACGACTAACAGATAACAAATTAAGGGACAATTGAGGAACATGCAGAACAGAATCAAGACTAACACCAGAAGAAAGAGGAACAGTACCCTTGCTGAGGATCGGTGTAACTGATCCATCAGCAAGGCGGAGATTTCGCTGACAATAAGGCTCAATATGCGAAAGAAGACTAAGCTCACCAGTCATGTGGTCAGTGGCACCAGAGTCAATCACCCAGGGTGAAGAACGGGGATCAACCCTTGATGCTTGGAAGGCGAACGAAGTACCTGAGGAGGAAGCAGTGGAAGCTGAGGGCTGAGAAGACGGCGGCTGAAGGTGCTGAAGTTGACTCATCAGCTGCTGCACCTGGGAGACCATCTGGCTCAAATCCGAAACACCAGGAGCCGGAGAAGGAGACGTCAACGAACTGGAAATGTCGACAGCAGCCACAGTCGGTGAACGAGAAGCAGGTGAAGGGGTAGTACGCAGATGCGGGTACAGCTAGAAACATCGGGAGCGATCATGAAACTGCTTGCCACAATAGGTACAAGGACCGGGAGGACCGGTAGTGCCACGACCACCAGGAAGACCACGCCCACCAGACAGAGAGCGACCTCCACGACCACGAGCGTACGAGAACGGGGGGCGGGAACCAGAAGCAAGGGCCATCTGCTCAGTCGGGAGATCACCGGAAGGAGAAACAAGCACCTGCGGAGCACCAGTGAGACGAAGGCGACGCTCTTGATCAGCAACAAGAGAGAAGGCGTCAAGAAGATCAGGGAGAGGGGACATCCCAATAATTTGAACACGAATAGCCTCAAACTCGGTTCGAAGTCCCATCAGAAACTGATACGTCTCCCTTTTCTCCTGTCGTCGCCGAGCAAGTGCAGCATCAGTAGGGTCCTGGAAAGCACTCAGAGGCTCTAAATCGGACAGCTCGAGGAAACGACTTTGAATAAAAGAAAAATACTCCTGAACAGAACGATCGCCCTGAGTAGCGGCAGTGATTTCCCGATAGACAGCATAGATCCGAGCATCAACCCGAGTGTGGCCATAAGTTCTTTGGAGAGCAGACCATAAACCAGAAACAGAATCATACCGCATGAACTGCTCATAGATTTTGGGCTCCATCGAGCATTGAAGCCAACCAAGAATCTGAAAGTTTTCGGTGGTCCACTTTAACACATCGGCCGCCTCCGCAGGTTTCGAGACACCAGTAAGCCATGCAAGCTTATCTCGGCCGGCAAGATATACACGAACAGAATTGGACCAGGAAAGAAAATTCTTGTCATCCAAGAGAACTGTAGTAATACGACGGGCAAAACCGTCTTGAGAGCCAACAAGTGGGGCGACCTTGGAATCCATGGGGAGAGATGAAAGAAAAATAAAACGAGAAGAGAACAAAGAGACCCTTCACAAATTCAGGAATGGCATGTGGAAGAAAAAGAACATCATCCGTGGAGATGAAAAAGAAACTGAAGCACCACCCCCCAAAAAAAAGAGAAGTAAGCAAAAAGAACCGGACAACCGATCAAGCATCGTCAATCGCCAAAAGCACGAGCGTGGACGCCCATTGATGGCAGCAGCAACATACGGCGCAGGAAGGTCGCAGGGAAGGCGCGGGAGGCACTGTGCTGGCGCGGGAGGGCGTGGTGTGGCGCGGGGGCGAACGGTGTGCCTCGGCAGGGCACAGGGGAGGCGTTGGGAGGCGCGGGAGGCGCTGGGGAGGCGCAGCAGTGTGCGGGAGGCGCTGGGGAGGGCGCTGCGGTGGCGCAGCAGGGCGCGGGGGCGAACGGTGTGCCTCGGCAGGGCACAGGGGAGGTGCGGGAGGCGCTGGGAGGCGCGGGAGGCACTGGGGAGGGCGCTGGGGAGGCGCAGCAGGGCGCGGGAGGCGCTGGGGAGGGCGCTGCGGTGGCGCAGCAGGGCGCGGGGTGGCTCGGTGTGGCTCGGGGTGGCGCCGGAGCAGAGCGGAGGTCGGAGCGGAGGTCGGTGTGGCTCGGGGTGGCGCCGGAGCGGAGCGGAGGTCGGAGCGGAGGTCGGTGTGGCTCGGGGTGGCGCCGGGGCGAGCGGAGGTCGGGACTGCTCTGATACCAAGTAGAGAGAATAAAACCGTGAGTTAGGGTTATAACCCTAACTCCTTTTATAACAAATTAAGCATCAGATTTACAATAAAGTCCTCATAGAAACACTTATTAATAATAAGGACAAACTTATTAATAATAAGGACAAACACATAATAAAACTCCAATAGTGGGCCCCCTTTAATTCCTTTTAATTTTTCTATGGGTACCCTCCAATTTGGCTTTAATGGCTTGCTTGTTTCACAGTTGGATGCATCATCTGATGTCTTCTATCATCCTACATGGTACAATCTTATTTGGTGCGACAACCCCACACCGTAGGCTAGCAAACATGATAATAATTAAAGATCCGACCGTCCGATTATCACCTAGAAATAGGCGATGAATCTATAAAAAATAAATACAATAATAATAAAGCAAATAAAGTTTAATCGGAGCTCAGATCAGGCTACATCACATGACCAAAGTACCTTTTCCAGGAATTTACCTCCAATTCATTGAGGGATTCATTAGGTTGGCAATTGGACATTAAACATCCTTCAACTTTAATGGATCTTTTTATCAGTCCAACTATAAATTGTAATACAATTTGGTGATACAATTGTTCAAAATCCTGATACCGTTATAATGTCTTTTCATTTATAAATAAAATATTAAAGGTACGGATCATCATATCAACTAAGAAGAAAAAAGACTAACATAAAAAACGAAGAAAAACCTTTAGAAACTCATCCCATGAAAAGAAAAGAAACATAATATACTATCATACCGTGTGAGCTGGAAAGCGTGATGTCACTTTATCTGCTTCTAGGTCATAAACATATATGGAATCATCATTACTTCCAGCAACAAGCTCTCGACCATCAGTTGAGAATTTTACAGAAAAAATTCCAAAAGAGTATTCGCTGTTGTCATGAACAGACAAGTCCAAACCATCATGAATGTCCTGCATCAGAAGTAGGAATCATGTTTCGGGAATCTTGCGTTGGAAGAATAGAAACCAATCACACTACACTCATCTAAACATGAACATGGGGATACAATAAGATGCTACCTTTCTCAGAGAACATTGGAAATACAAATAAAAGTTGGATAACGACGGAAGACTAAGGTAGCTATATCAGAAACATAATCTAGAAACTATGGAACATAAATAGTGATGCAGGACTACAATGAGGTGATGCAGATTTCAGAGATCATTGATATTCATTGCAATTAATCATTTTAAATTATCAAACAACAGGGATGAAAATAGAGATTCAGTGATATTATATCAGGCATTTGATAACTGCAGTCCTACAGGTTCGCTCATATAAAGATTTAAAACAATGATCGTTTGAGAAGTCGATATTTCCCGGAGGATTAGGGATTGTTGTTATCCAATATCAGTTCAGAGACTTGAATTCACAGGTGTAGACATCAAAATTTGTCTTGAGTCCAGAAATATCGAGATTTGGCTGAGTCTGGAAGACTTGGGAGTTTCACCGAACCTGGAGGCTTAGAATATGGACAAGTCTCAAAAGACAAGTCCACAAAGACCAATGTCAAGTGAGAACGAAAAAGAGAAAGGAAAAGAAAGAAAGAGAGAGAAGTAAAAAAAAGGGGGGACCTGGCCGGCCCTGGCTAGAAGAAGAAAAAAAGAAAAAAGAGAGAAAGAAATAGATAGAAAGAAAGAGAAAAAAAAAGAAAGGAAGAGAAAGAAAGATAGAGGAAAAGAGAAGAAAGAAAAAAGAAAGAAAGAAAAGGAAGAAATAAGAAAGAAAAGAAAGAAAGAAAAATTGTTTCCAAGTCCAGAAGACCATAGATCATACAAACTTGAAAATATTCGAGGTTCGGGGAACCGTGAGTTTGATAGACTTGAAAACATTATAAGTCTGAAGCACCTGTAGACATCAATATTTGTCGAAGTCCACAAAGACCAAAATTTAGTTAAGTCAAAAAGACTCCAATTGCCAAGTGAGACTGTGAGAGAAAAAAGAGAAGGAAAAGAAAGAAAGTGAGAGAAAGGAGAAAAGAACCTGGCTGGCCCTAACTAGAGGCCTGACCGGCCCAGGCCAGAGCCCTGGCCGGCCCTGACCAGAGCCTTGGCAGGCCCTCTAGCTAAAGGACAGGAAGAGAAAGAAAAAAGGAAAAGAAAAGAAAGAAAAAAGAAAAAGAAAAAGAAGAAAAGGAAAGAAAGAAAAGGAAAGTCAAGAAAAAGAAAGAAAAAAAAAATTGAGTCTAGTGATCATAAATTGACAAACTTGGAAATACTGTAAGTCTAGAAGATTATACCTGACAGACTTGAAAGCGTCCAAAGTCACATCTCCGACTGCAAACCTTATCAAGTATAATATATCGGTAAGCTTAGACCTTCTATATGTGAATCTCATACACATACCTAAGTTATACTAATCCACATACCTACGTTATACTAGATAGAGTATTATGTATCACATACAAAAGCAATATAAATATAATTGTATATATTGATAGAAATCATGTTATTTCATTACTAATATCAAAATTCATTTAATTGGCATGTAGAACACTACCAATCACAACAGATATTTCAACATAGTGTGAAATACAATACTAATCTGTTATAGAGGATTTTTTGTTATTTGGCCCAAGCGTTCAAGAACTTGACTAGCAAGTGCCTACTATTTGTCAAAACTAGAGGGATAATTTTGCCTCAAGATCGTTTAGACCTATATACAGAGAATCATTTCCCCTACATAATCTGTAAATCCTAAAATGTAAAAAACATACCCACATTGGTCCGTTTATATAGAAAGAATATGATTTTTTGTTGTGGTTAGGATAGAATGCCATTGTTAACATATGTATATGTCACCAAAACCCTAGAAGGTAAGAGAGAGAGAGAGAGAGACGGCTAGGGTTTTGGGAGAATGACGGGCAATTCTCATTAGGGCAATAGCCACGAATATATAGGCACATACATGTGTAGGAAATGAGTCATGTACACCTAATTCATATGTATAACCTACAATATACATTAACACCCCCCTCAAACTCACGGTGGATCAAACACTGAGAGTTTGCTAATAAAAAACCGAAAACGAGGAGAGGGATGTGACTTTGTGAAAAAATCAGTAATCTGCTCTGCAGAAAACACATAAGGCAGAGAGATGGTGCCAGCCTCGTACTGCTCTCTGAAGAAGTAATTATCGAGCTCAATGTGCTTTGTCCGCTCATGAAAAACCGGATTGCTGACAATTTGAATAGCACTCTTGTTGTCGCAATGAAGAGTTGTAGGGCCAAAGGTAACGACACCAAGATCACGAAGAAGGCGCCGGAGATGAACAACCTCTTTAGTAGCAGTGGCCATAGCACAAAACTCAGTCTCAGTGTTGGAGAGAGAGACAACCTTATGCTTCTTACTCTTCTAGGAGATCAGAGAGTCACCCAGAAACAGGCAATAGCCAGTAGTATAGCGACAAGTAGTCGAGTCACCGGCCCAGTCAGCATCAGAATATGCACGAAGAACCAGAGAGAATGTCGATGAGAAAAGAAGCGACCTGGTAATAGTGCCTCGCAGATACCGAAGGATCCGGAGGAGGGCAGCATAATGAGCCGAGATGCAGCCACGAACTGGCTAAGAATACTGACTGCATGTGCAATATCCAGCCTGGTGATCGGATAGGGGCTCTCTATCAGCAGGACGGAGCTTCACATGAAACTCAAGAGGAGTGTCAACTGTACGACAATCAGAAAGAGCAGCATGACCCAGGATGTCAGCCGTGTACTTCTATTGAGAAAGCAGAATCCCTCAAGCACCCCAAGCAACATCCAGACCAAGGAAGTAGTACAGGGGACCAGGATCCTTCATCCGAAACTGACTCTGAAGATGTTGTTGAAAAGAGGCTATGGTACCAGAGTCGTCACCAGTAAGGATCATGTCATCAACATAGAGAATGATGATGGCCCAGCCTTGGGGGGAAGTCCGTACAAACATGGAATGATCCTGGAAGCTCTCCACAAAGTCGATCTCAGTAACGGCACGACGAAAACGCTCAAACCAGGCACAAGGAGCCTGTTTGAGACCATAAATTGCCCGACGGAGATGACAGGTGTGCTGAGAGGGCGTGCTGAGACCAGGAGGAGGTTGCATATAAACAACCTTAGAGAAATCACCGTGAAGAAACGCATTCTTCACATACATCTAAGCAGGGGCCAACCTCTAACAGCAGCAACAACGAGGAGGGTCCGAATGGTGGTCATCTGAGCCACCAGAGCAAAAGTCTCGTCATAATCAATCCCGTACTCCTGAGTAAAGCCCCTGGCAACGAGACAGGCCTTGTACCGATCAATAAAGCCATCAGGACGACGCTTGATCTTGAAAACCCACTTGTAGTTAATGGGCTCAACACCAACAGGCAAAGGGACAACCTCCCACGTCTGAGTCTGCTCAAAGGCCTGGAACTTCTCAGCCATAGCCTGCTGCCACACAGGGTACTGCAGTGCCTCTCTGTAGGACCTGGGCTCTTGGTCAGTGTGAAGGGAGGTAAGATAAGCTGTGAATGAGGGCGAGTAGAAGTAACTACAGCAAAACCTAAATGGTCAGGAGAGTAGCCAAAGTGATCGGGGTGGCGGCGCTCACGCTGGGGATAGCGAAGAAGAGTGTTGGGATCCACATCCGATAGAGGAAGGCTGCTCGAAGTAAACAGTGTACCAGAGGAGTCATTGTCAGACGAAGAAAGAACAGGCAATGAGGCAGGCTGACGACGACAAGAATACACCTGAGGAAAGGGTAAAACAGGTGAAGGGGACGAAGAGACGAAGGAGACATAGGAGAAATATCATCTGAGACGAAAGAAAAAGGAGGAGGGACTACTACTGTAACAGGAGGTAAGGGCTCAAGAGCAGAAGCAAGAGAAAAAGCAATAGCAGAAGGAGAGGGTGTCGTAGAAGGAGACTGTGGAGACACAGAGGAAGGAGCGGTAGGGATCTCAAGAAAGGTGAGATCTTGAGACGCAGCAAAGTAATAGGGAATATCCTCGACAAAGGAAATATGTCGAGAGATGCGAAGACGATGAGCCAAGGGGTCATAACAACGATACCCCTTGTGCTCAAAACTGAGCCCCAAAAGCACACACTTAATGGACCTGGCTGAAAGCTTGTTATGCTCATGGGAAGGAAGAAGGACAAAGCACGTGTACCCGAAAGTACGCAACATGCTATTTTCGGGATGGGTGTCATGTAGACGCTCATGAGGAGAAACTCCCGAGAGGACTGAGGAAAGGGTGATGTCAATGAGATTGACAGAAGTCAAAATGGCCTCTACCCAGAAGGTACGAGGAACGAACAAGGAGAGAAGCTGGGCACGAGCTGTCTCAAGAATGTGACGATGTTTTCGCTCCGCAACCCCGTTCTGCTCATGAGTGTGGGGACAAGATTGTTGGAAGTCCATGGGACTGAAGGATAGAGCGCATAGTAGATGAGGTACTCACGAGCGCAGTTTGATCGAAAGGTCTTGATACGGGCATGGAACTGGGTATGAACCATGGTTGTGAAGGTTTGATAGACCTTAGGAATGTTAGATCGCTGACGAAGGAGATGAACCCACGTGAAACGTGAATAGTAATCAATAAAACTAACATAATAAAGATAATCATTCATAGAAGATAAAGGTACAGGACCTTAGATATCAGAGTGCACTAGATCAAAAGGACTACAGAACCTCGACAAACTAGAAGAAAAGGGGATAGTTGAATGCTTAGCCAACTGACAACCCATACAAAAAGAAATAGTAAAAAAAGAACCTCGACCTAAAGCTCCAGACTGAAAAAGACTTTTAAGCCGAGATTCAGACACATGATCTAATCTCATATGCCACAGGTCGGCATCAGAAGAGACAGCACCACAGAAGACCAAATGAGGAATAACAGGTAAATGAAGATATTCCAGGTGGTATAGTCTGTCAGCCCTATGAGCAGCACCAATTCTCTGTTCTGAGCGTGGATCCTACATAACACAAGAGGAAGAAAAAGTGGTTGTCAGGCCGGAATCACACAGGCTGCAAATAGAAATTAGATTCATGCAAAGCTGAGGTGCGTGCAAAACAAAAGGTAGAGAGAAGGTCAGTAGGGTCTGAGACAGTAGTAGACCCAGTCTGTGAGATGGCTAAAAGAAAGCCATCTGCAGTATGGATCGGAGGAATGCGGGAGGCAGGTGAGCATGCAGTAAGGATGGAGTGGTCCGGGGTCATGTGGTGAAAGGCCCCAGAGTCCATAATCCAAGGTACAGAGGTACCCAATTTGGCAGAGAAGGCTGGGTCTGGAGGAGTCAGAGGCAGGCAACATAAAGAGCTGCTCAAGGCGCATCTCGAGACGCTGAAGGTGATCCGTCATAATAGTATCAACAGTAGGGGCGCCAGCATCTGCAACAGTGGGTCGACCACGATTAGGTGGTCCGGCACGCTTCTTTGGATGAAGTTGCCAACAGGTGTCGACAGTGTGCCTCGGCTTGCCACAGTGAGTGCACTTCCGAGTGTCAGACGAGCCACTGGATGTGCCAAAGGAACGGGAGAGACCGTGAGAAAGCGGAGCAGTGGAAGTGGGTCTCGGAGGTGGAGTAGCAGCAAGAACACCCTCAAAACTGGAGGGTACGGAGGTTCGACGAGCTGCAACAGTGCGAAGGTGGGTGTCCTCGGCAATAAGCTCAGCTACAGCGGTATCAAGGCGAGGAAGGGGATCCCTATGGATCAACTGTCTCGCGAGAGAAAAAAATTCAGGTCGAAGAGCCATCAGAAACTAATAAAGCTGTCGTCGTTCCCGAAAAAATTGCAGCTCGAGCCAGGAGGCACTGACTCTGGACACCTCTAGAAGAGGAGGCTCCAAAACCTGAAGCTCATGCCAGTAGCTGCATATGAGACTGTGAAACTGTTGAATCGCTTGCTCTCCCTGCTGAACAGACTGGGCCTGAGACAGAAGCTGATACTCACGGGCCCCGCTCTGCTCCACAAAGCGTTCCGTGAGATGAGCCCAGAGCTCTGCTGCAGTAGCAAAGGTGACCAGGTCAGCTCGAAGCGAGAGGTCAACCGAAGCAACAAGAAACGCCCGGACACGACAATCACGGAGACTCCAGGTGTCAGAAGACACTGCTTCAAAGGCATTAGCAGGAGCAGGCGTAGAGCCATCAAGATGCCCATATAGGACTCAGCCATCCAGGACACTCCGGACGGTAGCAGACCACACAGTCCAATTGGTTGTCGTGATCAAAGGAAAGCCAGTCGAGATAAGGAAGAAATCCCTTGTCTGCTCGAGAAGCGGCGTTGAGAATAGAACCAGGGTCGTCGACGAGGATTGAACCGGGGTCTCCGTCGAGGACTGATCAGCGGATGCCATCGATGGATGAAATCGGCACGGGCTCGATACTCAAGAGCCGGCAAAGTGGGCACATGAGACCGGCAGCTCAAGAGGCACAAGAGGCCGACAAGCTTGAGACGGGAGGCAGGTGGATGCAGGCCACATGGGAGGCCGCGCGGGGACAAGGGCAGGGCGCAAGAGGCCTGCGGGCACGAGAGGCCACACAGGAGGCAGAGAAGCCGGCAGTTCAAGAGGCCGGCGAATGTAAGAGGCCCCACGGAAGGCCGCGCGTGCACGAAGGCAGGGCACGAGATGCCTACGGTCTTAGGTACAGAGGGTCGAAGGTCCGGTATGGGCGGCAGTGGCCGGCGGGTAGCAGGAGGGCCAACGAGCACAGCGGGCTGCAGATGGCCAACAGGCGGGCGCAGGGCAGAGGCACAGAGGTCCGTCGTGAGGCACAGAGTGGCGGACGGCGGGCTAGGGCGCAGGGCTGACGGGTGCGACGAGCCGGATCGAAGGAGAGGCAGCGGAAGAGGAGGGGGCGCGGGGATCAAACTCACTCTAATACCATATCACCAAAACCCTAGAAGGTAAGAGAGACGACTAGGGTTTTGGGAGAATGACGGGCAATTCTCATTAGGGCAATAGCCACTGTTAATGTATATATAGATGGGTCGGGTTTACTGTACAGTCGGGTCGGATTGTATAGTGATACATGTACATATATTGGGCTTGAGTCCCTCAATGGAATGCATTCTATTCCTCTCCAAACCCTAGCCGTCATCTCCTAACATGGTATCAGAGCTCTAGGGTTCTCCTGTGCGACGGCGACGACGACGGTCTCCCCTTCCGGCGAGCTCCTCCCCTCCGGTGTCCCCTCATCCGCTCGGCAGCCCCCCCGCCCCTCCTCCTTACCCGCCGGCAGCCCCCCGCCGCTCCTCCTCACCCGCCGGCAGCCTCCCGCCCCTCCTCCTCACCCGCCGGCAGCCCCCCGCCCATCCTCCTCACCCGTCGGCCATCCCCCGCCCTTCCTCCTCACCCGCCGGCAGCCCCACCGCCCTCCCGCCCCTCCTCCTCACCCGCCCGGCCCCCCCCGCCCCTCCTCCTCACCCGCCGGCAGCCTCCCGCCCCTCCTCCTCACCCGCCGGCAGCCCCCCGCCCATCCTCCTCACCCGTCGGCCATCCCCCGCCCTTCCTCCTCACCCGCCGGCAGCCCCACCGCCCTCCCGCCCCTCCTCCTCACCCGCCCGGTCCCCCCCGCCCCCTCCCTCCACCCCCCCCCGCCCCCCCCGATCCCCCTACAGCCCCCCCGCCACCCTACAGCCCCCCCGATCCCCTCCCGACACCCCCCGGCCCCCCTTCCGCCGCCCGACAGCCCCCCCGGCCCCCCCTCCTCCACCCCCCGATCCTCCTTCCGCCGCCCACCAGCCCCCGGCCCCCCTCCTCCACCCCCCGAACCCCCTTTCTCCACCAGACCAACCCCCCGACCCCCCTCATCCACCCGACCGCCCCCCCCCCCCCCTCCACCCTCCCCTGCACTCCGCCCCCTCCTGCACCCCCTGAAGCCCCACCGCCCTCCCTTCTCCTCTGTACCGAACTGCCCGTCTCCTCTGTACGGACTGCCTCAGATCTTCCTTGTGCCGGTTCGCCCCCGTACTTCAGGGGTATGGCTTCCTCCAGCATCTCTCGGCTCCCATACTGCCTGCACACCGTCGCTGATCGTCGGGTCCCTCCGTCTCCTCGTTTTGATGGTATTCTCGGGCCACGTCCCTCCACCACGTCAGTCGCCTGTGGACGTCGTCAGGGTCTCCTCCGCCACGATGGCGAGACTGCTGCTGCTGATCTCCCTAGTCCAGCACCGCCTGCCTCCACTCCTGCTCCGTCTCGGTCTTACTCCGACCGCCTCCAGCGCTTTGAGGAGTTACTGTTGCGGTACCTCGCCTCCACCAGCTACAGTCCCTCTGCCACTCCGGGTACTTCTGCTCAGTCTCGGTCTTACTCCGACCGCCTCCAGCGCTTTGAGGAGCTACTGTTTCGATACCTCGCCTCCGCCAGCTCTTCGACAGCTCACAGTCTCTCTGCCACTCCGGGTACTACTGCTCCATGGATCTTCGACTCGGGTGCCTCCTGCCATCTTACCTCCGATCCTTCTGTCCTCACGGACTGTAGCCCTGCTCCTACCCACATGGGAATCCACACTGCTGACGGGACTCGTCTACCTATTTCGCAGTGTGGATCCATCACCCCTGCCTCCGATCCCACTGGTCGCCTAACCTTACCTCGTGTTCACCTTGCTCCCCGCTTAAACATTAACTTAATATCTGTTAGTTCTCTTTGTGACTCGGGCATGATCGTTACATTTACTTCTTCTTCTTGTTCTGTGCAGGATCCGCGGACGGGTCAGCGAGTTGGGCTGGGTCGTCGAGCAGGGGGACTATATCAGTTGGATCATCTTCAGGTTCCCACTTCCACTCCGTCGGCTCTGTCTGTTACCTCTGATGCCGATTTGTGGCACAGAAGGTTAGGTCACATATCCAGTGATCGACTCCAAAGCGTTTTTCGCTCTGGTGCTTTGGGTCGGGTGTCCTTCTCCCCTCTCTCTGTCTGTACTGGGTGTCGATTAGCAAAGCACCTTGCTCTTCCTTTTTCTACTAGTGTTTCCCGTTCCAGCGCCCCTTTTGATCTCGTGCACTCTGACGTATGGGGTCCTGCTCCAGTTGCCTCTTTTACTGGTTTTTTGTATTATGTGAGCTTCATAGATGATTACTCCCGCTGCACCTGGGTCTATCTCATGCGTCGCCGCTCCGAGATTCCTCATATTTACAGGACCTTCACTACTATGCTTCACACCCAGTTTGGTCGGCGCATTAAGACTTTTCGGTCTGATTGTGCCCAGGAGTATCTCTCCTCTGAGATGCGTGAGATCCTTCAGACTCACGGCACTCTTCACCAACAGTCGTGTCCTCACACCCATGAACAAAACGGAGTCGCCGAGCGCAAACATCGTCATGTCCTCGAGACAGCACGAGCTCTCCTTCTGTCTGCTTCTGTTCCACATTCCTACTGGGCTGAAGCTGTCTTGACCGCTGTTCACCTTATCAACATCACTCCGTCCTCATCCCTCTCTGGTGTTTCCCCGTACGAGCAGCTTTACTCCACATCTCCTGACTACTCTCTTCTTCGTACCTTTGGGTGCACGTGTTTTGTCCTCCTCCCTCCCCATGAGCGCACCAAACTCTCTGCTAGGTCTGTTAGGTGTGTTCACTTAGGACTCAGTCGGGAGCACAAGGGCTATCGGTGCTACGATCCCTTGGCTCGCCGGATCCGTGTCTCTCGCCACGTCTCCTTTGTAGAGGATGTCCCGTACTTTTCCACTGAGTGCAGGGATCTTTCCTCACCACTTACGTCATCTTCTACGTCGTCACCCCCTCTCCACATCCCCTTCCTACCTCCGTATCCTGCTCCTACACCTACCTTTCCAGTTGAGTCTCCTCCACCACCTCCACCTCCACCTTCCTCGTCTCCACCACCTCCCCCGCCACCTCCCTCTCCACCATCACCACCGCCACCATCTCCTTCGTCTTCCTCGACACCTCCACCACCACCTGTTACTCGTGTCTATGTTCGTCGGTCTGCAGCTCCTCCTCCAGAGTCGGTTCTCACTGGTACTCCCTCGCCTGATGCTGCTGCCCCCTCCTCCCCGGTCGTGGATCCTGCTCCTGTTCGGCGCTACCCAGCGCGCGAACATCACCCTCCTGACAGATATGACTACTCTCCTGACAGGTTTGGTTACTCTGTCTTTCCCTCTGACTCTCCTGACTCCTCTGGCTACTCTGTCAGTGCCTCCTATTCGTCATCTTTTCAGGCTTTTCTTACTGCTATCCACACCCACCGGGAGCCCCAGTCGTACCGTGAGGCAGCTTTACACCCAGAGTGGCGGCAGGCCATGTCAGTTGAGCTTGAGGCTTTTCAGCGGACCCAGACATGGGATTTGGTGCCTTGTCCCTCAGGTGTGGTGCCTGTTAGCTGCAAGTGGATATTCAAGGTCAAGACTCGACCTGACGGATCCATTGAGCGGCACAAGGCTCGCCTCGTTGCTCGTGGCTTCTCCCAGGAGTATGGGATTGACTACGAGGAGACGTTTGCTCCAGTTGCTCGGATGACTACTGTGCGCACCCTCTTAGCTGTGGCAGCTGCTCGAGGGTGGCCACTCCATCAGATGGATGTCACCAATGCGTTTCTCCACGGTGATCTCTCCGAGGAAGTCTACATGGCTCCTCCTCCGGGCACTTCAGTTCCTCCAGGGCACGTGTGTCGGTTGCGCCGAGCCATTTATGGGCTCAAGCAGGCCCCTCGTGCCTGGTTTGAGCGATTCCGCAGTGCAGTTCTGGCCGCCGGGTTTGTTGAGCGTCACTCCGACTATGCCTTGTTCACTCGCTCCTCCAGTCA
Organism: Chamaelirium japonicum; assembly: GCA_947650365.1. Taxonomy (NCBI): domain Eukaryota; kingdom Viridiplantae; phylum Streptophyta; class Magnoliopsida; order Liliales; family Melanthiaceae; genus Chamaelirium; species Chamaelirium japonicum. The sequence continues at coordinate 54,874,446 of OX393560.1, forward strand.
GGGCATTGCAGTTCTTCTCCTCTATGTGGATGATATGATCATCACTGGGGATGACAGTGCCACCATCGCCTCTCTCCAGCGGCACCTCCAGAGTCAGTTTGAGATGAAAGATCTGGGCTCTCTTCGCTACTTTTTGGGCCTTGAGATTGCCCGGTCAGCTCGTGGTCTGTTGGTCTCCCAGCAGAAGTACATCTCCGACATCCTTGCTGATGCTGCCCTTACTGACACACGCACTGCTGATACACCGATGGAGCTCAATTTGAAGCTTCTCGCTACAGATGGTGAGCCGCTCCAGGATGTCTCCCGCTACCAGAGGCTGGTTGGGATGCTCGTCTATCTCACCATGACCCGGCCAGACATTGCCCATGCTGTTGGCATTGTCAGTCAGTTTGTTCAGGCTCCACGGTCAGTACACTATGCAGCTGTTCTTCGGATTCTACGCTACCTCCGGGGCACCATCACCCGTTCACTCCTGTTTCCCTCCACCTCTCCGTTGGTGCTGCGTGCCTACTCCGATGCAGATTGGGCAGGAGATGCAGCCACTCGTCGCTCTACTACAGGATACTGTGTGTTTCTGGGTGATTCACTGATTTCGTGGCGCAGCAAGAAGCAGGAGTCTGTTGCTCGCTCCAGCACCGAAGCCGAATACAGGGCTATGGCTTCCACCACCGCCGAGATTGTCTGGCTTCGCCGCCTTCTGCTCGACTTGGGAGTGGTGATATCCGGGCCCACCCCTCTCTTCTGTGACAACCGGAGTGCTATTCAGATTGCTAGCAACCCGGTCTTCCATGAGCGAACAAAACATATTGAAGTTGATTGTCATTATGTTCGCCAGGCGTTTCTCGACCACACCATCTCCCTGCCTTTCATTTCCTCAACGGAGCAGACTGCTGATTTTCTGACGAAGCCTCTGACGATTGCTCGCTTCCGGCATTTTCTAGGCAAACTCTCGGTTCATGATCCACCGTGAGTTTGAGGGGGAGTGTTAATGTATATATAGATGGGTCGGGTTTACTGTACAGTCGGGTCGGATTGTATAGTGATACATGTACATATATTGGGCTTGAGTCCCTCAATGGAATGCATTCTATTCCTCTCCAAACCCTAGCCGTCATCTCCTAACAGCCACAAATATATAGGCACATACATGTGTAGGGAATGAGTCATGTACACCTAACTCATATGTATAACCTACAATATACATTAACAGTATAGATGGGTTGGGTTACATGTATAGACGAGTCGAGTTACATGTCTTCATCATTGTATATATTGGGCTCATTCCCTCTAATGAGAATATTCCATTCTCTCCAAACCCTAGTCGTCATCTCCTAACATGGTATCACAACTTTAGGGTTTCTCCCGCGACAACAAAGGCAGCCCCTCCAACCCCTCACCTGCTACCCTTCGGCCTCTCATACTCCTCCAGGAGGCCCTCCCTCCCGGCCCCTCACCTCACCGGCTGCTCTCCAGTCACCAGACCCTCCTCCGGCACCTACTCTCCCTCCTGACCCCTCACCCTCACAGGCTGCCCTCCGGTCACCCGACCCTCCAGCACCTCACCCACCCGATCCCCCTCCCCTCCTCTGGTAGCCCCTTTCCTCCGGCACCTGCCCCACCCGATCCCCCTCCCCTTCTCCGGCAGCCCCTCCCCTCCGGCCCCTCTCACCGGTGACCCTCCTGCCACCGACGGCCCCCTTCTCCCTGTCGCCCCTTCTCTCCCCGTCACCCTCCCTGCCCCCTCCCCGATCTACAGTCACCCCCTACCCGCCCCTCTCCTCCCCGATCCCCACCCCCTCCCCTCCCCAATCCCTCCTCCCCTCCCTGCCCCCTACCCTCTACCCACAAGCCTCCCTCCTCTTCCCCAATCCCCCGCAGTCCTCCTCGCCGCCCCTTCCCCCCCGTAATCCCTCCTCGTAGACCCCCCCTTCCCACAGTCCCTCACTCCCCGCCACCCCAGTACCCCACTGTACATCTCCTCCTACCACCACGTGTCATTCAAAACCCCTGAGGTCCACCGCAGCCCTCGCACCTCCTCTACTACCAGATCCCGCAGCACCCTACCACCGCCACAGTCGTCCCACCACCTCCCCTGGTTCCTTTAGCCGCTGCCAGCCTACCACCCCTCTGATTAGTCGGTTCCCTGTCGTCTCTCGTCGAGGGTTTCCGATGACACTTCTGCACTCGCCTCCGTGTCTCATCACTCTTGCACGATAATAGCTTCTTGTACTATGGCCTTCCACCATGCCCCTCCGTTACTCCGCTTTGAGGGTGTTATCGGGCATGGTCCCTCCGTCGAGACAGCCGGTAATGGACGTGGTCAAGCTCTACTCTGCCGTGGTTGCGAGATTATTGCAGCTATCGATCCAGCTACTTCGGCACCTCCTATCACCACTATTGCTCCACCCGGGTCTGACTCCGACCATCTTCAGCGACTTGAGGAGCTACTTCTCCGGTACTTTGCCTCTGTCAGCTCTTCGACAGCTCACAACCTGTCCGTCACTTCTGGTACTGCTGCTCCATGGATCTTCGACTCTGGTACCTCCTGCCACCTCACAAGTGATTCTACCGTACTCACCAACTGTACCCCTACTCATACCCACCTGAGGGTCTGCACTGCTGATGGAGCTCTCGTACCTTTTCGCAGTGTGGATTTATCACCTCTGATTCCGATCCCACTGGTCGCCTGATATTGCCTCGTGTTCACCATGCTCCCCTCTTAGACATTAATTTAATATCTGTTAGTTTTCTTTGTGACTCGGGCCTAACCGTTACCTTTACTTTTTCTTATTCTGTGCAGAATCCGCAGGCGGGTCAGGGAGTTGTGCTGGGTCATAGAACAGGACTCTATCAGTTGGATCACCTTCAGGTTCCCACTTCCACTCCTTCCGTTCAGTCAACTCTGTCTATCACCTCTGATGCCGACTTGTGGCATAGAAGGTTATGTCACATATCCAGTGATCGACTTCAAAGCGTTTTCTGCTCTGGCGCTTTGGGTCGAGTGTCTTTCTCCTCCCTCTCTGTCTACAATGGTTGTCAATTGGCAAAGCACCTAACTCTTCCTTTTTCTGTTAGTGCTTCCCGATCCAATGCACCTTTTGATCTAGTGCATTCTGACGTGTGGGGTCCTACTTCAGTTGCCTCCTTTATTGGTTTTATGTATTATGTGAGCTTTATAGATGAATACTCATGTTGAACCCAGTGTAGTCAAGGCGTTAAGGCGGACTCAAGGCGCTCAACCTTACTGGCGCCTGAGGCGAGCGCCTGATTGAAATAAGGCGTGCAATATATATATATATATATATATATATATATATATATATATATATATATATATATATATATATATATATATATATATATATATACACACACACACACACACACACATACACACACACACACGCACGCACGCACTATAAAATAACTAGTTGAAACAAATTCGCATAATCATATAGCATGTGCCATCAAATATCAATAAAACTCATCATCATCAAGTTCTATAATTTATATCATCCTCATCTTTAAAACTATAAATCTAAATAATATAGATTGGGATCTAAGTCTTGAAGTCTGTAGGTAAGATGAAAAAAAATATGAATTGAAGATGTGAAGTAAACATATAAAGACTTATGACACAATACAACTTAATCAAAATCTTTATTAAAAAATTGAGAGAATAGAGTTTTGATGGGCAACGTTATACTCACTTCGTGATGAATGCTGAAGGTGGCCCCAAAGTCTAAACCCTAACATGCCCGATCGTCACAAGTTCTTTTTTATCTCGCTCAATCGCGTGGAAGATTTGAATCCACAGGGATCCTCTGAGGTTATAAATTCATAGGATCAGATAGATTAAAACTAAAATTGAATCACAACTGTCTGTTACACCCAACCCAAGGGAATCACACTCAGTCCCAAATGTCATGTGAAATGACGGTTGTGATTCAGTTTGGCTTCAACCTAAACCGTCAATTAAATGAGGCGAGCGCCTCAACCGCCTCAGGGTGTAAGGCGGGCGCCTCAGGTCGACTAATATACCAGCTCTCGCCTCAATCCAGGCGAGGCGCTCTTGCCTCGCCTCTCGCCTCAGGCGGGCGCCTCAGCTCGCCTTAACTACACTGGTTGTACCTGGGTCTATCTTATGCGTCGTCGCTTAAAGGTTCCTCATATCTATTAGACCTTCATTACTATGCTCCACACCCAGTTTGATCAACGCATTAAGACCTTTCGGTCTAACTGTGTTCAGGAGTATCTCTTCTCTGAGATGCGTGAGATCCTTCAGACTCATGGCACTGTTCACCAACAGTCGTGCCCCCACACCCATGAACAGAACGAAGTCGCCGAGCGCAAGCATTGTCATGTCCTTGAGACAGCGCGAGCTCTACTTCTGTCTGCTTCTGTTCCACATTCCTACTAGACCGAGGCTGTTTTGACCGTCGTTCACCTTATTAATATCACTCCGTCCTCCACCCTCTCTGGTGTTACCCCCTATGAGCGGTTTTACTCCACATTACCTGACCGATCCCTTCTTCGTACCTTTGGGTGCACGTGTTTCGTCCTCCTCCCTCCCCATGAGCGCACCAAACTCTCTGTTAGGTCTGTTAGGTGTGTCCACTTGGGGCTCAGTCAATAGCACAAGGGCTATCAGTGCTACGATCCCTTGACTCGAAGGATCTGTGTCTCTCGTCACGTCTCTTTTATTGAGGATATCTTGTACTTTTCGACTGAGTCCCGGGATTTTCCCTTATCGCATGCATCACCCTCTACGCCTCCACCACCTCTCACCATCCTCTTCTTACCTCTGTATCATGCTCCTACACCCACGACTGTGCCTTCCTCGGTTGAGCCTCCCCTACCATCGTCGGGAACCTCCTCGCCTCCACCTCCTCTATCTTCCCTGCCTCCCCCACCCCCACCTACTATGCCCCCCTGCCTACTCCACCTCCTACACCCCCACCACCACTACCTGCCACTCGTGTCTATGTTCGACGCACCACAGTTACTCCCACCAAGGCTGACCCCACTGGTGCTCCCTCACCTGCAGTTGCTCCCTCCTCTCCGGACACAGATTCTGGCTTCGTTCGTCACTATGTGCACGAACATCACCCTCCTGACAGACGCAACTACTCTTCTGACAGGTTTGTCTAGTCTGCTTTTACCACTGACTCTCCTGACACCTCTGGATACTCTGTTGTTGCCTCCTACTCTCCCTCGTACTAGGCCTTTCTTACTGTTCTACACATCCACCGGGAGCCCCAATCGTACCGTGAGGCAATTTTGCACCCAGTGTAGCATAGGCCATAACAGAGGAACTTGAGGCTTTTCAGTGGACTCAGACTTGGGATTTAGTATCTTGTCCCTCAAGCGTGGTGTCTGTCAGTTGCAAATGGATATTCAAGATTAAGACTCGACCTGACGGATCCATTGAATGACACAATACTCGTCTTGTTACTCATGGCTTCTCCCAAGAGTATAAGATTGACTACGATGAGACGTTTGCTCCAGTTGCTCGGATGACCATTGTGCACACCCTCCTAACTGTGGCAGCTGCTCGAGGGTGACCGCTCCATCAGATGGATGTGACGAATGCCTTCCTTCAAGGTGACCTCTCAGAGGAAGTGTACATGGTCCTCCACCAGGCCTCTTTGCTCGTTCAGGGCAAGTCTATCGTTTGTGTCGACCATCTATGGGCTCAAGTAGGCCTCTCGTTTCTAATTTGAGCGATTTCGCAGTGCAGTTCTTGCCGCTGGGTCTGTAGAGCGACACTCTGACTACGCCATGTTCACCCGCTCCTCCAGTCTTACTATTTTGCTCCTATATGTGGACGATATGATTATCACCGGGGACGACAGTGCCACCATAGCATCCCTTCAGCGTCACCTCCAGAGTCAGTTCAAGATGAAGGATCTGAACTCTCTTCGCTACTTCCTTGGACTTGAGATCGCCCGTTCAACTCGTGGTCTGTTAGTCTTCCAGCAAAAGTACATTTCCGATATCCTTATCGATGTTGCTCTCACTAACTCTCGTGCTACAGACACACTGATGGAGCTCAATTTGAAACTCCTCCCTACTGATGGTAAGTCTCTCCGGGATATCTCCAGATACCAGAGGTTGGTTGGGATGCTAGTCTATCTCACTATGACTAGACCAGACATTGCCCATGTTGTAGGCATTGTCAGTTAGTTCGTTCATGCTCCCCTGTTCACTATGCAACCGTACTCTGGATCCTTCGCTATCTCCGGGGCACCATCACACGTTCACTGCTTCTATCTTCCACCTCTCCTCTAGTGTTGCGTGCCTACTCCGATGCAGACTGAGCAGAAGATGTTGCTACTCGTCATTCTACCACCGGCTACTGTGTGTTCCTTGGTGACTCCCTTATTTCTTAGCACAGTAAGAAACAAGAGTTTGTTACTCATTCCAGCACGGAAGCCGAATATAGGGCCATGGCTTCCACCACTGCAGAGATTGTCTGACTTCGTCGCCTTCTCCTAGACCTGGGAGTCAAGATATCCAAGTCTACACCTCTTTTTCTGTGACAACCGAAGCGTTGTTCAGATTGCTAGCAACCCGATTTTTCATGAACGGACGAAGCATATCAAGGTGGATTGTCACTATGTTCGCCAAGAGTTTCTTGCTCGCACTAACTCATTGTCGTTCATCCCCTCAGAGGAGCAGACTACCGACTTCCTCACGAATCCTCTTACTATTGCACGCTTCCGTCACTTTAACTCTCAGTATATGATCCACCGTGAGTTTGAGGGGGGATGCTAACATATGTATAGATGGGTCAGGTAACATGTATAGACTGGTCAATTCCCCTAATAAGAATTATTACATTCTCTCCAAACCCTAGCTGTCATCCCCTAACAGCCATATCCCTACGGTTGATCTGGTGAATATCTCTAATAACTTTTGCTTAATAGAACTTCTCTAATAAGCCACAATCCCATCAATATTATGAGGCAACGGACAAAAAGAATACCATCCAATAGATTTAGAGAAATTGAATTGCAAATCAAATTTCCATTCATTGAAGCATCAACCCTGGTATATATCTACGACTACGAGTACATTCACCAATATTGTGAGGATATGAAAACGTAGTAAAGTTCAATGAAAAGCATATAGGAGCAAAATATACAATTACATTTATGCACCCCTCTCCTCTCAATTGAAAGATGTGTTATACACAGGAAGCTCACTGAGTGAAGAGAAGATCTGGGTAGAGTGGAACTTTGTAAATAAGTCCAAAATCTGGAACCTAGAAGAAACATATGGACATGAGAGGCAATCCAAGTGAGAATCAATCTTGATATGCTTAGTCTATTCGAATTCTACATAGTACTCGAGCTATCAAAAGCGAGGCAAGTGCAATGATTTTAAACTTCATGACATGTCTTTTGAAGACCTTGAGCTAAAGAATTCAAACATCATGTGTTCAAAATGAGACATTCAGAAGAATTCTTTGAGGCCCGAGGTCTTAATTTTCAGATTGGTTATGTAACACTCTTCCACTAAAAATGCAATTCTTTTCTTTGTTTAAGTTTTTTGGAGAACTGAACATTTCACCCCATGATAGGGTGCTTCAGGAAATATTGTATTCATTCTAGATCTCACCATACGAATTATTACACTTAATACTGTTTCAGTCCAATGCAATTGACATCTCAGCTTTGTAACAAAAGGATTCGACCAAATAGAGAAAGCTATTACAACCTAGTACAACAATTTAATCATGTGACTGAGTGAAGTGGTAACTTCTGTTGAAGAATAGTTAATATCTAATGGGTCTACATGTTATAGGTAAACTACAATAAATCTCACAAAAAATTCTACAATGTGTATTATTCATAATACCCATACAGTGATATTGGCGTGCGACTCGGTTGAAGAACTGCCCACGTTAACAATATGAATGATAGGTGACATACTGGCGTAGACCTGGAATAAGAAAAAACCAAAGTCAATTGGGAATACTAAACAAAAACATACTAAAACATCAATAGCTAAATAAAATAAATACATATTGAAGATTGAACACTCAGTGAATGCTCATGCTTTTTTTTCCTTTTTCTTTTCTTCTACCTTTTTTTTTTTTTTGAAACTCCTTCACAGTGAATTCTCATGTAGACCATGGAAAGAAAAAGATTGGACATGAGATGCTTTTCATAGATAGGTGTAAGATATTCTATGCTTGCCCAAATCCCAAAGTGGGATCAGGTGAACAGGATAACAAAAAAAACTAATTAAGCAGGTTTACCAATTATATATAAGCTTTGACATTAGAAAATCGTTTGAAAAATTATTTTAACAATCAACTAATCTTCATTTTAAAAACATTTTTATCTAAAAAAGATTAAAAAACAGTTGGAAAACATATATCGAAACTGGACCAAACAAGACTACACCAGAACGCAGAAGACTCACAAGCTTAAATACATATAACACATGTTATGTGAAGCTCTACACCCCTAGATAGGGTCTAAAAATTATCTAAGTGTTTCAAAGTGTGTCTATGCTTAATTTATTACTATCCATAGTTTTAATAAAAACTTCTATCAAAAAATCAATATTTCCATCATTTCTATAAAACTGCAATATTTTCACACTGTCGAAATATTTCCATATCCTAGAGTGTCGATTTATTAGTCGAAATTGATTTTTTGTTCCTTGCGTACAAGTGGGAGACTACGACTAAAGGAGACTCCATACGGCATCTTCCCTTGTCTTGAGAATCATGCCTGCATGGAATAATAGCCGGCGGTTATTCTGAGGTGATGGGAACCCGTTGGATCGTCCCACAAACCCATCTCAGTCGTAGATACTCACATATGCCCTCATATGACTGATCCGTTGATTGCTTCTACTAGTGGATCTTATGGCTTATAATAAAACGCATAGTTAGGACTTAAATGAATTGGGCTAACCCAAATCATTAAACAAAGTGCGACATCCCACACCTAAGCTAGCACAAAATATAAATGTATTAACTCCTGATTAGGGTGTCCGATTGGCACAAAACAAGATCCTAAAGAAAGATAACTGAAAATACATTGTTCTAAATAAAAAAGCTTGATGGTCCATCACATCAATTTTTGCACATAACAATGGCAAGGCTCAGCAGTAATGATTTTGGTGCGGGCGTGCGAAGTCGTCTGCATCAAAAATGGACGTATCGACTCCCCAAAAAGGGTCATGATCAAACCAGGTCCAACCATTTTTGAATCTCTCTATTGACATGACAAGAAACAATGCGGGCCACATCACCACCCTTCCAGAACATGGAATGTTAAAACTGAACATCTCATATTGTGTCGCATCTTTTCACTCAAGACATCTTGCTTAGACCTCACGTTGAACTTGAAGGTGAAGCTGGAAATCCTGATTAAAAGGCAATATAGCAATCCTTGTTATCTCCAAATGGTGTCGATGAGGAGAGAGCACCTACTCATCAACATGTCTACTACTTAGTTGGATGATTTGGTAATACTAATCTTTACAGGGGCCTGACGAGGAGGCCACAACTAAAACTTGATTAAAATCTAGTAAGAAAAGGAAGGATCCTGAATGCTAGCACTCAACATTTATGCAAGGCTTTTTTTCATTTTGGAACCATAACTCATTTTGCCTCTTATCCCTTTAGGGAATAGTGCTCATAAGGTACATGTAAAATATCCTATTGGGGCTTGAACCTTCTTAAAGGAAACATTTTAATTCAATCATCATTTTCTATAGGATACAGGCACCTCTCTTACACAATAATGACTTTATTATATCCCTTGCTATTATTGTGATTGCTTCTTTATGAAAATGTTAAAGGATCAGTTGTTCACTGTGAACTGTCTTCTAATCCATGATGCTGAACTAATATTTCCTCATCGTCAACCTTATTTTTGTGTATATTTTGTTGCTTAGGAGCTCCCCAATAGATAAGGGCTGACCTAAATATATATCTATGCCAAACCGACCAGTTAATCAAACCCATTGTGACTCGATATATAGACTCACGAATCACGACACAACCAAAAGGGAAAAAAAAGAGCACAAAGAAAAAATAAGATCTAACATCCGATAGACATAAACCAAATCGTATGATTCGTATCACAAGAATCCTTTTTAACCAATCTAAACCAATATACACACCCACTAACTCAAGTAAAACAAAAGGAGCTTATGCAAAACTGAACCGACACGCATGGGGAATTAACTCGTTTACTTGCTCCAAAGTCCAAACCTAATTGGATCTAGCCAAAGCCGATTAAACTCGACACATGCCACATCAACCCATCTGGATCATGTCCTTGTGTAAGCAAAGGTCTTTGTTATTTTAAATATGTTAGATACCCTCACGCCCCAAAACCCGGATCATAAGGAGAGGTCCACAGAGGGTATATAAAACGGACGTAAGGTGCCCCCTTTACCGATGTGGGACAAACCGGTGGACTTCCTCAACACCCCCCCCCCCCCCCCTCTCAAAGCGGAGCACGCAGAGCGAGGCACAATCAAAAGGGGCCACACCCGAAGGGAGACGGTGAACCCAGCTCTGATACCATGTTAGATACCCTCACGCCCCAAAACCCGGGTTGTAAGGTAGGTCCACAGAGGGTATATAAAGTGGACGTAAGGTGCCCCCTTTACCGATGTGGGACTAACCAGTGGACTTCCTCAACAAAATATAATTGTGACAATGAGGGAGAGAAAGAGAATAAAGAGCGACGACTAGGGCTTTTGGGAGAACGATTGCCATCTGCATTAGGCCTTGGCCACATATAAATATACAAGCATGCGTAAAGCCATATGTAACCTAGCGTGTAGCTATATGTGACCTAACATGTAGCCATGTGTAACCTACAATATACATACTAACACCCCCCCTCAAACTCACGGTGGGTCAAACACTGAGAGTTTGCTAATAAGAAACCGAAAGTGGGGCAAAAGATGTGACCTTGTAAAAATGTCGGCAATCTACTCTGTAGAAGAGAGATAGTCCCGGTTTCATATATCTCTCTGAAGAAGTAGCAGTCGTGCTCGATGTGTTTCTGCCTCTCATTAAAGACCGGATTGCTGACAATCAATATAGCACTCTTGTTATCACAATGGAGGGTTGTAGGACCAAAAATATCAATACCTAGATCCCCAAGGAGTCGTCTGAGGTAAACAATCTCCTTAGTGGTAGTAGCCATGGCCCTAAACTCTGCCTCAGTACTGGAGAGAGACAACCTTCTGCCTTTTGCTCTTCCAAGAGATATGAGAGTCACCTAGAAACAGGCAGTATCCAACAATCGACCGACGAGTAAACGGGTCACCAGCCCAGTCAGCATCATAGTAGGCACAAAGAACCAAAGTAGAGGTCAAGGAGAGAAGAAGTAGCGGAGTGATGGTTCCCCGAAGATACCGAAGAGTCCGTAGAAGAGCACCATAATGAGTGGAGCGATGTGCATCCATAAACTGACTAAGGATGCTGATAGCATGAGCAATATCAGGCCGAGAGATGCAAAGATAGACCAACTGACCAACAAGCTCTCTGTATCTGTTAGGATCAGGAAGAGACTCTATCTGTAGGCCGGAGCTTCACATGAAGCTCGAGAGGTGTGGCAACAGTCCGAGAATCTGAAAGAGCAGCCCGCCGAAGAATATCGGTAGTGTACTGCTGTGAGAGCAGAATCCCTCGCTTACTCTGAGCAACCTCCATACCTAAAAAGTAACATAGAGGACCAAGATCCTTCATCAAAAACTAGCATCGAAGATGGTGCTGAAGAGAAGCTATAGCACCTGAATCATCACCCGTGAGGATCATGTCATTCACATAAAAAAGAATAATAGTCCGGCCCTGGGAGGAGCTCCGCACGAACATAGAGTAATCATGGAAGCTCTCAACAAAGCCGATCTCAGTAACTGCTCGATGTAAACGCTCAAACCAGGTGCGAGGGGCCTGTTTGAGTCCGTAGATGGCCCGACGGAGACAACAAACATGCTAAGGAGTGTTGAAACCTGGAGGGAGGCTGCATGTACATGACCTCTGAAATATCACCGTGAAGAAAGGCATTCTTCACATCCATCTAAAGTAGGGGCCAGTGCCAAACAGCAGCAACAGCTAGAAGAGTTCGAATGGTGGTCATATATGCCATCGGAGCGAATGTCTCATCATAGTCAATCCCATACTCCTGAGTGAAACCTCGAGCAACAAGACGTGCCTTGTACTGATCAATGGAGCCATCAGGGCGACGCTTAATTTTGCAGACCCACTTGCAACTGATGGGCTCAACTCCTGTAGGCAAAGGGACAACCTCCCACGTCTGAGTCTGCTCAAAGGCCTGAAACTCCTCGGCCATGGCCTGTCGCCACACAGGGTACTGCAATGCCTCTCGATAGGACCTGGGCTCTCTGTCAGTATGAAAAGCAGTTAGATAAGCGTGAAACTCAAGCGAGTAGGCGGTGACTGCAGCAAAGCCAAAGCGGTCAAGGGAGTAGTCGAAGTGGTCAGGTGGGCAACGCTCATGCTAAGGGTAACGAGGAGTGCTCGGATCCACATCTGGTAGAGGCAGACTACTCGAAGTAGACGAGGTACCAGAGGAGTCATTCCCAGAGTCAGAGAGATAGGTGAAGAAGGAGACACGGGAGAAACATTGTCCAAGGAGGATGGAGGAGAATAACTCAAGCTAGGAGGAGCCACAGCAGTAGCAGGAGGTAAGGGCTCGAGTATCGATGCAGGAGGAAGAGTGGCATGATAAGGAGAGGATGAAGCAAGAGGAGGTACTAAGGAAGGAAGCAAAGGAACCGCACGGAAAGTGAGATACGGAGACTCAATAGAGTAGCAGGAAATATCCTCGACAAAGGAAACATAATAAGCAATACAAATACAACGAGCCAAGGGATCATAGCAACGATACCCCTTGTGCTCAGAGCTAATCCCCAAAAGGACGTATTTGGCTGATCGGGCGGAGAGTTTGTTGTGCTCATGGGGAGGGAGAAGAACAAAACATGTGCACCCAAAAATACGAAGAATGTTGTAGTCTGGAGGAGAAGAATACAGTTTCTTATGAGGAGACACACTAGAGAGAACAGAGGAATGAGTGATATTGATGAGATTGACCAAGGTCAGTATGGCCTCGGCCCAGAAAGTGCGAGGAACATACGAAGAGAGAAGCAAAGCCCAAGCGGTCTCTAGGATGTGACGATGTTTTCTTTCAGGCCCTCAGCAACCCCATTCTGTTCGTGAGTATGAGAATATGATTGTTGAAAAAGAGTTCCATGGGACAGAAGGATAGACAGCATTGTGGAGGAGAGATTCCCGAGAGCAATCAGACCAAAATATTTTGATGAGCACATTGAATTGAGTATGTATTATGGCTGTGAAGGTCTGATAGACCTCGGAAATATCAGATCGCTGACGAAGGAGGTAGAGCCACGTGAAACGAGAATAATCATCTATAAAACTAATATAATAAAGATAATCATTCATAGAAGATAAAGGTACGGGACCCCAAATATCTAAGTGAACTAAATCAAACAGACTACAAGACTGAGACAAACTGAAAAAAAATGGACTAACGGAGTGTTTAGCCAACTTACAGCCCATACAAAAAGAAAGAGTAGAAAAGGAACCTCGGCCTAAAGCTCCAGACTGGAAAAGACTTTTAAGCCGAGGTACTGACACATGACCTAACCTCCTGTGCCACAGGTCAGCATCGGAAGAGACAACACCGCAAAAGACTGAAGGAGAGACAGCAGGTAACTGAAGATACTTCAGATGGTATAGCCCACCCGCCCTATGAGTAGTTCCAATCCTCTGCCTCGAGCATGGATCCCGAGGTAGCAGCGAAGGCAGAGGGACCAGAAAGGCCAGAGGCAAGCTGCTGAAAGAGGTGCCCAATGTGCATCTCAAGACGCTGAAGGCGATCCGTCGTAGTAGTATCAATAGTGATTGCTCCAGTAACAGCAGCAGTGGGTCAACCACAGCTAGGGGGTCCGGCATGCTTCTTTGGATGGAGCTGCCATCAGGAGTTGACCGTGTGTCTCGGCTTGCCACAATGAGTGTACCTCCAAGTGTCAGGCGTGTCAGAGGGATGAGAAATGGCACGAGAAGATACAGTGGTAGTGACTCGAGAAGATGGAGCAGCAGCAAGAACACCCTCAAAGTCGGAGGGTATAGGGGCCCAACGAGCCGCAATAGTACAAAAACGAGTCTATTCAGCAATAAGCTCAGCTACAGCCACATCTAGACGAGGAAGGGGATCCCGGTGGATTAACTATCCCGCAATGGGAGAAAAGTCAGGACGAAGAGCTATCATAAACTGATAGAGTTGGTGCCACTCTCGGAAGCACTATAGTTCACGCCAAGAGGTACTGACTCTAGACACCTCTAGTAAAGGGGGCTCCAAAGCCTGGAGCTGGCGCAAGTAGCCCCGCATGAAACTGTAGAACTGCTGAATGGTCTGCTCCCCCTACTGGACAAACTGGGCCTAAGACAGAAGCTGATATTCACAAGCCCCACTCTGCTCCACAAAGCGCTCTGTAAGATGAGCCCAGAGCTCTGCCACAGTTGGAAATTTAACAAGGTCTACCCAAAGCGAACAATCAACGGAGCCAACGAAGAAGACCTGGGTACGACGGTCATGAAGACTTGGCCCTGTTCCAGAAGGAGCCGGTGTAGAGCCATCAAAATGTCCATACAGAGCATGACCATCGAGAACAATCCTGACTGTGGCAAACTACGCAGTCCAGTCAGCAAGCGTGGTAAGAGGGTAGTCCGTGGAGACGGGGAGAAAGTCCCGTGTTTGCTCAAACGGTGTGGTTGAGAACTGCAGAGGAGTCGTCAAAGATGACCTCATGGGAGTCGTTGAGGAGGCGGCGGAAGTCGTCATGACCAACGGGCAAACGTTGGTGTAACGAAAAACTCAGGACAGAGCCGATGCAAACAAAGACAGGGCCAGATGCATAAATCTGTGCGACACGGTCCTTAATAATAAATGTATAATAAATATCAACACAATATAGAGCAATGGCACACAATCCTCAGTCATTACTCCTCCAATATTCCTTGGTGTGACCAGATGTATATAGTTGTAAAACACAAATTTCAAGATCTGTGCGACTCAATCAAAGGATGGGATTTTCTTACAGGACGGGGATATTGGCTTTGGACGTCCATAAATTTTCTCAAGATTAAATATAATTTTATATATGAATCTAATTTAATAGTATAATACTAAAATAGAGCCCTCTCTCCCGTGTTATGACACGTGGAACACTTTTGAAGAGCTAGAATCCTTCGCTCATGTGTGAACGCAACTCTCTCATAAATCCTATTAAAAACTTACTATAAATATGATAAATGCCCATGCAATGGCTTTTAATGGTCATTTGACGTTAATTAGAAAAATCATTAGTATCATCTCTCTTTCTCTCTCTGACAAGTGAATCACACCCAGATAAGTGAATCGCAAGCACTCCAGATTGCACATTTCTTTGGTCGGCTGCGATGTCGTCTGTGCTAAGTGGCATGCATCAAGTTTATCCAAGCATTGCCCGGGTTTCGTACTAGTATATAATGTATTTGTACCTATATATTAAAGGGCAATAAAAGTAGAAGGCTTAGAATACAATGCAACTATATATGATTTAGTTTTCTGATATGTATGTCATATACTGAAGGGTCTTGTACCAAAAAACACCACAATATACAATATCATGCAACTTATAATCTGTGTTATATATTAAAGAAACATAAACAAAAGAAAGATGCCCAATTTTCCCCTTTTCTCCCTTGGGGAAATTTCCAACAGGTTTGCTATTGTTCGATGAAGCGTAATATATGACAAACAAAAACGCTTGAAAGCTGCTACTCTGAGGACATTTCTACAAAGATCATAATCGTTGAATATCAAAATATGAATAGCTGTTTTAACTTTTAAGATCACAGATAGGACTACAGGCCTACAGAGTTCAAAATGTTGTATTTGTGTAAGTTTTAAGCATTTTACATTGGTGCAAGCACTATGCTAGCACATATCAGCTGAAAAGGTGATAAATTAGTGGAAGTTTCCGTAAAATTCTCCCTTTAAAAGTTAAGAAAAAAGCCTTAGAAATGGTATTCAATCAGTAGAAACCCCATAAATATAAACTGAGATGTTTGCTTGACACTATAGCTTGATCTACCTCAAGTATTTAAGTGACTCGACATCTCCTCACTATGGTATAAGGAGATGAAGAACGCTGGACAAAACCAGTCCCTTCACAAATAAAGGTAAAGAATGAAAATTAAGATGAATGAAAAAATAATAAAGAAGAGATCATTTGAAAAGAAGAAAGAACATAGTAAGAGAGGTCGCACGGTCACAAGATCCATGCGATCCTCTAGAGACAGTGGTCACAAAGGTGAACAAGGAAAATATACCCTCAATAACTTACCAGCAACTCGGCAAGGATGTGTATATAATAGGTCTTTAAAGCTTACAACGTGCATAGATGAACTAGAAGACACAAACGTAGATATTTGATATCTTGAACTAGGGTTCCATTCTTTTGGCGAGGCATAAATGGGATGGGGAATTCATTTGCTTGGGGCATTCATGGGCAAGGACAATGATGTCTCGTGAAATTAATGTCTCATGTTCTTTTCAGTTGTGCAAATCCATCTAAATTTTTGATAGATCAAATTGATCTCGGCAAATAATGTCTTGCCCGTAGTGGGCAATCAATGTTCGACCAATTTTGGTGGGACTCTAATGTGCCACCAAACTAGGAAAAAAAGTAAATTTGGAAACCATTTATCCGAGACATTGGACAAAAGAATGTGGCACAAAGTAAGGTTACCCGGGTTGTTAACGGATAGTCCCACATCGGTGAGGGAGCCACCCATCAGCCGCTTAATATACCCATTGTGGACCTCTCCTTACAACCCACGTTTTAAGGTGTGAGGGTATCTAATATGGCATCAGAGCATCCTTGCCACACATGCTCCGCGTGAGGGGGAGTGTTAACGGATAGTCCCACATCGGTGAGGGAGGCATCCATCACCCGCCTAATATACCCGCTGTGGACCTCCCCTTACAACCCGGGTTTTGGGGTGTGAGGGTATCTAACATGGTATCAGAGCTGGCCCATCTTTTGCTCCTACTCCCGCTCCAGGTGCTCCCCACCGATCGTGCGTGCCTTGCCACATGTGTTCCGTGCGAGAGGGAGTGTTAGCAGATAGTCCCACATCAGTGAGAGAGGCACCCATCACCCGCTTAATATACCCGCTGTGGACCTCCCCTTACAACCCGGGTTTTAAGGTATGAGGGTATCTAACACGGGTAAATCAATGTCCAACCTAATTGACTCGCTAAAAGAATGGACCCTTAAATGTCAATCATGTCCAACTCCAAGCCCTTCGAGCGAAGGCAACAAAAGTTTGATCCTTGGATTGAATAGCACTATTTTTAAGATTTGAAAGTATCTTGAATAACTGAAAGCGAAAGGATTCTCGGACAGATGGCTGAGTTGGATCTGGAACTGCCTTTCCACATCTACCCTTTCTTGTCTGGTGAATGGAGCTGCTCGGAAGCAATTTAAAGCTGGTCGAGGGGTGAAACAAGGCTGCCCACTTTCCCCTTTTCTGTTTATCCTTGCCATGGATGTTTTCGACTCTATGCTCAGAAGAGTGAAAACAAGAGGATTCATTGAAGGGATTGGTGAAGATTCCTGAAGGACTGCTAACCTTCATTTCGCAGACGACACGATCATCTTCTGCAAAGCGAAGAAGGAACAGGTTAGTTTGTTGAAAATCCTCCTCTATTCGCTGGAAGTCGTCTCAGGTCTGAAGATTAATTTTTCCAAGACCTCCCTCTTCTATCTGGGGGAGAATGTTGTTTCGGCAACGTCCCTCTCGGCTATTCTTAACTGTAAGCAAGACTCCCTTCCAACCAAGTATCTCGGCCTTCCTTTGTCTTCGGCGAAACTTCACAGAAGTGACTGGTTCAAAGTCATTGAGCGTGTGGACTCTAGACTGATGGGTTGGCAGGGGAAGCATCTCTCTTTGGGAGGCAGATTGACTCTGGTCAATGCGGTTCTGACCCTTATTCCTTCGTATCATTCTTCCTTCTTCTTAATGCCTAAGTGGGTGATTAAGAAAATCGACGCTATCCGGAGCCGCTTCCTTTGGAAGGGAGCCGACCCCAACTCCAAAGCTTACCATCTTGTTAATTGGGGCGCGGTCTGCAAATCTAGAGAAGAAGGGGGTTTGGGTGTCATCAACCTCGCAGACCACAACAAAGCCCTCCTGGGTAAGTGGTGGTGGAGACTCCAACGCGATCAAGGTGACATCTGGAGCGCAGTGATCAGGGGTCGTTATTTCAAGCGATTCAAGCCTTTACAGATGAGAAGTAGAGCTTCCGGCAAGATTTCTCCGTTTTGGAAGGGCATTCAGAGAATTGGTCATATTTACAAATGTGGTACTAGCTTGGTTGTCCACAACGGGAAATCTACTCTATTCTGGGAGGACAGGTGGTTAGTCGAAGGTTGTCTGAAGAATTGGTACCCGGATCTTTACGATCTCGCATGGTCGAAGTCTTGCTCTGTCAGATCGCAGTGTGTCTTTAGGGGCAATAGGACAATCTGGAACATCAAATTCCGCCGGAATATACCAGACTTCCTCTTATACCAAGTTAGAGAATTGGAGAATCTCTTGCATTTGCTTTCTGTTAACGAAGAGGAAGATGAAGTGACCTGGCGTTTGTCACCCTCAGGCAATTTCTCTTCTAAATCCTTCTACAGATTCATCAACAAGGGTGGGGTTATCTGTCCGATTGCCAATCATCTTTGGAAGTCTAGAGTGCCTCTGAAGATTCGCATATTCATGTGGTTAATGACCAAGAAGAAGCTTCTTACGAGAGTCAATCTTCAGAACAGGGGGAATACCAACATTTCGGACACGACGTGTGTGCTTTGTGGTCAGGCTAAAGAAGATACTAACCACCTCTTTATTCGCTGCCCGTTTTCTAAGGGTATCTGGGATCACTTGAAGAGAGGTCTGAAGATCCAAGGTACTCCAGGTTCTGTTTTTTCGATGTGGACGGTTTGGAGAAAGAAGAGAATTAAGAATCGCCTTCGGCATAGTTGGGACTTCCTAGTCATGGCTGTTTGCTGGAGCATCTGGATAGAGCGCAATAACAGGATTTTTCGTAAGACCAAGATGTCTCTAAGCCAGGTCCGGCTTGCTATCAAGAGGAGGTTGCTGCAGTGGAAAGTGGTCCTTCAAGGGAAGAAGCTTGATCAGCTAGACAACATAATTTGTAACCTTTTTTGAATTTTTGTTCTCTCGGCTGTAAGGGTCTTTCTTTCTTCATTTAATGGACTGGTAGGGGTCTAGGCCGAACCCCCCCTCATTCACTGAGAGGGATTCCTCAAAAAAAAAAGTATCTTGAATAAATGGAGCCATGGCATAATATCGGCAAGCAAATACAATTAAGATGATAAATCTCAAAGATATGGGCAATGATGCTTGAAAGAAACTTACAAGATGTCGTTGGTCCGGGGAGAGAGACGTATCGGTAATCGTCCACCTCAAGCTTTTCGCAATAATGTCCTTCCGCACTTTCCACCCATTATCGACATCATATATCTTGATGCGGCTTCCCTGTATAGAACATGAGAATCAGAGCATAGAAATAAGTATCAAACATCACCGCATTGCATGTTAGGCCTCAGCACCTGGAACCCTGCAACAAACAGCGAGCCATCGGCGGAGAACTGCGAGACGTACGCTCGGCTGTCCATCCTGTCGACAAGCCACGGGCCATAGACGGGCAGGCATCGACCGAGGACGTAGGACCGATCGGCTCGCGAGAACCGCCCCCCTCCGGAACTATTAGACTCCCTTCCCGATATCATTCGAATGGCGGGGATGGGCAACTTCAGCCTGCTGTAAGCGGCCTTGCGGGTGTTTTCACTGGGCTCTGACCCGAGCTTGGTGAGATGAGCTATCTCGGGATCAATGGTGAAGATTTCTTCATCGTCCTCCTTCACCGGCGATCCTCCGCAGCTGATCTTCCTTCTTTCCCGCATTCTTGGAATCATCAATTAACTAAAATTATCAAGAAATATTCAATCAAAATGGGGGAAATATCAAGAATTTCAGCAGATTCTACCTTATAAAGAAAAATGAAAACAACCCTTTGGAGGATTTGGGGATGAAGTGAGTAGAAACTATACCGATCGTTGATCTGACCAACCAAATCACACTTGAGCTTTGGAGAGAGAGAGAGAGAGGGGGGGGGGGGGGGGGGGGAGGGGGGTGTTGGTAATGGCCGGCCAAGGGATGGATATAGAGTGGGGGTCTTTGAAGGCTGCGAGCGGATCCAGTGCATTCCTTGATTCAAAAACGGCGCACCTCAACGGGTGGCACCTGTCCAACAGAAGTGAGTAATGCTTTTTCAGGGACAGGTGTCGAGCAGCAACTGGAGCATTATGTGGTTTTGGAGAGATGCGATGGAGGCAGTCTCGTGACTGTCTCTAGGACGCCTGTTTTGACAACTTGTAGAGAGAGAAAGAGAGAAAGAGAGAGAGAGAGAGAGAGAGAGAGAGAGAGAGAGAGAGAGAGCATCGCCGCCTGAACCGAGCTCTTTTTGGATTACCGAATCAGGCCGGGTCTCGGCTGATTTACCCTCCAAAACAGCTTCCCGCCACGGAAAGCTGAAAAAAGTTTTTGTCTGGACGGAGCTTCGTGTGGAGCTTTTGAGTTATGAGTTCATATGGGAAGTTGTTTTGTATGTTGTTAATTGTGGTTGTATATGGAAATTCTATGATAGGCAGTGGCGGAGTAGGGGCGATTTTTGCTTAGTTCTAAACGTTCTATCTAATTTTCACCAACAAAAAAGAGATATCAGAAGGGTTTTGGGAATCGAGCCTTTAGGTGTTTGGCGTTCGGGGGGGGGGGGGGAGGGTTTCGCCAGGCCGAGGGGAAGGATCATATCCGCAGGTCGGTAGGTGGTCGGTCCACCGTCACTGCATCTCTAGCCGCGGGTTTCGGGCAGAGACTGGAACTGCTGAACAGGGTCACAAGAGGATCCAATCAAGTGATAAACTGAGGAACCCCGATGGCAGATGGCATGCCGTGCCATGCGAGTGTGCGACGGTGCAAGGCTACTGCCTGTTGCGACTCGCGACTCATGAGGTGGTACGAACTGACGAAGTGATGAAGATGACTGATTATCACTTACACACCCTCATGTTTAAAACCCTACAAATGCCCCACTATAGTTTGAAAAACCATACACGTAGACCCCCTCTGGAGGGGGTGCAAGTGATGTGCTTTTCAAACTGTAGGGATATTTGTAGGGTTTTAAACAAGAGGGGGTGTAATTGATAATCGGTCAAATTACAGGGGATCAATGTATAATTTATCCCTTTCTTTTAGGAATCGGATCTCAACCAACCCCAATTTTTTTTAGGAATCGAATCTCAACCTTTGGTTTTAGGTTTTAGTGGGGGACACCAGAGGTTCGATCACATGTGTCTCTAAGGTGCTCTCAGATATCAACCTGGATTTTTTTTTTGAAATCTTAGTAGGGGCAATTTTTTTTAGGAATCGAATCTTAGCCCTAGTTGTCTCCGCCACTAATGATGGGTACTATCGGGGGGAAATCTCGCAAAAGCCTCTTGTGACCTACAAAACACAAGGGGTTAGAACGGCTGACTCCTTTCGGAGCACAAACCCTCCGACACTCAAGTCAGCAGAGATTTCAAAAGGGGAGGTCGGATGATCAGAAGGTAGTTTGAGTTTTCAGAATTTGAACCTATACTTTGGAGGCTTGGGTCGTACCATTATAGCCTTTCTCCAACCACTACAGTGTTGGAAATAATCTCATGGTAGAGGCTCGCAGCGGAAACGATTTGGTGGTCGAAAGACCGTTCATGGTGCATGTTACACGATTTAAACTTTCATTGAAACTAATCTACATATGTGTGCATGTGTATTCACGTGAATCGAACACCCTAATGGCAATCTAGCGTAATGATTATCTAGCATGCATACAAATCATAAAGCTCGCTAGATCTACGTGTTAGATTGTTCATACCTTTGTGCGGATCTTTTAACCGTGGAGAATTGTCTTCTTTGTCGATGGAGACGGAAGATCGTTCATGAAGAAGCCGATGGTATGAATGGAGATGATGCCATCTTGTTTACCCGATCTCACACGATGCACGGAACGCCGCTCTCGGATCTCTAAGTGCCTCCGAAGAACGACCATTCTCCTTCTATGAAACTCCACGCAAGGAAGACGAAGTTGCAAGCAGGAAAGTAAGAGATTAGGGAGAGATCTAGGGAGATGAGAGAGGGAGGGGGTTCGGGTTTTTGCAACAACATGGCCGGCCCCATAAGGCTCCCTATATAGGGCCGGTCTACGCCCTTGGATAATGATCCAAGGGAATAAGAATATCCCACAATTATCTTCCCAAAATCACTCTTTTATCTCTCCTTGTATTTATCCGTTTTCCCACTTTTAGGGCTTGTTTTGACCAATTCAAAACCCTATCCCTATCCCTATGGCCGGCCCTATTGACGGGGGATTCTCATCCTCACAATATAGGGCCGACCCTAGCATGGTCTCTCACTGCTAGGGTCGGCCACAAGTGAGGTCCGGCAGAGTGAGTTTTTACCAAAATGTCCTGACGCCTCAATTTGACCATTTCTAGTGTGCGAGACCTAACGGCCACTACTTAAGTGATCTTTACTAGTTACCTTACTATTAACTGAGGCCACCGGAGGGTGCCTCTAGCAAAGTCAACTAGTCAACTCGCAACATACCCCGGTGCATCGCACCTATGCAGCGAAGTTCACTTACGGCTATGGATTACTACATGCGCCTCTGTACTAGTCTCAGACTTACCCCTTAGTACTCGCATGTAGTTACGCATCTACCGTGCTCTAGTACCAAGCACACACGGAGTGTAGACTTCTTTCTTTCTCTTACTGCTTATGGTGTTCCGAGGAGATGGTTCAAGAACCGTATATAATGTTGATAAGGTGGAACCATCAGGGATCGGAGTTCATGGCTTCCAACTCAAGCTCGATCGACACACTACTCGAGTGTACCATCGATCCTCTGAGCTCGAGTTAACCTGCATGGCCACCTAGAGTGCGACGCAGGCTGCACTCCAATTCACCCGGACTTACTATGTTCTCCTCATACCCCTGCTCTCCGTTTAGTAGTGGTAAACTTGATGTCCCTCCATTTGATGCCATGTTTCACTTCGAGCGGTGGAAACTACCGTCAGACTCGAATGATCATATGACTTGGTTCCTTCCAGGTTGACCTATACATCGTACCTCTGATTACCCCATCGAGTAATCGAACCCGGTCAACAGTCAAACTGATGACCACCAGGCCTGGGTTTTGTACAGTGTAAGTCATACCAAGGAACGCACCTCCCTTCAGGGGTGTGGATAGCCTGCAGGAGTGACACGCTAATGCAACGCCAGCCTGGTAACCCAGTACACCATGGTTTTGGATCACTGCATACGGATCCTTATACATTGGTGCGCCAAAGCACCACGCAACTGGTTAGTCCATCAGACATGATTCCTCAGGGTTTAGGACTGTTTTACCCTAAGCAGAAACACGGCTTAGTGTACCAGTGTCTGCTCACTGATCTGTACACCATGTTAGTTCCGTTCAGCCACAAACACTATGCCTAGTGATGACCATGGTGAAGACTTCCCATAAACTGTCATCGCCAACAGCTTATCATGATAAGGCGACCAACCTGATCATAGCTGCGAACCTATTTAGATTATATGAGACCAATCCACTCAGTCTTCAACTCAGTGGACTACCATATAACCATGGCTCTATGTTTTTAAAAGAACACGTAACTATATTACGTACCTATATGCATCTCATATAATAACTATCAATCTTTATTAGACCAAAATATAAAGTTTTACAAGCTTAGAACACATCAATCCTAACAATATCCCACTTGGTCTAGCGAAGCAAAACGGTTTTGACTCCCATCGCGTCCACATGTCGCTCGAATGCCTTGATAGGTATTGCCTTGGTGAAAGGATCAGCAACATTATCTGTAGATGCAATCTGTGTCACCGCTACTCGCCCTTGCTTTTGAAACTGCCGAATCAAGTGGAATTTGTGCTCGATGTGCTTCCCCTTTTGGTGATGTCTTGGCTCCTTTGCTTGTGCTACCACCCCATTATTGTCGCAGTAAAGCACAATAGGTAACTGGGCCTCTGGTACGCACCCCAAATCCGTAAGGAATTTCTTGAGCCATACCGCCTCTTTGGCTGCCTCGCACACTGCAACGTACTCAGCCTCTGTGGTAGAGTCCGCGATGCATTTCTGCTTCACACTCTGCCAACTAACCGCTGCTCTTCCTAACATAAACACAAATCCTGATGTCGATTTTCTGGATTCCAAATCTGACATAAAGTTAGAATCTGTGTATCCAATCGGCGTCAGTTCCTGTGCAGTGTAAACCAACTCATAGTCCCTTGTTCTATGAAGGTACTTAAGTATACACTTCACAGCTGTCCAATGATATGGACCCGGATTCGACTGAAACCGACCCATCATTCCTACTGCGAAACAGATATATGGCATTGTACAATGCATAACATACATTAGACTACCTAATGTCGAAGCATAAGGTATCTTCTGCATATCTGCTCTCTCCTCAAGTGTCTTAGGATATTGATCCTTAAACAGTTTTACACCATGTTTAAATGGCACAAAACCCTTCTTGGAGTTTTGCATGTCAAATCTAGCCATAACCTTATCTATATACGCGGCATGTGACAGCGAGAGAATCCTGTTCTAGCGATCTCGTGTTACCTTGATCCCCAAAACATAACTCGCTTCACCGAAGTCTTTCATATCGAACTGTGTTGACAACCAAACATTTATCATTGACAATGTTCCAACATCATTCCCAATGAGCAGAATATCGTCTACTTAAAGTATCAAATATACCACTATAGTCTTATCACTCCTCTTGTATACACATGGATCATCTCGTTTTGAGTAAATCCATATGACTGGATTGTCTGATCAAAACGAATGTTCCAATTTCTAGATGCTTGCTTTAGTCCATAAATGGACTTCTGCAACTTGCAAACTAGATGTTCTCGACCCTCTGACTCAAAACCTGGTGGCTGCATCATATAAATGTCTTCTTCCAAATTTTCATTGAGGAATGCTGTCTTGACATCCATTTGCTAGATCTCCCAGTTATAATGGGCTGCAATGGATAGGAGGATTCGAATAGACTTTATCATAGCTATCGGCGAGAAGGTTTCGTCAAAGTCGATTCCTTCTATCTGGGTATAACCCTTGGCAACTAATCTAGCTTTATAAGTCTCAATAGTACCATCGGATCCTCTCTTCTTTTTATACACCCACTTACACCCAATATGTTTAATATTGGATGATGGTGTAATAAGAGTCCAGGCAGCGTTATGGGACATTGATGCAATTTCTGCCTCCATAGCTTTTTGCCAGTCAGAGCCGTCAGAAGCTCCCACTACCTCATCGTAGCTCAGTGGATCATCCTCCTGACCCTCTGGATCAACCAATAAGGTTTTTTCATAGTATCTGTCAGGAGCTCTGATGCTTCTCCCACTGCGACGAGGTGGTGGTGGTTTTACAGGATGATTAGTTTCAACAGTATCTTGTATATTAGTGTCTGTAATGTCAGCTCTCATTATGCTTTCAGATGCACTCTCTATTCTAGTACCTAACAGTTTATCCAGAACCACCTTACTAGCAGTCTTGTGGTCTGAAATATAATCCTGCTCTAAGAAAAAGACATTTGTAAAAACGATTACCTTCTTTTCCTCAGGATCATAAAATAGTCCTCCTTTGGTCTCCTTGGAATACCCTACAAATAGGCATACTCTGGATTTAGATTCCATCTTTTCCCTCTTATCCCTTCGCACATGTGCAGGGCATCCCTATATTCTGAAATATTGTAGCATAGGCTTTCACTTTGACCACAGTTCTCTAGGGGTCTGAGGCACTGACTTAGACAGAACGTGATTTAGAATATAAACTGTTGTTTGTACGGCATACCCCCAAAAGGTCATTGGTAAACTGGCATAACTCATCATGCTGCAAACCATGTCCAACAAGGTTCGATTCCTTCTCTTAAAAAATCCCAAACAGATCGAGCAGATCCCTCAACCCCGACCCCGACCATTGTGCCCTTATCCCCTCTCTCTCCCTCTGGCTCTGGTGGTGCCCCCCTCACCCTGCGCTCAACCATCTCTCTCTCTCGCCCCTCCGGCGGTGTTAACCCCCTTTGGCAGTACCCCCCGGTTCCCCTTCCACTCTGGCCTGGCGTGCGTCAGAGACGAGGCTGCCGGTGTTACTATCTCTCTCTCTCGATCTCAAGCAGCAGCCCGACTCCGGCTCCTCCGGCGCCGACCGATCGCAGTCCCCCTTCCACTCCGGCACCGGTGCTTTAACATCCGGTGGTGCCCCCCTCACCCTGCGCCCTTATCCCCTCTCTCTCCCTCTGGCTCCGGTGGTGCCCCCCTCACCCTGCGCTCAACCATCTCTCTCTCTCGCCCCTCCGGCGGTGTTAACCCCCTTTGGCAGTACCCCCCGGTCCCCCTTCCACTCTGGCCTGGCGTGCGTCAGAGACGAGGCTGCCGGTGTTGCTATCTCTCTCTCTCGATCTCAAGCAGCAGCCCGACTCCTGCTCCTCCGGTGCCGACCGATCGCAGTCCCCCTTCCACTCCGGCACCGGTGCTTTAACATCCGCCCCAAACACACAAGATATTGTTCGCTTTGCCCGTGCCCGCACGAGAACTTCCCAGGGGGTCACCCATCCTGGTACTACTCTCGTCCGAGCACGCTTAACTACGGAGTTCTTACGAATTCCATAGCGGCGCACGGCTTTAAAACACATCTTCTATGTTTGGGAGGGGAAATTATATAAGTAGCTCAAGATCTCCTTCTCTCCAGGCGATGTGGGGCTAACTCATGGCCTTGTATACCTCACCTCACCTCATCCATCTTGGCATTCCCGCCTCAGGAGTCTTGGCTCTTGGCCTATTGGATCTTGGTCGTCATAATCCACCCCTCTTAGGGTTGTCCTCGTGTAGGGTTAGACCCCCCCCCCATCCCGAGGAGAACCGGCTCTGATACCATTTTTGTAGCATCCGCCCCAAACACACAAGATATTGTCCCCTTTGCCCATGTCCGCACGAGAACTTCCCAGGGAGGTCACCCATCCGAGGACTATTCTCGCCTGAGCACGCTTAACTACGGAGTTCTTACGAAATCCATAGCGGCGCACAGCTTTAAAACGCGTTTTCTATGTTTGGGAGGGGAAATTATATAAGTAGCTCAGGATCTCCTTCTCTCCAGGCGATGTGGGGCTAACTCATGGCCTTGTACACCTCACCTCACCTCATCCATCTTGGCATTCCCGCCTCAGGAGTCTTGGCTCTTGGATATTGGCCTATTATTGGATCTTGGTCGTCACAGGTGCTCATCCCCACACTCGCGCTCAACCTCCACCGGCGAGAAATCGAGGAGATCGCTCATCCCCGACGACCGGAGTGGAGGGAGGGAGCCGGGCCGGAGGGAAGGGCGGGCAGCTGCTGCTGCTGCTCGAGCAGATCGCCGGATGGAGGGAGCCGGGCCAGAGGAAAAGGCGGGCGGCTACTGTTGTTGCTCGAGCCGATCGCCGGAGGGGGTCGGGACGGTGATTGGCTAGAGATCGGGGATGGGAGGGAGGGTGTTTGGGTGTTTTTTTTTAAAAAAAAATCGACGATCGATGATCTAAATCGGAGGGCTGTTAGCTGACAGCCCAAAGTTGCAAATAGGCTGTCAGCTCATACCCCGTATTATATATATATATATATATATATATATATATATATATATATATATATATATATATATATATATATATATATATATATATATATATATATATATATATATATATATATAAGAGAGAGAGAATACGGGGTATGAGCTGATACCCTATTTGTCCATTTGAGTTGTCACCTCCTAGCCATCCGATTCAAATCATCCAGCCGTCCGTTTAATTTTTATAAAACACAAAAATATGGATAGATCTAATCCATGATCTCTATCTCGCTGAAACCCTGACCACTAGCAAAGACCTCACCCTCTCTCTCTCTCACACACACACACACACATACACACACACACACTCTCTCTCTCTCTCGCTGAAACCCCAACCACTGGCAAAGCCCCCACCCTCTCTCTCTCTCTCTCTCTCTCTCTCTCTCTCTCTCTCTCTCTCTCTCTCTCTCTCTCTCTCTCTCTCGCTCACGCGCATGCGCGCGTTGAAATTCTTCGTCAGGCGACCCCGACTGGTGAATCGTACTCACCCTCTCCAGCAGGCACCCCCGACGGTCAGAGTGGGGGTGCCTGCCAGAGGGGGGAGAGTGTGATTCACCAGTCGGGGGCGCCTGACGAAGGAGAACGGTGCCGAAAATGGGAAGTCGGAGGGGTGCTACCAAAGGGGGTCTTGCGATTCACTGGTTTGGGGCACTGTTGGCATGCCCTGATGAAGGGTGAGTGCAATTCATTGGTCGCACTGCTGGAGCCGGAGGGGGCGAAAAAGAGTGTGGTCAGAGGGCCTGAGCGCGATCACCGGCGGGGTCCTTTTTGGAGGGGGACGAGGTTGCTGGAGGGGGTGATGGCTCAAATGGGCAAATAGGTTGTCAGCTCATACCCCGCATGTTGTAGCTCGTGTGTCCTTAGCGTGGAATTTCTGTATTAACATTAATAAAGATGCCTTTGGTTATTGCTTTAATTAGAATACTACTCTGGTATATGATAATACTCATATAATAAAAGGACCCTAGGGAACACAGTAGGCCACTGAGGTGCATGGTGGATCCATGCTTGGGAGACCCAGTGGACCAGTTCTGTGTAGACATAGAACTAGTTCACAGCTTAGGTGATGCCGATCGCTTCACCGAGAACAAGCTGTTGGCAGGTAGAGGATGTGGTGAAGTCTCCACCATGGAAACGTGGGATTCCCATTCACCTGACCAAGCACAATGATCGTGTTGAACAGGAACCAAGACGGTGCACAGTTCAGTGATTCAGACACTGGTGCATAAACCGTCTTACTACTATAGATAATCTGTCATTAACCTTGAGGGACCATGTTCACTAGGCCAACCAGTTGTGTGGTGCTTTGATGTGTCAACGTGTGCGGACCTTCCATAGTCCAATACCACGGTACGTTGGGTTACCCGGCTGGCGCTTGAGTGACATGTAATCCCTACAGGTTATCCGACGTCAAGTATTGGATGGGTACGTTTTGATGAGTCAATCTGTCCACACAATTAACCTATGCCTGGTGGTTGTCAGTATGACTGATGATGTTCCGGATGCTAGGTATAGCACCGGAAGGTGTGTGGTGTTATAGATGATAAGTCATCAATTCCTAGTCAGATGATCGATCGGAATCTGACGGTGCTCCCCACCGCCCGAGTCGCATCATGGCACCAGTAATATGAGGGACTAAGGATTATCGGAGTATAGTAGAGAACAGGGTTACGAGGGAGTAACAGAAGTTTAGGATCACTAGAGTTCAACTCGCGTCGCACTCTGGGTGGCTACGCGGGTTAATCGGATTATGGCTGATTAACGGAACTTTCGGTGTGTCACCGGAACAGTTAATCAGGGATCAGGTTGGAGCTAGAGATCCCGAACCCTGAAGGTTTCACCCTGTCATTGCGTATAGGAATTGTTCCCAACCTAGTTGGATACGTTGGATGCGAAGTAGTACGATGGAGCGCAAGCCCGGAGCCTAAGAACCTAATTCACATGTGTTACGGGTCGTAGGGGTATTTTGGTAAATATTGAAATATGGCTCAGAACATATTGAATATGGTTCTTAGAATGAGCAGAATAATTCCAGGAGCTCATAGGCGCTGACGGAACTCGATTCCGAGTAGCGCACCTCACTCAGTCTCTCTTTCAGTTTTTTAACTTTTCATGAAGGGCGTTTTCGTCCAAGATTCACGATAGACATTGGAAATCCCTAAAAACCGCCCCCCCTCATCCTAATCCTATTAGGGCCGGCCCTAGCTTGCCCATGGCACTAGACGACCGGCCCTATAAGTATAGAGGAGGGGGAGGGGTCGGCCTATAGGTCTTCCCCTCTCAAAAATCCGAACCCCCCTTTTTTCCTCCTCCTTTGTGGTTTCGGCCAAGGAAAAGAGAGGAGAAGAAAGGGGAAGGAAGTAGAAGGAAGAAGAGAGAAAGAGAAGGAGGAAATCTCGCGGCTCGCCATCGTCTTCGCAAATGGATTCCTCCGTCGGCTCGTAATCCTTGCACTTAGAGACGGGATTTCGAGGATTCCTCAATTCGCAAAGGACAAGGTGCTATCCGACAGTTTCCCTTGCGATTCAAGTGCGTTCTTCATCGTACCGTCATCTCTGGATCATAGATCCATAAGGTATGATGATTCTAAACATCTAACTAGATGCATGCATGTAACATCCGCCCCAAACATACAAGATTTTGTCCGCTTTGCCCGTGCCCGCACGAGAACTTCCCAGGGAGGTCACCCATCCTGGTACTACTCTCGCCCGAGCACGCTTAACTACGGAGTTCTTACGAATTCCGTAGCGGCGCACGGTTTTAAAACGCGTCTTCTATGTTTGGGAGGGGAAATTATATAAGTAGCTCAGGATCTCCTTCTCTCCAGGCGATGTGGGGCTAACTCATGGCCTTGTACACCTCACCTCACCTCACCTCACCTCATCCATCTTGGCATTCCCGCCTTAGGAGTCTTGGCTCTTGGCTATTGGCCTATTGGATCTTGGTCGTCACAATCCACCCCCCTTAGGGCTACACGTCCTCGTGTAGGGTTAGACCCCCCCCCATTGCGAGGAGAACCGGCTCTGATACCATTTTGTAACATCCGTCCCAAACATACAAGATTTTGTCCGCTTTGCCCGTGCCCGCACGAGAACTTCCCAGGGAGGTCACCCATCCTGGTACTACTCTCGCCCGAGCACGCTTAACTACGGAGTTCTTACGAATTCCGTAGCGGCGCACGGTTTTAAAACGCGTCTTCTATGTTTGGGAGGGGAAATTATATAAGTAGCTCAGGATCTCCTTCTCTCCAGGCGATGTGGGGCTAACTCATGGCCTTGTACACCTCACCTCACCTCACCTCACCTCATCCATCTTGGCATTCCCGCCTCAGGAGTCTTGGCTCTTGGCTATTGGCCTATTGGATCTTGGTCGTCACAATCCAAGTTGTAACACCTGTGGTGTTAGATTTGAGGATAATAGAAATCCTCAATGACTAGTTTCGTCTTTTTACAGCCAGACTTTTTCTTTGGGCTTTTTCCCAATAAATGGAACATAAACCTATGAGATGTTTTACGTTCACTTTCTCCGTAACTTCGAGCGTGTCACGATGGTGCGTTCCGTGCAACGATCATGTGTATGCGCAGGCAGTTTCGGCAGCCCGGCAGGTAAACCCTAGAAAAACGATAATTGGTCGATAGTTGTAGCTATTTTATTTCTTGTGAGAAATCGGGTGATCGGATCGTAACGAAACAAGATACGTTGAATGAGGCTCTGAGAGAGCCTTCCAATGAGCCTGAGTTAGGGTCGATCCGACACCCGGGTGAATAGTTATTGCTATTTTGAGTTTTGGAGTCTTTCCTTCTAATTGGGAGATCCAAAAGTCAGAAAATTATGTACCAAGCGCTAACACGTTCGTGTTGACGAGACCTTTCCAACGAATCCTCTCGGGCCCTATTCCGACTTCCGGTTTGATAGTTACGACTTATTATTCTTTTCAGCCCGGTTGATGGACGAATCGCACCCGGATTCCAACCGAGCCCGGTTCAGGGCTCGGGACCGAGCCGACCAGCCCTGGATCCTGCCTCCCGGTCTCCTAGCATAGTTTAGGCTCTCTTGACCTCCCTCCCCATTTATTTAGAATCCGAAATTCGGATGGTAATTATCGGGTAAGATTTCGGGATGACAATCCATATCTTTTAGCCCTTATCCCTATCTTTCTTATCTTTATCCCCTTAACCAACCCTATCCCCGTCCCTTCTTATCACAACAGCCTCCCCCCTCTATAAATAGAGAGAGAACGGGAGAGAGAGAGAAGGACGTAGAGAGAGAGAGAGGAACGTGAGAGAGAACGAAAGGAGAGAGAGAGAACGAGAGAGAGAGAGAGAGAGGCAGAGAGAGAGAAGAAGATAGAGACCAAGGGAGAAGAGAGAGGAGCAGCCGCAGCCCCCTCCGAGTACCTCCCCCGTCTCCGGCGAACCACCCGCAGGTCAGCCACCTCCACCTCCTCTCATCCTCCTCCGCGACCCCACCCGCGACCGGCGACCCACCTTCCTCCTCCCTTGCCGCGGCCCGCACGGGCGGACACCGCCGCCGCACCGAACCGTGCCTCTCCCGGCGATCGCCGGCGCACGACCACCGACCTCCGACCAAGCCCGCACGACCCCCGCCGTCCGGCCGAGCCCTCGGGCTCCGACGGCCGCTCCGGCCGCCTCCCACCGCGCCTCCTCCGTGGGGGTGGTGCGGGAGAGGCCGGCCGAGCGCTCGTCGGCGCTCCGGGCCACCCCCTCCCGTCGGCCGCCGGCGCACAAGAACCAGCCCGGCTGGTCTCGGTTTCGGTCGCGTGGAGAAGAAGGAGAGAGGGGGGTAGTTTGGTAATTTCCCATGTTATAATTAAACCCCAGACCCGACCTGTTAAATCCTGAACCCGACCCGACTTCCCACTGCAGACCCGACCTGTTTAGCCCTGAACCCGACCCAACAAACTTGACCCGAGCCATGCAGCGAACCGGTCTGGTTCACCTGAACCAGACCCGTGAACCAGTGAAATTTGGTTCGACCGCCATTTCTCCGTCCGAACTCGGAATTGGACGAAACCAGCGCCATTTCGACCGTCTCGGACAATACTACCTGTTGGCCATAATTTATCTTAGTAATTATACTGTTTAATACCCTATTTTATCCTTTGACCCGATATTATCGCGGTACCGTGGTTTGACCGCCGTTTCGTCGTCCGAACTCGGATTCGGACGAAACCAGCGGCATTGTGTTCAGAATATTGAGTCCCACCTATCAAACCCAGAATATAACCCTAGAACCCCTTCTACACTAGTGAACCAACCATGCGATCGATTTCACCGATTCTACGTGGTTTGACCCGAAACCATCCGACCGAAGTCGGAATCCAGCGAAACCGGAACCATCGAGCAGGGTTATTCGAGCCCGATTCAATGAGTATGTTTAGCTTCTAATTACTTGTTTGACCTAGTATTGTTTAGGTTTGAGTTCTTCAGTCGCACGGATTTGCGTGCTGTTGACTCAATGTTGGTCCCCTATCGAGGGTGCCCGACTATCCTTGGCATATAACCCTCGTCGTTGACTCTTATGTTTTAATCGATAGCATTGTGATATAGAGCTGTGCATGTTATCAGACTGTGATCGTGGTGATCCAACGGAGGCGGATCAGAGGCAACTAGCCGGAGTTGTGTGCGATCGATAACCAGGTGACATCTACTACCCTTGCGTGGTCTTTAATAGTGGGAAATGAGAATGACTAAGGGTAGGTGTCCATGACACTGCATGCGGGCCCCGCCGGGCATCGTCGCATGTGGTCAAATGGACCCCGCCTTGCATGCGGAGTCGCGAGTCCGGCGACGCATGCTTAAAACATTAATAAAATAATAATAATGATTGCTTTTGATTGTATGGACACCGTAATTAGGATTCCCTTAAATTAAATAATAAATTGAATAACTAATAATTATCGGGGCCCACCCTCTTGAGAGGAGTATGGCAACCCTAGCACACGGGTCACTGGGATAAGTGTCTTACTTTACTGATTTATTATGTTGCAAGGGTTGCGAGAGCAGTACGAGACCAGGGGTAAATTGTTGGAAATTGTTAAGCATTAAATATACCTTTTGTAGCTTCAGTATATATGTTGAAATATGTTATGTGTGAATCTACCTGGTTAGAGGGTAGGGACCCCGTGCGCGCAAGGGCCGTGAACCACCCTGCGCGTACAGCCGAAGTTAAGTAGGTTAGGGGTCACGGGCAAGGGTTGTGGTAAAGCCAATAGGAGGTGCCCTCGAGTAGGGATTGGCCTAGCAACCCTGTCCCGGGGAGTTGAAGTCCCCATAGTAAAGCAAGTTGGGCGGTAGAGCTCCACCGTGAAAGACGGGAAACCCCTTATGATCATCTGGGTGACTAGTGCATGGTGTTGGTGGATGCACGGCGAGGGAGTTGACCCTCTATATCGAAATAAAAGGCCCTATAGTAATGCCCGACCGGGGGCAGGATGAATAAAATATCCGGGGTTCACATTTTGATAGTGTGTGTTTTATCTGTGTATGAATTTAGAATTAAGTGACTGTTTACATGATGACTTCGTGACTTTATCTTAACGTCTTATTTAATTTGTTCTTTAATGCTGTAGAACATTGAATGGACTTCATGTTAGATAACCTAGTGACAGTAGGAATTGCATGTGAATATAGACTATTGATAGGTTTAGGTATCATTCTACAAACATTGATCAATACTAGAACTGCTAGATTATATCTTAATTTATTACGATTGGTCGTCTCATATTATTATAGACTATTAGGATGTCACTAGCCATTAATTTGGCTAATCTCCCAATTTCCTATTGGGGGCTACTCTTTCCCACGAGTAGGCTCAGTTGCAGGTCCGGAGGCTCAGGAGTAGCAGTAGGAGTCCAGAGGCGGAGTTAGAGTTGCAGTGTTACCTTTCTGCTTAGTACGTCTGTTTTGTCGTCTTTCCTCTTTAGACATTGTAATTGTGTTGGAATAAGAGTTTTCATTAGTTAGTCAGTATTCTATGGTTGTAGTTGCAATGGTTCCAGCTGAATTCTTTTGGGTAGGCCTCTCCTCAAGGCCCTAAGCTTAGGATAGATCATGATGAAAATATAAGAGCATAAATGACTAAATTGATTAACCCTGTAGATAGGAACCCTATACTGGTGCACCTGAGTGTTAGGACGTGGATGAGACCACTTGGCTAGCCGTAGAAGGCTTGAGCCTCGTGCTCCCTCAGATAGACTCATGTCAGTATGTAGTGGCACCGACAGGTCACTCATACTGAGAGGATATGACTTTTGAAGGTTGAGCTTGGCTAGATAATATCGTCTCTCTGTTGATAATTTCTCTTTCTTTGCTTTTTAATAAAAATGGTTTTTTTTTGAAAAATCAAATTTAAAAGATTCCCCTTTTGTTTCTCCCTCCTTCTTGTTTTTCATATTAGAGAGCGTAGAAGCCCTGTGAGAACCCAAATTGGAATAGTTAAGTAACCAGACTCAAAACCCTCTTCCTTTTCTCACCTCACACCCTAGGGATCGGTCTTCAGATTTCTGGGGCGTGACAGCTGGTATCAGAGCTTAGGGATATGTTCCTAGGGGTATTGTTAGGATGTGGTTCGTGTCTTGCTGTTCTTTCTTCAGAAAGTTTAGACACTAGTGGTGTTAGAATGTTTTCTAGAGATTGTATAGATATTGAGTCGATAGAATTATCGTAGTAACTAGTGGCGGTATAGCGATTATTTCTAAGGATAAGGACCTAGGGTTAATCATACTTGGAGAACTGGTTTTGTTTGAGGAATTGATTTGTAACTAAGAACTGTCTATGATTGAGTTTTTGATTGATCAGGACTCGTGAATCAATCTATATGTCGTATACATATAATTGTATTTGAACTCTGAGGTGCTATAATGTTTAGGTTTAGAGTTAGTCGTTGCAACTCGGGTGATAGTTCTTAGGAAGGAGCCACGTGGAACATCTTAACCAAGGGTGGTATTTCTTTATCTCTAGGCAGAAGTATAGTGTTTGAGTCTATATCAGAGTATAGGTTGGGAGTCTTCTAATATGGATTATTGTAGACTTTCTAGTGGTAAGGAGCTGACCAAGGATTAGAGATTTAACTCTTGTTAGTAATTTGGTTGATTGGTTTTGGAATGAATGTATTTGATTATATCTGGAAGGATGTATATCCTTGATGGTTTATCTGGCATGGTTGTGAGGTTGCCCTTTCTGTTGGTTTTGTTGTTTTTCGTTGACCCTAAGCGCTAGAAGCCTAGTAGGTGTTTTAGGATTCTTTGATCTTTGTTGACCCTTAGTATTAGAGACCTAGTCGGTGTTTAGGATCCCTTGGTCTTCGTTGACCCTTAGTACTAGAGGCTTAGTTGGTATTTAGGATCCCTTGATCTTCGTTGACCCTTAGTACTAGAGACTTAGTTGGTGTTTTAGGATTCCTTGATTCTTGTTGACCATTGGTATTAGAGACCTAGTTGGTGTTTTTAGGATTGTCCATTATCTTGATATAGGTGTAATAATTATATTAGTTTTCTTGTTAGAATCTCTCTAGTGTATCGTGGGTTATAATTAGCTTGGTGTAGAGCTTCTGTGTTTTTTTAATGGATCCTATGAGTAATGATGATGACTCTTGGGGATAGTGGTTTCAAGGAGTACACCAGGAGATGAAAATCTCAGGTGGTAGTTTGAATTTTCCCATGTTTAGTAGATTACGGGATACCTTGATAGTGACTCTTGCGAAAGAGTACGCACTGTTCCTAGGGAACTTTGGCGGTGGATGATGATTGTCCGGTAGAGGACATACTGTGGCTACGCACTGACTCTTCGGAGGCTTTGGCGGTTGGTTTCGCAGTTCTTATTGGAACTCGCGGGAGAGAGCGCACTGACTAGATGACAGTGACGTTAAGATCGAATTGAGATAATTGAGTACTAGAAAGATGTTAGCGACGATGTCAAATGGATTGCTTATGTTTATAAAATTTGAGAATATCTTATCAGTTGGAATCTTAAGAATGATAATTATTCTACTGATTCACCCCGCTTTGTTTCTAATTATAATTCGATTCTAGTAACTTTCGTTTGCTTCAGTTTCTTTTGAGTGATTGCCTTTGGTTCTCAGAATGTTAAGATTGTGCTAGTTCCATCAGTTGTCCTTTTTCTAAGTTGTCTCTATTTGTCTCGGGTCCTTTATTCTTATTTTTGTATGGTTGCGAGGTTTCCGTCTAGCTATCTCGATGTTTAGTTTAGGGTAGAATGTAGTACTTGGTATCGATCTGCTCAATCGATATTAGTTGGCCATTAGTTTTCTAGTAGGTAGTTTCTTCAGCCACCTCATAATAGTTTTGGTTTAGGATCGATCTCCTCGTCTTGTAGTGAGCCAATGAGATGACTATCTATTGTCAGAGGGTAGCTATCTAGTCTGGACCCATTTGAGAAATAGATTTTGAGGCATTAGTTCTTTAGTTCCTTGAGCAGTATTGGTAGTTCGGTTAGTGTATGTGTTGGTCTCATAGGAATCTTATATGATTTTAGTTTAGTATTAGATACACGTTAGGCGTACTAGTTGAGACATCTCTTTTGTCAAATCATTCTGGAATGTGTACTTAAGCATATGTGTATGGGCGCATATGTGTAGTATACATTGCTATGATTGTAGAGTCGATGCCAAAAGTATAAATTATATATGGGTGTATGGGCGCTCATATATATTGATATACCTTTTATATCGGCACTGACAATTGAGTGCATTTTTTTAAGTTTCGGAATCTATGAGTTTTGGTAGTTACCCTACCGAGGAGGACACCCCTCGACGGTACTAATAAGGGGAATATGATGCCCCTTATCAAGGCAGGGTTAATGATCAGAACTCATGATTTTGGTCTAATCCGTAATGCTTAGAATGGGAAATGGAAACCAAAACTCGTATTCGCGATCGATGTGAGAATTTGGAGGTTCATTTCTATCCTAATAATTATGAGAGTCGATTCGTATCATGTTTAGGTTAGTAGAGAGAGTAGAATTGTGAGTAGTAGAGGATCAGGGTTTTCTTTTAGTAAGATTTGGTGTAGTGACTTGGCTTTCTTGTTGGTAGTGTTAGTGAGGATGTTTGCGCTCGTTGTAGTTAACTTTTCATTGCTATAATATTCTTGTTTTGGTAGTAGAGATGAGTGGACTCGTATATATGGTTTTTGTAGTTGAATTTTCGGGACGAAAATTTCTTTAAGGTGTGTAGGTTGTAACACCTGTGGTGTTAGATTTGAGGATAATAGAAATCCTCAATGGCTAGTTTCGTCTTTTTACAGCCAGACTTTTTCTTTGGGCTTTTTCCCAATAAATGGAACGTAAACCTATGAGATGTTTTACGTTCACTTTCTCCGTAACTTCGAGCGTGTCACGATGGTGCGTTCCGTGCAACGATCATGTGTATGCGCAGGCAGTTTCGGCAGCCCGGCAGGTAAACCCTAGAAAAACGATAATTGGTCGATAGTTGTAGCTATTTTGTTTCTTGTGAGAAATCGGGTGATCGGATCGTAACGAAACAAGATACGTTGAATGAGGCTCTGAGAGAGCCTTCCAATGAGCCTGAGTTAGGGTCGATCCGACACCCGGGTGAATAGTTATTGCTATTTTGAGTTTTGGAGTCTTTCCTTCTAATTGGGAGATCCAAAAGTCAGAAAATTACGTACCAAGTGCTAACACGTTCGTGTTGACGAGACCTTTCCAACGAATCCTCTCGGGCCCTATTCCGACTTCCGGTTTGATAGTTACGACTTATTATTCTTTTCAGCCCGGTTGATGGACGAATCGCACCCGGATTCCAACCGAGCCCGGTTCAGGGCTCGGGACCGAGCCGACCAGCCCTGGATCCTGCCTCCCGGTCTCCTAGCATAGTTTAGGCTCTCTTGACCTCCCTCCCCATTTATTTAGAATCCGAAATTCGGATGGTAATTATCGGGTAAGATTTCGGGATGACAATCCATATCTTTTAGCCCTTATCCCTATCTTTCTTATCTTTATCCCCTTAACCAACCCTATCCCCGTCCCTTCTTATCACAACAGCCTCCCCCCTCTATAAATAGAGAGAGAACGGGAGAGAGAGAGAAGGACGTAGAGAGAGAGAGAGGAACGTGAGAGAGAACGAAAGGAGAGAGAGAGAACGAGAGAGAGAGAGAGAGGCAGAGAGAGAGAAGAAGATAGAGACCAAGGGAGAAGAGAGAGGAGCAGCCGCAGCCCCCTCCGAGTACCTCCCCCGTCTCCGGCGAACCACCCGCAGGTCAGCCACCTCCACCTCCTCTCATCCTCCTCCGCGACCCCACCCGCGACCGGCGACCCACCTTCCTCCTCCCTTGCCGCGGCCCGCACGGGCGGACACCGCCGCCGCACCGAACCGTGCCTCTCCCGGCGATCGCCGGCGCACGACCACCGACCTCCGACCAAGCCCGCACGACCCCCGCCGTCCGGCCGAGCCCTCGGGCTCCGACGGCCGCTCCGGCCGCCTCCCACCGCGCCTCCTCCGTGGGGGTGGTGCGGGAGAGGCCGGCCGAGCGCTCGTTGGCGCTCCGGGCCACCCCCTCCCGTCGGCCGCCGGCGCACAAGAACCAGCTCGGCTGGTCTCGGTTTCGGTCGCGTGGAGAAGAAGGAGAGAGGGGGGTAGTTTGGTAATTTCCCATGTTATAATTAAACCCCAGACCCGACCTGTTAAATCCTGAACCCGACCCGACTTCCCACTGCAGACCCGACCTGTTTAGCCCTGAACCCGACCCAACAAACTTGACCCGAGCCATGCAGCGAACCGGTCTGGTTCACCTGAACCAGACCCGTGAACCAGTGAAATTTGGTTCGACCGCCATTTCTCCGTCCGAACTCGGAATTGGACGAAACCAGCGCCATTTCGACCGTCTCGGACAATACTACCTGTTGGTCATAATTTATCTTAGTAATTATACTGTTTAATACCCTATTTTATCCTTTGACCCGATATTATCGCGGTACCGTGGTTTGACCGCCGTTTCGTCGTCCGAACTCGGATTCGGACGAAACCAGCGGCATTGTGTTCAGAATATTGAGTCCCACCTATCAAACCCAGAATATAACCCTAGAACCCCTTCTACACTAGTGAACCAACCATGCGATCGATTTCACCGATTCTACGTGGTTTGACCCGAAACCATCCGACCGAAGTCGGAATCCAGCGAAACCGGAACCATCGAGCAGGGTTATTCGAGCCCGATTCAATGAGTATGTTTAGCTTCTAATTACTTGTTTGACCTAGTATTGTTTAGGTTTGAGTTCTTCAGTCGCACGGATTTGCGTGCTGTTGACTCAATGTTGGTCCCCTATCGAGGGTGCCCGACTATCCTTGGCATATAACCCTCGTCGTTGACTCTTATGTTTTAATCGATAGCATTGTGATATAGAGCTGTGCATGTTATCAGACTGTGATCGTGGTGATCCAACGGAGGCGGATCAGAGGCAACTAGCCGGAGTTGTGTGCGATCGATAACCAGGTGACATCTACTACCCTTGCGTGGTCTTTAATAGTGGGAAATGAGAATGACTAAGGGTAGGTGTCCATGACACTGCATGCGGGCCCCGCCGGGCATCGTCGCATGTGGTCAAATGGACCCCGCCTTGCATGCGGAGTCGCGAGTCCGGCGACGCATGCTTAAAACATTAATAAAATAATAATAATGATTGCTTTTGATTGTATGGACACCGTAATTAGGATTCCCTTAAATTAAATAATAAATTGAATAACTAATAATTATCGGGGCCCACCCTCTTGAGAGGAGTATGGCAACCCTAGCACACGGGTCACTGGGATAAGTGTCTTACTTTACTGATTTATTATGTTGCAAGGGTTGCGAGAGCAGTACGAGACCAGGGGTAAATTGTTGGAAATTGTTAAGCATTAAATATACCTTTTGTAGCTTCAGTATATATGTTGAAATATGTTATGTGTGAATCTACCTGGTTAGAGGGTAGGGACCCCGTGCGCGCAAGGGCCGTGAACCACCCTGCGCGTACAGCCGAAGTTAAGTAGGTTAGGGGTCACGGGCAAGGGTTGTGGTAAAGCCAATAGGAGGTGCCCTCGAGTAGGGATTGGCCTAGCAACCCTGTCCCGGGGAGTTGAAGTCCCCATAGTAAAGCAAGTTGGGCGGTAGAGCTCCACCGTGAAAGACGGGAAACCCCTTATGATCATCTGGGTGACTAGTGCATGGTGTTGGTGGATGCACGGCGAGGGAGTTGACCCTCTATATCGAAATAAAAGGCCCTATAGTAATGCCCGACCGGGGGCAGGATGAATAAAATATCCGGGGTTCACATTTTGATAGTGTGTGTTTTATCTGTGTATGAATTTAGAATTAAGTGACTGTTTACATGATGACTTCGTGACTTTATCTTAACGTCTTATTTAATTTGTTCTTTAATGCTGTAGAACATTGAATGGACTTCATGTTAGATAACCTAGTGACAGTAGGAATTGCATGTGAATATAGACTATTGATAGGTTTAGGTATCATTCTACAAACATTGATCAATACTAGAACTGCTAGATTATATCTTAATTTATTACGATTGGTCGTCTCATATTATTATAGACTATTAGGATGTCACTAGCCATTAATTTGGCTAATCTCCCAATTTCCTATTGGGGGCTACTCTTTCCCACGAGTAGGCTCAGTTGCAGGTCCGGAGGCTCAGGAGTAGCAGTAGGAGTCCAGAGGCGGAGTTAGAGTTGCAGTGTTACCTTTCTGCTTAGTACGTCTGTTTTGTCGTCTTTCCTCTTTAGACATTGTAATTGTGTTGGAATAAGAGTTTTCATTAGTTAGTCAGTATTCTATGGTTGTAGTTGCAATGGTTCCAGCTGAATTCTTTTGGGTAGGCCTCTCCTCAAGGCCCTAAGCTTAGGATAGATCATGATGAAAATATAAGAGCATAAATGACTAAATTGATTAACCCTGTAGATAGGAACCCTATACTGGTGCACCTGAGTGTTAGGACGTGGATGAGACCACTTGGCTAGCCGTAGAAGGCTTGAGCCTCGTGCTCCCTCAGAT
This sequence comes from Chamaelirium japonicum, assembly GCA_947650365.1. Classification (NCBI taxonomy): domain Eukaryota; kingdom Viridiplantae; phylum Streptophyta; class Magnoliopsida; order Liliales; family Melanthiaceae; genus Chamaelirium; species Chamaelirium japonicum. The sequence continues at coordinate 54,916,374 of OX393560.1, forward strand.
AGACTCATGTCAGTATGTAGTGGCACCGACAGGTCACTCATACTGAGAGGATATGACTTTTGAAGGTTGAGCTTGGCTAGATAATATCGTCTCTCTCTTGATAATTTCTCTTTCTTTGCTTTTTAATAAAAATGGTTTTTTTTTGAAAAATCAAATTTAAAAGATTCCCCTTTTGTTTCTCCCTCCTTCTTGTTTTTCATATTAGAGAGCGTAGAAGCCCTGTGAGAACCCAAATTGGAATAGTTAAGTAACCAGACTCAAAACCCTCTTCCTTTTCTCACCTCACACCCTAGGGATCGGTCTTCAGGTTTCTGGGGCGTGACAATGCATGTCTTCTGTAGATCATAGTATGCCTCTAGGGTGTCCGCACATATGCTAAGATCATAGATTTGCATGTAGATTGTTTTATAGAATTAATTGTAATGAAACATACACCGTATGATCTTCGGATCTTTCTTTTGCTTCCGCTGCAACTCTGATAAGCGGATCCAATTCCAACACCGCATTCTCTCTCTCTCTCTCTCTCTCTATATATATATATATATATATATATATATATATATATATATATATATATATATATATATATATATATATAGAGAGAGAGAGAGAGAGATGATAAAATGAGACGTGCGGTGCGTGCAGTGTCGCACCACACCCGTCTGATGCACCGCTGCGTGCATCGCACGCACCGCAGCGATGCATCAGACGACTGCGGTGCGATGCAGCACACACCGCACGCTGCAGCCTAACACGCCTCTCTCTCTCTCTCTCTCTCTTTATATATATATATATATATATATATATATATATATATATATATATATATATATATATATATATATATATATATATATATATATATGGGTCAGGTTAAATGGACATTGTTTTTGCACTCAATTTTTTACATCGATTTTCAAACCATTAGATAGAGGTTTTAGAATTTCTTGATTTTTTGTGAGCATAATCATCTTGTCATAGATAACACATCCGCAAAACATCGGCACATTCTAAAGCCTCTAGACTTATTAAATGTGCTCTTCAAATTAACGATTAAAATGGACGGTCGATAAAGCCTTTTAGTTTTGATGTACTTGGAGGCTTTAGAATGTTTTGATTTTTTGTGGACGTGCTATCTAGGACAGGATGATTATGCTCACAAAAAATCATGAAATTCTGAAACCTCTATCTAATGGTTTGAAAATCGGTGTAAAAAATTGAGTGCAAAAACAGTGTCCATTGAACTTGTCCCTATATATATATATATATATATATATATATATATATATATATATATATATAGGGGTATGCTATAATGCGGCATGCGGTAAGTGCGCCATTGCATCGTAGCCGTCTGATGCACACTCTACGTGCATCGCATGCACACAGCGGTGCATCATACGGCTACGGTGCTGTGCCACACTTACCGGATGCCGCATTATAGCATGTCCCTATATATATATATATATATATATATATATATATATATATATATATATATATATATATATATATATATATATATATATATATATATATATAGTAGTGATACTTTGCGGCAGGTAACATGCGGGCTTAACGTGCGGCGACCCCCTTCGGGGGTATTTTTGGGATTTTTTTTTTGGGAGATTGATCACCCACCCTTGGATTGGACACACAAAAAATTTCAGCCCGATCCAAGACTTGTAGGCCGTCCAAATGTGTTGATCTTTTATCGATCGTTCAATTTTTTCGCCATTTTGATCAACACATTTGGACGGCCTATAGGTCTTGGATCGAGCTGAAATTTTTTGTGTGTCCAATCCAAGGGTGGGTGATCAATCCCCAAAAAAAAAAAAATCCCGAAAATACCCCCGAAGGGGGTGCCGCACGTTAAGCCTGCATGTTACCCGCCGCAATGTATCACTACTATATACATATATATATATATATATATATATATATATATATATATATTATATATATATATATATATATATATATATATATATATATATATATATATATATATATATATATATATATATCTATATGGGGACGGGGAGCCTGGACCTCAGGTGCAGCGTGAACGCTGCACCGGAGCCACCCCCTGCGCGCCACCTGTCCAAGAAACAACCGCCCCGCGTTTAAAACAGCATAACGATCGCCCGCCGTCCGATCAGTGCAGCGCACCAAGGCCCGCAGTCGTCTGATCCTGCAGCGCACCCTCGCCCGATCAGTGCAGCGCACCCCCGCCCGATCAGTGCAGCGCACCAAGGCCCACAGCCGTCTGATCCTGCAGCGCACCCCCGCCCGATCGCTGCAGCGCACCAACGCCCGCAGCCGTTCGATCTTGATGATCGGACGGTTGAAAATAAAATCGCGGTTACTGTAGCGGCTACAGTAACCGCGATTTTATTTTCAACCGTTGGATCCTGATGATCGGACGGTTGAAAGGATTCTCGCGGTTACTGTAGCGGCTACAGTAACCGCGATTTTATTTTCATCCGTCCGATCAGCAGGATCGAACGAATGGGAATGTTTTGGACGGCGGGCGATCGATCCGCTGCGGGCGGGGGTGCGCTGCAGGATCAGACGGCTGCGGGCCTTGGTGCGCTGCACTGATCGGACGGCGGGCGATCGTTATGCTGTTTTAAACACGGGGCGGCTGCTTCTTGGACAGGTGGCGCGCGGGGGGTGGCTCCGGTGCAGCGTTCACGCTGCACCTGAGGTCTATATATATATATATATATATATATATATATATATATATATATATATATATATATATATATATATATATATATATATATATATATATATATATATATATATATATATATATATATATATATATATATATATATATATAGGGTCAGGATCGGATGACCCATCAAAATTTTAACCCATTAATAACCCAGCACCCTTTGAGGCACCTAGAGGTTTTAGAATGGGCTGATTTTTTGTAGACATGTTGTCTATGATATGTTGATCATCCTCACAAAAAATCAGCCCATTCTAAAACCTCTAGGTGCATCAAAGGGTGCTCTTCAAATCAACGGTTAAAATTGACAGTCAAAAACCGTTGATTTGAAGTGTGCATTTGATGCACCTAGAGGTTTTAGAATGGGCTGATTTTTTGTGAGGATGATCAACATACCATACACAACATCCCTACAAAAAATCAGCCCATTATATAACCTCTAAGTGCCTCAAAGGGTGCTGGGTTATTAATGGGTCAAATTTTGCTGGGTCATCCGATCCTGACCCATATATATATATATATATATATATATATATATATATATATATAGAGAGAGAGAGAGAGAGAGAGAGAGAGAGAGAGAAATGCTTGAATGCGGCATGCGGTAAGTGCGGCACCTATCACATGCCGTCTGATGCACTGCTGCGTGCATGCGATGCACGCAGCGCATGCATCAGACGGCTGCGGTGCTATGCCTCACGTACCGTATGCCGCAGCATAGCATGCCCATATATATATATATATATATATATATATATATATATATATATATATATATATATATATATATATATATATATATATATATATATATATATATATATATATATATATATATATATATATGAGGAATGATCTGTTGCGAAACCCGGTTAAGATGCCAAACCCCCGTTATTTGCGAAACTAAGCCACAGTCGTCCGATTGGTGTGAATCGGACTGCACAAACCCTTTCTGCCCGGTTAAAAGCTTTAACCGTTCCGGTCGTCCGATTGACATGAATCGGACGGTACAAATCCTTTCCGCCCCGGTTAAAAGCTTTACCCGTTCGATCGAATGATCGAATGGATGAGATCCGTGGGATCTCATTCGAATAAGATAAAAAAATGATTGCATTGACCCTGTTTTTTGTCCTATTCGAATGAGATGTCACGATCTCATCCGTTCGATCATTCGATCGAACGGTTACAGCTTTTAACCAGGGCGGAAAGGATTTGTGCCATCTGATTCATGCCAATCGGATGGCCGGGAATGGTTAAAGCTTTTAACCGAGCGGAAAGGGTTTGTGCCGTCCGATTCACACCGATCGGACGGCTGTGGCTTAGTTTCACAAATAAGGGGGTTTCGCATCTTAACCGGGTTTCGCAACAGATCACTCCTCTATATAGAGGCATGCTAGGGTGCGGCGTAAGGTGCATGCAGCACCACACCGCAGCCGTCTGATGCACCGCTGCGGTGCGTGCGATATACGCAGCGGTGCATCAGACGGCTACGGTGCGACGCCGCACGCATCGCACACTGCATTTTAGCATATATATATATATATATATATATATATATATATATATATATATATATATATATATATATATATATATATACTAGTAAAGCCCGTGCCTGTCGGCACGCAAAAGATTTTCAGGGCGACAAATATTTTGAGGGCGTGATAAAATTTTGAGGGAAGAGGCAATATTTTAAAGGTGGCAATAATAATTTAAAAGTGATGATAGTTTTAAGCGAGAGAACAATATTTCGAGGGTGATAACAATATTTTTTGAGCCAAAATAACAATAGTAATATTTGATTAGTCTATATATGAATGCCCGTGCCTGTTGGCACTGCAACGGCCGCCGAAGGCAACAAAGTTTATTTTTTTTATTTTTGTTGCCACTTTTAAAAGTTTTAAAAGTTGGTTAATCAAGAATCTTGTGCCTAAAAATTTTTTGCGTGCTCGAAATATTGTCGGCACGCAAAAGATTTCGAAGGCGGGGACAATATTTTGAGGGAAAGAAAAATATTTTGAGGGTGATAACAACATTTCGTGAGCAGTGACAATATTTTGAGAAAAGTGACAATATTTCGTAGGGACAATATTTTGAGGGAAAGAACAATATTTCGAGGGCAATAACAACATTTCGTGAGCGGTGACAATATTTTGAGAAAAGTGACAATATTTCGTGGTCGCCTTCCACATCTTTGGAAATGTAACGGCCGCCTTCGGCGCCAACACACCTATAGCGACGAAAATACACTCGTGGCTGTGTGTAAAATATAATCGAACGGCTCTTTATTTGGACTTATAGCCTCACTTAGCATTCGGAGCAAAACACCCAACATCGAAAATTTTAATAAAAAATCTCGACATAGTCCACCAAGAATCGATGCATCCGCTATCTTGTACAGTTTTGAAGCTCACCCAAATGCTCTCTGAACAATATACATAGAAAGTCACCAGAATTGTTCAAAAGTCATCTTTCAAATGTCAATAAAGGACATTCATCTCGCTCGATATAGATGGAAGCTTCTTGACATCAAGGAAGCTTCGACCAGATAATATTTAAGACACCAACCTATTCAAAGCCTAGAAACATAGGACCAGTTAGACCATAACTCAATTTGAAAGCCACTTGCAATGTGGGACCATAAACAACAGTGCCGAACAGCATGCAGAGGACGTCTTTGACGCAACACGCAATAGATGCCTTTGACACAGCAGGCAATCAAGGTCTTCAGCCAAACACGGCTAGCATAGATGCATACCCATATGACCTGCATAGTAACGCTCGTGCCAATTGACACACAATGGGCGCCTTCATACTAAATCCTACATTCTTTTATAAAATGTAGAAGCAAGTTTCTTCATCCTAAGTTTACTTCCCTAAGTAAAGCAAGGAAGGTAAGATATTTATATAATATCATAATAAGAGAGTGAGATATATGATGCTCTGCTTGTCTTCTCTTCAGATCTACAATTTGAACGATCACAAATATCCTAACATAGTGCCATGTTTGTAAATAATCCGAACGCATTGTAACATATATAAAAGTCACACCATAGCCAGTGTTCATGTTCAACAAAACCTTGGCCAGGCTGCTTACAGTGACCTAAAGCAACCAATAATACGTGGCAAAATCAATTAGGGTGCCTTTAGAGCTCATAGAGGCATTTCCCACCACTTATGAAATCCACAACTTCGGTAACGGCCTGGTCCAGTGCCGCGGTGACCGCCACCAAGTTCTGCAAGAACTCCTCGGCGGTGGGCTTCTCGCCGTCAACAATGTCTGTGATTGCTTTCACAAAGATCGCCGGGACAGAGAGTAGGTCGGCCACATAGGCCACCGCCGCTCCCTGAAATGGAACAAAGAGCTTTCAGCATTTAGGCCAAATCAAGAGAGAGAGAGAGAGAGAGAGAGAGAGAGAGAGAGAACGCTAGCAAAGCTGTTGCCTTTAAAGTATCAACTGCATGCATTGTTTGATGTGGTTATGGTGCTTCCAAGGAATAATTACAAAAGCTGAACAAAGATTATCTAGAACATCAGGTGGAACGTCATTATGCAACGTGGCGGCGCCTCCACCACGGATCAATCACGGGTTCATGTTGGACGCTCTTCCCAATCTCCTTGGGCCACTATTTCTTAGACACCTCAGACAACATATGTTTGATGTATTAGCTTGAATTATCCATTTGGATTATCCAAGGATGGACATAACATATTAGGTGAACTGGATTATGTTAACTTTTCATGGATCAATTGATAGCTACAAACATAATCCTCTAAATGCCTATACATAGTATTTGATCCTAATGTCTTCTTAATTCTTAATGGTCATGAAACATTCCCTCAATAGCGAATGCGTCTTAGCTTACATTTTCAGCATTCTGTATACAGTGAACAATGACCCAATGGATGCTACTACTATGGTACCCAATGTAGCATTCTGCATTCATTCTGTATACATTGAACAATGGAACAATGGAAGCTACTACAATAGAAGCATAACTATTCATCACATTCATTCTGTATACAGTGAACAATGGAAGCATAACTATTTTACTAATAAAGGCAAGGACCTTAGGCTAAATGAAATTTTAGGGGGCCCTGTTCAGGTGATGGATCTGTTATTAGGGACCTCTCACACATTAACCCAAAAAAAATCCTCTCTCTCTCTCTCTCTCTCTCTCTCTCTCTCTCTCTCTCTCTCTCACCAGGGTGGTGCGGCTGCCGAATGATGCAACAAAGGGTGGGCATGGATCCTAAAAACCAGATAGCAACAAAAAAAAAAAAAAATCATCTAACCTATAAAATATGAGTTCATATGTTTGTTAATCTCCGACAACATATGTTTGATGTATTAGCTTGGAACATATTTTGAGTGATAAAACCTCTCTAAATAAATATATATAAAAACTCTGATCCGTACAAAGACACTGGTAAAGTTCATAAAGTAATAGATACGTAATGGTCATGAACTTTTATTAGCATAAGTTGGCAAAATTAATTGCTCCTTAATAAATATAAAGTGTATATCAACAGTGATTCAACAACCAAAAGAAGCAATTTTTAGTCAATTTTACACCCCAATTTACCAACTTTCATTACAAACAAATTTTACACCCCACTTTGCTACTTAATAAATATAAAGTGTATATCAATACGAATAAACCCCTCTTACTATTTCTTAAAATTAGTTTCCTTTGCTGCCCAAACCTAACAAATAGGAACCTTTTAATTTTCGAACAGTGTCAGGCAGATGCAGTTTGATAGCCCGGTGCAACACCACGAAGGGAAAGTATGACTATTTCAAATTCAACCCCGATGAAAAGTAAAATAACATATTTGCTATAGATTGGGTAGTTTATTTTTTATACTAAAATTTTATGGAACCCACTTCCATGGCCATACCGAAATTTATAGGGACCATCCAATGGCCCTATGTTGGATCTCATACACCCACCACTACAATGCATGGAAAATGAGATGGATGGTGGAGTTAGGTTCGATATGGTAGGTACAGTAGAGGTATGTAATCCTTTCCAATAAAAAAACCAACTCCACTTAGGTACTGATTCTTTACCATACCGGAACCAAACCAAATCCGATCCATTGACATGTCTACTCTTGTGGTTTCCTTCGGCAACACTCTCCTACCATCGTTAGCCATATCTCCTACCTCCCCCACCCCCTTACCTCAAAGGGGTTGCCTCGTTGCGCCCATTTCAAACGATCAAAATAAGAAATTCTAGAATATTATTCCAAATTAAAGATTTTAGCATCTACTTCAAATTCCTCATTTTCGCCATTGAAAATAGGGTAAAAAATCCCAGAACCAACATCAATCCTAAAGAGGATGAAGATCATACTCATCAGAAGAAAAAAAAAATACTCCATAAGTTATAATTGGTGCAACATCTTGACATATCAACCATTCAACACATTACATCTAAAAAAAATATCTTTAAGAAGAAAGAAGCATCATTAAGCGAAAAAAAAGTGCTTTAGTATTCATGAAGAGGAAATTAGAACCATTAAGAAAAGGAAAACGAAAATATTTCATAATACTTCAATTTACATACATTTTGGTAAGATAAATCTAATAAACAGAAGCCTCACAATTCATATATAAGTTTGCAAGCGCTCAAAGATGTTCGGAGACCGAAACGGGGGAGGCAGAACTTGCTATTTATTTTAGTCTTTAGTAGCTTAAAAAAATCAAGATTAATATAAATGAAAAATACAGAAGAAATTTCAGCCATTCAGGGAAAGGATGCTACATTTGTTGCATATGTTGGTTAGTCTCTAATATTTCACCACTGAATTTAACATTTATACTGTCACATCAATTAAGTCTCACTAAAAATGTATTCTCATTTACACAAAAACCCCACCTGCCTCCTTTTTTTTTCTCTCTAAATAACTCAGAAATCCTCCACCATTTTTAGCCCCTCTGACATTGCTTTAAAAAACACTAATTTATATAAAAACTCTGAATGTCTAATCTGCATCATACCTCCAGATATGTCACCACCTCCCTCGGATCAGGGCCTTCGGGCACTCCGATATAGAGTAGCTGCTTGCTGTAGGAGTTGATCTCGAAGGTAAGGCGGGTGAGCTTATTATAGTCCATGTATTTCTTCAAGATTTGGGCGCCCTGGGAATCACACTCCTCCAAGCTCAAAGATGGCATACACGATCCCGTCCTACCCGCAAAGACTGTGAAGGACATCATCATTCTTCTCAATGGCAAGAATGATGTCCTTGAAGAGATTGGCGAGGCAGCCCACGAAATCGTGGTGGTGGTCCTGCCCCAGATTGGGAGCGACATGGTGGCCGGCGTGCTGCTGGCGGTCTGCGACGATGAGCTCCTGCAGGTGCTCGAACTCCGGGATTGGTGCACGATCACCCTCCGGAGGTAGGCGACGTAGATCTGGAGCCCTTCCTCCTAGAGGCCGAGCGGGGGGAAGATCCGAACGAAGTGGAGGATCGAGGAGTGGTCTCGCTGGTCGACGGCGGCGGCGAGGCGCTTACGCACGACAGACTCGAGGTGACTCTCGGCATCCAGATCGCGTTGGTCGAAGGCGGAGGGGTCACCGCAGCGGGAGCCGATCTGGACGAAGCGGGCGGCGGACTCATAGTCATCGGGGTCGAGGGCACGGCGGGTGCCGCCGAGGCAGTGGGAACGCTTGAGGACGGCGTCGACGGATCTGTTCTAGGGCTTCGGGGCTCCCGAAGTCGACGGAGGAGGCGGGTGATTCCCGACCTGAGGAGGCAGCATCAGCGGAATCAGAGGAATCAGAGCGGAATCAGAGGGGAAGGGGGTCGCGCGATGGGGCGCGGGCGCGGAGGGGAGGGGGTGCGCGATCAGCGGAATCAAAGGGGAAGGGGGACGGGAATCAGAGGAGAAGGCGGAGACTACTCTCCATCACCTAAACGCGCCACCGGAGGAAGCGGCGGAGCCGGTCGGCATCACCGAAGACCTGGTCGTACATCCTGCGGTCCCTGAAGATGCCGTAGGCGACCATCCCCTCCAGCTCCTTGAAGCCCAACTCCTCGCATAGGCTCGGCACCGGCGGGCTTTGGATCGGGATTGCCAGAGGAGGGGGGAGGAAAGGGTAAGTAGAGATCTGATGGCTGGCTGCATGCGGCAGTTGTAGGGGCCTTCCTCTCCTCTAGTCTCCCCCCTTCTCTTCTCCGGATCATGGAGAATGACTGAGAGAGATAAAGAGGGACGTGTAGATCGAGGGTCAGGTGAAGCCCTTGGAGTGGGAGAGAGAGAAACAGAGCGTGCGATGCGTGTAGATCGGGACGTGGAGAGAGATTGAGAGAGAAGAGACGGATCGTGTAGAGATTGAGAGAGAGAGAGAGAGAGAGAGAGAGAGAGAGAGAGAGAGAGAGAGAGAGAGAGAGAGGAGGGGGGGAGAACGTGTAGATCGGGGATCGTGGAGAGAGATTGAGAGAGAAGCAAGGGATCGTGGAGAGAGATTGAGAGAGAAGCAAGGGATCGTGGAGAGATTGAAAGAGAGGGATCGGTAATGACGGTGAGGTCAGATAAATTGACGTGGCAATGATGACAGCATTTTTTTGGATGCACAATTGACGTGGCATATGATAACAGCGTCCATTTGCCTGGTTGTTGTGTTTGAATGTGATTCACCGATCATGTCATGGACGGTTATGATTAGGACAGTGTTTAACACATTATTGATCAGGACGGACAATGGCTATCCTGCATAACTACCTAATATAGAAAGATCTTGGCCATAAGATTTTCTAACCGCCTCTTATGTTTGTATCGAACGGCTCTCTTTATCCATTCGTAGTGAAATATTTATTATATATATATATATATATATATATATATATATATATATATATATATATATATATATATATATATATATATATATATATATATATATATGGTTCTATTCATGGCTCCCATGCTCTAGAAAAGCGGAATTATTACAATTATTAAGATTCATTTTCTCCGACTGAAGGAGAGATGAGATACAATTAGGAACGGACTCGTAAGAACAACTAATTCGTTCTTGGCTAGTGAACTTCACCAAACATCGGCACAACCATTGAGATTCTTCTGCACATGAGAGAACTTGCACATTTTGAAACCACGAGATAGATTCTTACAATCAGATTTCATTCTCTCTTATATGATTTGGCTTAAAAGAGACTCAACATGGTATCCCCTCAAGTCGGTTGCCCTGATAATGCACGTGGAATGCATCACAACCACCTGATGAGTATGTCAGGTATAGTTCGCACCCATCGAGGATGCCTGTCACTGTTAGGTTGTGATCCGTTCCACGCGCAGCACCTTGGCTGACCGATTTGAGAGGATCTCCACTCCTACTATATTGGTTCGGCTTAGTGAAAAGCCCCTTTTTTATGAGATGCTTTGAGCTTTAGTCCAGACAAAGTGTTTGTTTGAGCTCCCCCCATTGTCATATAGTACCAGTGTAATTTGAAGTATCAATTTGGTTGCTATAGTGATTTTACTGTAGCAATAGTGAAATAACTTCCAACCAAATTGTTACTACTACAATGAAATCACTATAACTGCTACAGTGATTTCACTATAGAGGTAATGATTTGGTTTGGAGTATCAATTCGGCCAACATAATATCAGTTCAATAGCTTTAACGATTTTCACTGTAGCAACAATGAATTCACTCCAAACCGAATGATTACTTTGCTATAATGAAATCATTGTAGCAGTCATTGTACTTGCACTGTAACCATATAACTGTAGGGGTAAAATTAACATTTAAAAAAGAAAGTTGTAGAGGGACCTAAGGCCCCCCCCCCCCCCCCCCCCCACACACACACACACACACACACCCACCCACCACCACCACCACACACACACACACGCACAAAAGGGCATTATACTAGATAGGACCAAAAAACCTAAATAAATATGATGCCAAACCTTTTTCTAAACTAATTAGTATATAGTCACATTTCTAACTTGCATAATCATATTGAGACACTTTAGAGTCAATTGATTCTAAGTTTTGAAATATGGCTTCGTACATTGTTAACCAGTCTCTATAGTTTGATAGCATGACTCTAACTTGGGAGGGCTAAAATGGGTATTACAACTACCCCGGGCTGTGTTTATTTTGATTTTTAGTCTGAAACCCATCCCCCCCCCCCCCCCCCAACACACACACACACACAAACCTAAATAAATATGGTGAAAGACCTTTTTCTAAACTAATTACTATATAGTCACATTTCTAACTTACATAATAATCATAGTGAGACACTTTAGAGTCAATCGATTCTAAGTTTTGAAATATGGCTCATGGTCATTGTTAACTAGTCTCTATAGTTTGATAACATGACTCTAACTCGGGAGGGCTAAAATGGGTATTGCAACTACCCCTGGCTATTTTTGTTCGGTTTGATTTTTTTTCTTCTGAAAACCATCCATTTTGGTATATACTTTACTTTTACGGTCCTGTCCAATAGGTTTTTTTTTAAAAGGGATACTTAGTGAGCCGTCCCTGACAAAGAGGTTGGTTTAGCCTAAGGACTTTGAAATGTTGTGGATGAAAATGCCATCCACAGTATTTCAATTTTCTTTTGCTTGCCACCGAACTAGTGAAATAGTGATCATTGGAGTTGCTCGCCGCCATCGAACCAGGGTTACTCGCCGCCATCGAACATCGAACGGCGCTGCCGGAGCCACTTGCCACCATCAAACCGAATTGAACCTAGCTCTAACCCTAAGATCTAGCAGCTATGGGATGAACCCTAGACCTAGGCTGGAGCTGCTCGTCGTCCCGAACCGAACGGCACTGCCACTGCCCCCGTCGCCTTTGCTGTAGCCGCTGCCATCGAAACTGCTAGGGAGAGATGGGAGGCAAAACCGGGGATATTCCGAATTTACCAAAAAAGGTATGGACCTAAGGCTAAATTAAACTTTTAAGTGACTTGTTCATGGAATGGATCTGTTTTCAGGAACTTTTCACACATTAACACAAAAAAAAAAAAGGGTCCGAAGTCGATTTATTTTCTCTATCAAGGTGGAATTTCAGTTGATCTATAGCCGACCATAACAAACCGTGAAGTCCAAACACTGAACTCAGACGTGATCTATTATTGAGTGTGGTTCAGGATGCAGTCTCATCTAGGTTGCAATTTTGGGTCCAGAAAGCAGACTAGCTCAGCACAACAACCGTTGGATGAGGAAACGCAACACTCATCCAACGGATGCCGCCATCGCCACGCTGGCGATCCGCGAGGTAGCCCATCAACCAATCGTCTCAAGCGCTCTAAACGTAACAGCATCCATAATCCACTCAGCATGATAACCGTTGGATGCCGGCACGCGATCACCCATCCAAAGGATGTCACCATCGCCACGTTGGCGATCCGCGAGGTAGCCCATCAACCAATCGTCTCACATGACGCGCTCTATATATTGCCTCACCCCCTCTACCAATCCGTCTCCACTCCCGCATCGCTGCAGCAAACTCGAAGCTCGCCGCCTTCCCGTGCTCCGTTCAATCTAGGGTTAGGGTCAGGATTCTAGAGAGAGAGAAGATGAGCTCCGCGGTGGCGACGAAGAAGGGTGGCCGCGGGAAGGTGAAGGGTTCCAAGTCGGTGTCCCGGTCGGAGAAAGCCGGTCTCCAGTTCCCGGTGGGGAGGATCGCCAGGTTCCTCAAGGCGGGAAGGTACGCCCAGCGCGTCGGCGCCGGTGCCCCCGTCTACCTCTCCGCCGTCCTCGAGTACCTCGCTGCCGAGGTGAGCGGACTCGATTTCATTCTGTTCTGATCTTATGGCTGGGGTTTCTAGCTCCGTTTTGGTTCAGATCTGAAGAATCGGACGCTGATCTTTTGTCTGCAGGTGCTGGAGCTCGCGGGGAACGCGGCGAGGGACAACAAGAAGAGCCGGATCATCCCTCGCCACATACAGCTGGCGGTGAGGAACGACGAGGAGCTGAGCAGGCTCTTGTACGGTATCACCATCTCCAACGGCGGCGTCCTCCCCAACATTCACCAGGTCCTCCTCCCGAAGAAGCAGAGCGGCAAGGGCGGCGATGTAGGATCCGCGTCGCAGGAGTTCTAGATCTGTTGTTCCCGCTGTTTTGTAGAAATGTGATTAGCTTCAACTTCAGGATCTTTTAATGCGACCATCTGTTTTGCCACCCTCTTCTCCTCTTTCTATCTGCTTGTTATTTTTCAAAATTCCATTTTTTTTTTTTTGGCGCGAAATATCCAAGTACAGTTATCGTTTTAAAAGTGGTAAATTAAACTTTGGTCCCCCGAAGTAGTAGGCAAACGAGCGCCCTCCACCCCTCTCTCTCTCAGTTTAGCTGAAAAACAATTAACCCCCTGTATAGTTTTAAAACTACAATTTGCTCCCATTCAATTCAGGTTTGATCGGAAAAAATTTACTAAATGAGGAAATTAAGTAGTATACAAATTTCGATCAAAAAAATAAGTAGTGGACAAAAGGGGTATTGTGATAACATTTTAAACTTTAAGTTGCCAAATGGTGGGAATGTAATTTACCCTTTTGTTCAAAAGGATAAATTACACTTTGCCTCCCTAAACGTACAAAAGGGTAAATTACACAAAGTATCACTTGCTACATTGCTACAAAAGGGTAAATTTATCCTTTTGAACAAAAGGGTAAATACTTTGGTTGGAGCCCGACTCCAAAGCTGGGCCATGATTGGTGAATCGAATTTGCACCGATTCAAGGTTTCAATATGGCGGAGCCAAACAATCTTGGTTCAGTTCCAAGTTGGCTAATATCGGAACCAACCTGACCTGAGTTGCACCTTTAGTCATCACACAATAATAGGTTGCATGCAGCATGATGAATTTCCTCCGTTTATAAAGGGCCAATGTCCAAACTATCACCAAAAAAAAAAAGATAAAAAAGAAAGAATAGAAAAGAAGGTAGGTGCAAGAAGTAATTATATACATTTTCTCTAAAATGAAAGAATGGAATGCATTCTCCCACATTATTATAAATAAACAAATAGTTGCAAGAACTAAAGAACAAACACCTGAGGTTTATGAGGAACCCAACAAATTGATGCTGTGTGGTTTCACACCACCAGCACCCCCCCTGCCCGTCGACTTCAAGTGATCAAATCTTTGCCTGCCGCCTCTCGCAGAACGATTTGATCCTATCACAAGCCTCTCCCAACAAGCTGGCGGGAGCTCCGAAGCAAGCCCTCACCCACCCCTTCAGCCCGATGACGTAACCTGAAAGCCATTTCATCTCCACAATCAGGGCTACAGCAAACCATACTTGATCAGTTTCCAATGGTATTGCAAGTAAAAAGCAACACCAGATTATGTTTACATTACTCTATCTAACCTGGTAGTACCAACACAGATTCTTCTTTAATCAACTCCTTGGCGAAGTCCAAGTCGTTTTCGATGCCAAGAAGACGGGTAGTGTTAACTTCGACCTGGAGTTGAAAGAAACACACGTCGGGCTTGATTTCATACTTTCGAGATGAAGATATCAATGAACCAAAGCTTACCATCATGAACATGGATCCCTGCGGCCTCGAATGGCATTTCAATGCTTCGATTTCATCCAATCTCCTATAAAGGGTATCCGCTGATGACTCCAACAATGTAATGACATTTTCATGAAACTCTTCATGGGAATTTGAGAGAATATCAGGAACTGCTGCCTGTTGCCAAAGGTCACAAAATGATCAACATTGTGCTCTAACATGTGTAAAGAGCAACGCGAGATAATTTAGAAACCTGAATTATTGAAGCTGGACCCACAGCTACGTTCATAAGCATCTCAATCGCCATCCTTACCTTTCACAACAGAAAAGAAAGAAAAAGGAAAATCCCCAGATTAATATTTTTACTGAAAATTTGAAAAAGCAGCTACAATGTCTCAACCAACTAATATCCAGAAAAGAAAAAAAAAATACAAAATTTTTCTTCTTATTGTGATAGCTGCCTTATACAAAATTTTTCTTCTTATTGTGATAGCTGCCTTATATCAAGCTTGTCTTCTGTTAGCTTTGTCTAGACTAATTTTTAAATCCATGAGAATTTCCGAGTGTTTTTTTTGGTACTTTGAAAAGGGGAGGTCACTGGTAGGGATGGCAATTATTCGGGTTTATCGGGCTACCCGACCCGACCCGACCCGACCCTATTGGGACGGGTTTGGGATGCTCAAAAACGGGTTTGGGACGGGTTTGGGATTTGCATTTAAAACCCGGTCGGGTTCGGGTCGGGTTCGGGTTTTACTCCAACCCGCCCCGACCCGACGCGGGTATATAACCTATCAGGCTATCATATGAGTCTTTGATGAGTAAGCATACCTTTGATGAGTATGCTTCCATCCAATAGTAAGCATACCTTTGATGAGTATGCTTACTATTGCTCTTAGCTTATCAGAATTTTTACTCAATACTTTTCTCCATGTAGAGCTGCAATTAGGTGGGTCCAAGAAGCTAAATATGCAGTTTTGGTGAAGCCGACCCGACCCGACCCGACCCGCAATGCATAAACGGGGCGGGGCGGGCGGGCACGGGTTTTTTCAATGCTAATTGGGACGGGTTTAGGAATTACCCTCAAAACCCGACACGGGTTTGGGACGGGTATGGGCGAGATAAAATATAATGGGGCGGGTTCGGGATAGGGCCGACCCGCCCCAAACCCGACCCGTTGCCATCCCTAGTCACTGGACCTTCAGGAGACACCACATGCCGGCGCAATAGTGTAGCCCGCCATCCGGCGGGAAGAAACAAACAACCGCCCTTCCGACGACTCATACACCGCCACTCCAACGGACCACTACACAGCCACCACTAAGAAAAACAGAAAAAAGCAAACCACAAAAAAAAAAAAACCAACAAACAGGGGCTAGGATAGGGGACGACGTCACCCTAGAATTTCTGAGGGTTGCTGAAGTAAAGTGAGAGAAAAGAAGAGTGATGGGAGGCATATATCTTGAGGCTAGTAACCAAGTGAACAAGGTTGGTGTGATCATCTTGTAGTCATCGACGAAAAAATACATGTGAAGTCTTCTAAGCATCCTAAGATGGATTTATAACCTGGTCATTCATCAGTCAACACAAAGTAACACTTGCTATAACATGTGAACATATGGCTATATAATTGCATTGCTAGCCAGGTGCTGAAACAACTTTTGTCCGACCTTTAAATTTTCTAAATTTTTTGTTAATTTCTTACCATAGCAGTTGTTCCATTGCAATCTATTGAGGCATGAAAGTGTCCGGTTCAATCATGTTAGGATGTCAAGTGTAACTGAAAAATTAATAACTACTAGATCTAAAGCCATGTTAAATATACGCTTCAAAGGATGAAATTAAGTATTAGAATAGAACAGCTCTAAAAAAAAACTTGGATATGACACCATAAAAAGATGATCGATATGTTTACATGGGGCAGAAAATAAATAATCCTATAAAGAATTAAAATTGTTGAGTGTTTGCTGCCCATACTTGTCTAAGACTCTCGTGAGGATCACATATGGCTACCCATCCAAGACGCCATCCGGGAACCATCCAACGCTTTGACAATGCTCCTATGGTGAGAACTGGTGCCAAGTGTGCGAAAGAGGCCATTGGCACAAATTTGCTGCCACCAAAGGCCATGTGTTCATATATCTCGTCAGCAATAATAGGAATACCCAACTCTCCGGCAGTTTCAGCAATCTGCACAAAACATTCGGAGATTGTATTTAATACACATCAAGAAAAATTTAGCGATATTGCAACATCATACAATGTTGAAAATGTCTTGGTTTCAAGTCCAGCATGACCCATATCCCTTTCAGTACAGTTTCTTGTCTACAGCTTTCCAAGTATGCAAACCTCAAATACGAAATATCATAAGCAACTAAATGAAAAAAAAAAGGAGGGAAGGGTGACGAGAGAAGCAAGAAGGAAAAGCAGAAATCTCTAAGGCCAAAAGGGGAACATGCGTTTCTGAAGGTTCCGCCTTAAGACTTTTTCATGCAAGGGAGGTTGGGAGACAAAAAATTGTTGGAAATATAGTTGCCATGATGGGAAAAATGAGTGCATGACACAATACAGGAATTGGAAACAGAGCCCCTCCAATACACACACACACACACACACACTAGTGATGACGGTGCTTGTCAGCACTGCATCGACCACTCTCTCTACATCCCTCCCTCGTGCTCTCTCTGATATCCATTTGGCGATAAGCCCTAGTCAAAAAAGCCAAAAAAAAAAACCCAACCCCCATGTGTCCTCTCTTTTTGAATTGTCATTCGGTAGCCACGACACCCCTCCCCCACCCTGCACTTTCACGCCCGTGCGCGCACAAGAGAGAGAGAGATCTGGCAGGTCGACCCGTCGCGTCTTGCCTACGCCGCCCCCCCCCCCCCCCCCCCCCCCCCCCCCCCCTTTTTTTTTCTTCTCATTATTCTAGTTGAATGCACGTGCGCAAAGAGGGGATGAGGATACAAAAGGGGGGAGAGAGATCAACATGAAAGGATGACATGGTTCAAACAAATACATATTCAAAATAGTCTAATTTATTTGACAAGAAAATCTAAAGTTTGATTGTTCCTTATGCTAGTGACCTCAAACCACTGAAAATATGGAAGACTTCGGCAACACCAGTATATGATCGACATAGAAAGCACACTTTTTTGGATTCTGACAAAGCTCAAGTGACAAAATCTAATACTGATAATGATGTGATGAGTCGTCTCGAGAAAGAATCAAAGCTGAATAGTTTTTGGACGAAAATGGTTGAAATCGACTGATCCGATCGAAACCACTGACCCGATTTGGGACCGGTTCCAGCTGAAACCGATCCAAAATGGCCGAAGCTCGAAACCTTAGTCAATAGAGATCGTAATTGGTCATTATTGAACACATGCCGCGAAAGGTAAATTTTCATTAATGTTTCACATTAATTATCAATTTATCATCAAATATATCTGAAACA
The DNA here is from genome assembly GCA_947650365.1 of Chamaelirium japonicum. Classification (NCBI taxonomy): domain Eukaryota; kingdom Viridiplantae; phylum Streptophyta; class Magnoliopsida; order Liliales; family Melanthiaceae; genus Chamaelirium; species Chamaelirium japonicum. The sequence continues at coordinate 54,935,077 of OX393560.1, forward strand.
CCAAGGAATTGATATTATACCCATTTTCTCTAAATCACGAAAAACTAACTTGTTTTGGCCCTATGTATGTGTATGGCAGAAACTATCATGGATCATAAATGAATTATCATATAATCGAGCATCCAAGATCATGTCATAGACGGAAATATCGAGAACAATAACCTAGCATTATTATTCAATTATGACAGATTTTTTTTTTAAAAGTTGAAACATGAAAGTTTTCTTCAAATCCTTTCAAAAGAAAAATTAATGCTTGTTATTAATTGCGTGAACTAGTCCTAGTCAAAAGGAATTTTTAAACTTCCGAAGGATCGATTCTTTCTAACTTTTAGCGTGCTTGGAATTTGTGCAAGTAATTGTAGGCCATTGGCTATACTTAATAAGCCTTCTAGTTGAAATACAATGGAATTGAAACTTGAATTGATTTTGTTGAGAAAGTCCACCGGTTAGTCCCACATCAGTAAAGGGAGCACCTATCGCCCGCTTTATATACCCTCTGTGGACCTCCTCCTACAACCCGGGCTTTAGGGTGTGAGAATATCGAACATGGTATCAACGGTGGGTTCACCGTCTCCCTACGGGTGCGGCTCCTTCCGATTGTGCCTCACTCCGCGTGCTCCACTTGAGAGGGGGTGTTGAGAAAGTCCACCAGTTAGTCCCACAGCAGTAAAGGGGGCACCTATCGCCCGCTTTATATACCTTCTGTGGACCTCCTCTTACGACCTGGGTTTTAGGGTGTGACGATATCTAACAAATTTAAACTTATACTTGTCATTGCTAAATTTAGACGCCTTTTGAAATCTCATCTTGCATTAGAAGGTCTTGCACGCATATCCGGCATTAGATACCCTAGCAAAATTATTGCATTATGAATGGCGGGTAGCAGGCCTATCTTGCCGGTTACACCGTCTTAGCTCATTCAACCAAGAAGAAACCCTCCAAGGTTCCCCTAAACTAGTAAATAATCTAGAGTCTAGACAAAGATGATGAAAGGCAAGATTTAATATAGAGAACTGCATTCATCTCCATGGAAACAATTATAATCTCTATAGCTGAAATAAAATGAAATCTCATTCATAATACGGAAACTAAACACCATTCATAAATTATTATAGGGTAATTTTGAATAAATAAACTGATTCGATATCAAGTTTTTCGATAATAATATACGGTATCTTACTACCATACTACATATCATTGCAACACTCGATTCGATCTCACACAGCAAACGCAAGCCACACGTGCAACTAGGATTCATGTTGGAAGCTACATGTCAACGAAGTTTTCCTACAATGTGGGTTGGATCTCAGCCCAATCCCAGGAAACCCAATTAGCTCATAGAATGTGAGTTGGATCAGAAATGAATTATCCCACAATCCAGCACCCAAGATGATGGAAACATCAAAGAACAATACCCAAACATTATTATTATCCAATTATGATAGAGTTTTTTATTTTTTTTAAATTGAAGATGAAGATTCCTTATCAGGGAGAGGGGAAGGGGAGGGGTCGAACCTGGCGGAGGTGGGCGGAGGAGTAGACGGCGCCGCAGGGGTTGTTGGGGTTGATGAGGACGAGCGCGGCAGTGTCGGGGTCGACGAGGGCCCGGATCTGGTCGAGATCGATCTGCCATCCGCGGCGGGGGAGGAGGTCGTAGTAGCGGATCTCGACGCCGTTGAGCTCGCAGGCGGAGTCGTAAGGCGGGAACCCGGGGCGGGGGAGCAGGATGTTGCGGCCCGGCGCCGCTAGCACCGTCACGCACACCTGCAGCGCCTGCGTCCCGCCCACCGTCAGGAACACGTCGCGCTCCCGGAGCCGGTGCTTCAGCCCCCGCGACAGGTGCTCCGACACCGCCCTGTTTGAGAATTGACAGCAAACTGAGTGGCCATTTTGCAGAAAGCCCCCTGCTATTACTTTCACACTTATCAGATTTTCTGACTACAATTAATTGGGTCTGATAGTGAAAGAAATATCAATTGTACCACCCAGCAAAATGATTTTGGTCCCAACTTAATTTTTTTTCCCAAAATACCCCTGCTCCCCGTCCATGACTGCACAGCCTGTCAAACGCCTCTCATCGAGCTCGATCTCCTTCCTCCAACTATTCCCCCATATCCTCCTACTCCCTCCTCGTGCCACCACGGTCTGTGCCCATGCGGACCATCGACGGTCATTATCAATGGCGGAGAGTAGAAAGTGGGACGAAGAGGAGGAGGATGATGGAGGAGGGAGGAAGAGTTTTTGGTTAGGTGGGCTACCGCGAGACAAGCGGTAGTAAGTGATGGATCGGGGTTGATGACGAATGTGGGGGACGATACGCGGCAATCGGCGGCATCCTTCTATGTCGAGACAACTATTGCGGCCATGATGCATAAGGGTATTTTTCGCACTAGCGAGCAGCTAGTGCATCGTGATTCGTGGCCACTGATTCCACATTGCATCCCACGTTCTCTAGCGCAATTGGCCTATTACTAATCGTCCATTCCACAATTGTCCATTTCACCTAGTCCCGATCAGTGAATCACACGCAACGGGGACTCGCAAGCAAGAGGATGATGTGATTAGATGCCACATCATTCTGTGTGAATGAATAGGTAAAACCTTTCCGTACGAATATCATTGTTTTTGTGCGAGTTCAGATCTTCTCCGGTTCTGTGTGCGTCATAGTCGCACGATGACAAACGACCCAAAAGTGAATCGTACTTCAGCGGACTGTATACAGCTGTGATGTGTGCTGGGCCCACTGACCGGGACAACCGGCTGGGGAGATCCGAAATGTTCTTGTGCATATGAAAGTGATGCGGCGCCAACGATATGCTTAATTTTTCTCCGGAGTAGTGCTATATATTTTGCCAACTGCTTTGCCATTTTTTTTTCTTTCCAACTTAAGGTGACACCTGATCAGAGCCGTCCGTTTAAAACTACAACAAATGACTGTGATTGTGCCATGTCAAGTTGGCAAAGCGCGTGGCCCAATGAGAGGTTAAGATCGTCTCTCGTTCGTTCCGATAGGAGATAAGGTTGATTACGAAGCCATGCGTGCAAGTTGTGTGGTGTCTTTAGCGTCCTTAAATGTGGGACCCGCCTGCCTTACCTTTCACAGAACACGTGGTGACCACGGAAGGGTTACGGTAGGCGCCACCCAAATCCTAGGTCGTACTTAGGGGTGGCAATGGGTCGGGTCGGGTTCGAGTCGTGTCTAGTTTCGGGTTGTGTCCAAAGCCCCTAGATCCAGACCCGACCCGTTTAACTAATCATGTCTAGATCCTAAACCCGTACCCGACCCGTTTATAAACGGGTAGACCCGATAAGACCTGTTTACCACACAGGTATTTGGTTGGCTCGATCCGATTCGACTCGACCTAACCTGATAGACCCGCCGATACTATATATTATAGTATTGGATTGCGGGTAGACCCGACATGACTTGTTGAGTTTTAAACGGGTCTTCCTGGCTCTATCGTGTCCAGACCCTAAACCTGGACCCGACCCGTTTATTAAATGGGTCTATCGTGCCGACCCGTTTACGACCCGAACCCGTTTAACTCAGACCCGCTAACTTCGTGTTGGATCTGTCGTACCAGGTCCAAAATTGCAGCCCTAGTCGTACTACCCTGCTAATAATGTTCGTAATTTCTCTAGCATTTATCTTTCAAAAGAGAAATGCAAGGGTTTTTCGATTCGGCTAAGCCAGATTGACGTGGTGTATGAGGAGTGGTTGAATCTCATTAGTGACATTAATGTTTTAAAAAGTCAGTAGCAAATATTTTTTTTCTAACACCATCATTCGTACACGGCCACGTCAATCAGGCTAAGCAGAATCGGAATGGAGAAAACCTTCGAGCTGAATAGCATTCGCTATTGAAAACAGCCGGTAGGTCCAAAGTGCATCACAATCGTAAGATGACATGCGACCTGAAAGTGAATCGTAGCAACAATGACTACTACAGTGAAATCGATATACCGGCTACAATGAAATCACTGTAGCAACCGAACGAAATGACTACTACAGTGAAATCACTATAGCACGTACAATGTAGTGAAATGAAATCAATGGTGATATCAGTAGCTCATCAATGTAGTGGGATCACTGTAGCTGAATCAATGTAGCGAAATCAGTAGCTGATCAATGTAGCGAAATCGCTGTATCTGAATCAATGTAGTGATTCCACTATAATGAAATCAGTGTAGTGAAATCAATCTAGCTACGGAATTAAAATGACAGGCACGTGGGCATAGCTACAGTGAAGTCACTATAGCTACTACAATGATGTAGCAACCGAATTGGAATGACAATCATGTGGAAATTATTTTTTCCTGAGAGCCTATAGGCATGCGAGCATTACTACAGTAAAATCACCGTATCTGTTGCATTGAAATCACTGAAGCAACCGAATTGAAATGACTGCTATAATGAAATCACTATAGTAGCGAAAATGATTTGGATCTACTACTAGGGATTCAGTGTACAACAAATATTAAAGAAAAAAAAGTATACAACGGCTTAAGTTCATTGTACTACTATTATAGACGCAAAATTAGGGGTGGCAATGGGTCGGGTCGGGTCGTGCCGGGTTCGAATCGTGTCTAGTCGGGTTCATGTCCAAAACCTCCAGACCCGAACCCGACCCGTTTAACTAATCGTCTCTAGATTCTAAACCCGTACCCAACCCCTGCTAATAAACGGGTAGACCCGGTAAGACCCGTTTATCACCCGGGACAATTCAGTTGACCCGATCCGACCCAATCCGACTCGGCCCGTCCTGACCGGAAAGATCCGTTGGTATTATATATTATAGTATCGGATTGCGAGTAGACCCGACCCGACACGACCCGTTGAATACTAAACGGGTCTTCCCGGGTCTACCGTGTCCAGACCCTAAACCCGGACCCAACCCGTTTATTAAACGGGTCTATTGTGTTGACCCGTTTACGACCCGAACCCGTTTAGCCCTGACCCAGACCCGCTAACTTCGTGTCGGGTCTGCCGTGTCGGGTCCGAAATTGCCAGCCCTACGCAAAATAGCCATTTTTAAAAAAGAGTAGTGAGGGAGGGACTTAGGGAGGGACTTAATGCTAAACACAACAGATACAATGGTTTATCGTAATACACGATTAGTTAGAAGGGTCTTTGACTAATAACCCTAAACTTAAATTAGGCCTCCTCCAGTCGGTCGGCCTGGTGCGCATCACAGCCGCATGCAGTCGGGCTGGAGTACTATTCACTGTGGGCCGACCGACTGGAGAGGATCTGAACTCCCGTCCCTGAAAGCTTAACAGAAGATCACAGCCGTCTGTTGCATGATGGTCAGGTGCATCGCACCCAGCCAGGACCAGCAGACAAAGGGACGCTGTGATCCGATGCCACGACAATATGTACGAGGGAACCGTGTACGACATTGGTTGAATGGCATTGTTCACTGTAGAGTGTACTGGACCCGGTTCGGTTTTTTAATTCACGCCCCCCCCCTCTCCGGGCTCGACTCGTGCGATCCATCCGTCGGGCCGCCTCCCATCGGAGGGATTTTGTTCGGACCCGCGAGCCCGTACATGGGCCGGGTTTCGACAGGATTAGGAGGAGGAGAAGGTACGCACCGGCGGGCGAAGGGGATTCCGAAGGAGGGGGAGTAGCAGTCGAACTCGGCGGAGGTGACGGCGTCGGCGACCGCCCGTGAGAAGGCCTCGTGCCCCTTGCGGAAGCACGGGTGGGCGGAGGCGTCCCCGACGCCGAGCGAGATCACCGGCTTCGCCGGGTTGGCGGCCGCCATCAGCTCCGCTATCACCCCTCTTATCGATGCCTTCGGCTCGGAAAGGCAGGGGTTGCACCGCACCGCCGCCTCCTTCCGCCCGGGGTTGCCCTCATTGTACCCGCCGTTGATCTCCGCGACCTGCGAAGCGAAATCAACGATCGAGATTACATGAAATCAGGGTTTTAGGGGGGAGGGGGGGGGGGGGGGGGGGGGGGGGGAGATCGATTGCCTGAGTTGTTGTGGGCGCCATTGATTTTGGGGGGAGAGGATGGCGATGAACTGATGAAGAGCTCGTCGACGTGCACGATTATAAAGCCGTTGGAGGCTGGGATCTGGGAACACGTGGCGGCTTAATCTTGGAAAAGACGGTTCATCGGCAAAAGTTTTAGCCAGAGTGACGTGTCCCTAATCACAGCCGGCCGTTTGCACCCGCTCCCTACCGGCGGATCGCACCCGGGATTGACCGGTCAAGGGACGCCGTGATGAGGTGCCACGTCATTACGGATGACCGTTCCTTCCGGTTGAATCGCACGTCTCTTTGATCTTTTACGTGTTACGTGGACCGCCGCGGCGGATGGCGGGAGCCGACAACTGCTGGAGACGTCCCACGCTCTCCCTCCACCGTCCGTTGCGGTGTGGTGTGTGGACCGGGGCTCAGGGATTCTGAGATCTACTCGCCCGTGCGGCGGAAACCCTGCCACGTGCGGGGTGAAGGCTCACCCCCCCCTTGCTCATGCTGAGCCGCTCCGTTTGGCTAAACCAAACATAGGGCGATTTTGTTCCAACCTCAAAACTAGATCGGTTGGAACGTCGTCATCTCTCCCATCGGTCCATTTCGAGGGCATTTTGGTCATTTCACCCAGATGAATAGTACCAATGATATAAATGTCCTTGAAATGGACCAATCAGAGAGGAAGAGGGTGATACTCGAACCTCTTTAAGGAAGTTGGAACAAAATCTTCCTAAACATAATAGTCTAACCATCGTTTTCAGTTTAGGGCTGGGAAGGAACCGAGCTGATCGTGCACGGCTCGCAAACAAGTTCCATAAAAGCTCGGTCGAGTTCGTTCGGTTACTAATCAAGTCAAGCCCAAGCCTAGATTTTAGGCTCGTTTAATAGACGAGCCAAGTTCAAGCAGACCAAAGCTCCGCTAAACATGCTTGTTTAGGGCTAGTGAGCAAGCTTATGAGTAGGCTCATGAATAGGCTCATAAATGGTTTGAATAGACCTGACGTATATGCTTTTGGAGTTAAGGAACAAGCTCGATAAGGGACCGCTCGATCACTAATTGAGCGAAGCCTATACTGAAGTTTAGGCTCGTAATAAATGAGGCAAACTCAAGCAGACCAAAGCTCGGATCGATTATTAAACAAGTCAAGTTCAAGCCTGAAGTTTACGCTCGTTTAATAAACAAATAGGCCCAAACAGGCCAAAGCTCGGCTTGGCTTGTTTGCAGCCCTAGTTCTATAGCCCGTGCAATCCAAGGGGACGCTTTATATTTTAGTGTTTTTTATTTGTCCTTGCCCTCCAGATAATTGGGGTATTAAATAGTACCCCTCTGGTCTTAATTCCGAGTCTTACCCTATGTTGACTGTAAATCCATATGGGTTTTTACAATGAAAAAGTAGTTTTTGAGGGATAAGACTAAAAAATTATTATCTGAGGGGGGATTTTTAGTTACCCAAATTAAGTGGCGGGGAGGTAAAAAAAACACCTTATATTTACTCACCCGTGCTATGCACAAAATAATCATTATCAAATTCATTTCTTAGATTAAATTACGTATCTGTAGCGCGGGAAAAAGCACGGGTCGTCTTTATTGCGCAAAATCAGATTACAAGTGTGGCCGGGACCCGGGTGGCTCGGGTGTAGCGAGTCCGGGTTGCGGCGAGTTTTGATCAGGGGATTGTGGGAAAGATCTTCTGGAGGATCCCTTTGATCCGCGTCTCCACGTGGTGTTCGTGCGAGAGCTCTGAAGAAGTTGCCCAGGATAGGGGTCTTTACAGGGAGAGGGTTTTGGAGAGGCTAAGGAATGTCCACCGTTGCTTTGTCCCTTCCGTGCTTCGCGCTTTCTCGGCTAGGGGGGTTTTCGGCTTCGTTCCTCGATCTTCGCGTCTTCCTCGTTCCTTGCTTGACCTCGGTGTCCTTGATCGTCGGTTCGCGGCGTCGATCGAGCTTTTGGCGTTGGCTTTGGCTTTGACTTTTTGGCTTTGGCTCGGCTCCGGCGTGGCTCTGGCTTTTGCTTTGCTTCGGCGCTTGCACTTGGACGTAGCTGGGAGAGACTTGCGATGCTTTCGTTCTTCCGGACTTCGCGTCGTATCGGCTAGAACATGCGGTGCTTTTGCTCGTGGCCGGCGTAGTCGCTTGGCTTTGGCACTTGCGTTGCTTTGGCGCGGGCTTTACTGTGGCTTTGCTTTGGCTTCTTGCGTTGGCTTTAGCTTCAGCGTCAACTCGATCTTCTTCTTCGAACGACGTGGGCTACTTCTTTGATGCTTCGACGGTTTGCGTGTCGACTGGACTTCTCTTCTTCTTCGGGCTTCTTTGGCGTGATCGGAGTCGAAGAATGCTTTCGAAGATTGTGGGGGTAGCACCGATATCCGTGCGACGGTTGTGGCGTCGGCTTTTGTTGATGAAGACGACGAGGGTAGCGACGGTCTTCGTGCGACGGTTATAGCGTCGGCTTTTGTTGATGAAGACGGCGGGGTAGCGACGCTTCAGACGATCTGCTCCAGGCTTTCTTCTTCGTGGATGGTGCAGGCGTTGGTCGAAGACGACGGGGTGATGACGCTTCGCTTCTCTCCTCCGGGCTTTGGAGCTTGATCGGGATCGAGGATTTGTTGGAGCCGACGGGGTAGTGCCGCTCCGAGCTTCTTCTCCGGCCTTTGCTTCTGGCGTCTTCGGAGTCGAAGGGTCTTCTTCTCTGAGCTTTCTTCTTTGTGCCCGGATTCGAAGTCTTGATCTTCGTGTGCAAGGGTCTTCACGTTGATGAGGACTTTCAGTAAGCTGATCCCTCGGGATAGGCTTGACTGTGCCTCGTGAAGCCTTGGGTCGGTGAAGAAGCGTCTCCTCTTCTGCAGAGCTCCGGCGTTTCGTCTTCGATCTTCGACCATCGACCTTGGTGACGGTTATGGTGTCGGCATCTTCTCCAGGCTTTTGGGCTTGATCGGAATCAAAGGCCTTGTTGACGACGATGGGTGTAGCGCCGCTTCTCTTCTTCTCCGGGCTTTTGGGCTTGATCGGAGTCGAAGGCTTTGTTGAAGGTGACGGGTGTAGCGCCGCTTCTCTTCTTCTCCGGGCTTTTGGGCTTGATCGGAGTCGAAGGCTTATTGGAGACGACGGGGTAGTGCCGCTCCTCTTCTTCTTCGGGCTTTTGGGCTTGATCGGAGTCGAAGGCTTGTTGGAGACGACGGGGTAGTGCCGCTCCGATCTTCTTCTCCGGCCTTTGCTTCTGGCGTCTTCGGAGTCGAAGGGTTCTTCTTCTCCGAGCTTTCTTCTTCGTGCACGGAGTCGAAGGGATGATCTTCTTGTGCAAGGGTCTTCACGTTGATGAGGACTTTCAATGGGCTAAGCCGATCCCTCAGGACAGGCTTGCCCGTGCCTCGTGAAGCCTTGGGTCGATGCAGAAGCGTCTCCTCTTCTGCAGAGCTCCCGCACTTCGTCTTCAGTCTTCCACCATCGACCTTGGTGACGGTTATGGTGTCGGCATCTTCTCCGGGCTTTTGGGCTTGATCGGAGTCAAAGGCCTTATTGACGACGACGGGTGTAGCGCCGCTTCTCTTCTTCTCCGGGCTTTTAGGCTTGATCGGAGTCGAAGGCTTTGTTGAAGGTGACGGGTGTAGCGTCGCTTCTCTTCTTCTCCGGGCTTTTGGGCTTGATCGGAGTCGAAGGCTTGTTGGAGACGACGGGGTAGTGCCGCTCCTCTTCTTCTCCGGGCTTTTGGGCTTGATCGGAGTCGAAGGCTTGTTGGAGACGACGGGGTAGTGCCGCTCCGATCTTCTTCTCCGGCCTTTGCTTCTGGCGTCTTCGGAGTCGAAGGGTTCTTCTTCTCCGAGCTTTCTTCTTCGTGCACGGAGTCGAAGGGATGATCTTCTTGTGCAAGGGTCTTCACGTTGATGAGGACTTTCAATGGGCTAAGCCGATCCCTCAGGACAGGCTTGCCCGTGCCTCGTGAAGCCTTGGGTCGATGAAGAAGCGTCTCCTCTTCTGCAGAGCTCCTGCACTTCGTCTTCAATCTTCGACCCCTTGAATCTTCCCCCACCCCCTCTATTTATAGGCAAAGGGGAGGGGAGAGAGATATGGGAACTTTTAATTTTGAATCCCTCTTGTATCTCTCTCATAATTACCCGGAATTTATTCATCCATTGATGAGGGGAATAACATTTATTTGTTTTCCTTTTCTGGCGAGGCAATTATGGCTGGATTTTGCACACGAAATCGATGGCGATCGGGCGCTTCTTCTTGTGCGTCGGATTGAGGGATCGGCGCAGATCCGCGTGTGTGCAGACGTCATACGCAACCTCCCCCCGCGCATGACGATATTTCCTTCCTTTTCTTTCTTTTCTTTCCTTTTCTTTTCTTTTCTTTCTTTTCTTTCCTTTCTTTTCTTTTCTTTTCTTTCTTTTCTTTTCCTTTTTTTTTTTTTTTCTTTCTTTCCTTGCAAGGCCGGCCGGCCCCTCATGGGGTTCGGGTCCTAGTAGGGCCGGCCCCATGTGGCTCGGGTCCTAGTAGGGGCCGGCCCCATGGGGTTCGGACCCTAGTAGGGGCCGGCCCCCCTTGAAGCATGGGGTCCGCTCCTCTTTGCTAGGTGCGAGTCGGGTCCGGGTCCGCATTGGTGCGGGCGAGTCAGGTCCGCGTTCGGGTTTGCATCCGCGTCGGCACACGTAAGTCTGGTTCGGGTCCGACGAAATTCGTGTGTCTACAGTATCATCTTTGTTGCTATCAATCTTGGATTAAATTGCTTCGCTACCCACCATTGCACAAAAACCTAGTTGTGTTGATACTTGAGATGGTCATATCTCACACATGTTAGTCCCACATCGGTAATGGAAGCGGGTGATGAACCGTTTATATATCAGTCCTGGATCTCTCCTTACAAGCCGGTTTTATAAGTTGGCGGGTATCGAAGGATTTGGGTTTGTCACAGTTTATACCGATGATCATCATTGTGGCTATCAATCTTGGATTAAATTCTAAAAAAAATAAAGAAGAAAAAGTAATCAAACTGCCAGGGTCAAGAGAGAGAACGATTTTTTTCCAACCTCCTCAAAGAGGTTGGAGCATTCCCCTCTCTCATCGGTCCATTTCGAGGGCTTTTGGTCATTTCACAATGATAAATAACGTGAAATGACATACATGCCCTTGAAGTGGGCCAATGAGAGAGAGGAGAATGCTGCCCATGTAGAGCAAGCCAAATTTAAAGGAATTGACGATCTAACGGTATGAGTAACATAATGAACCAAATCTTCTATGCTAAACATAGGCATACTATACATAACAGAGTAAAATTACCGCATCTAATTACTTACCAAGAGGATTTGAATCATCCTTGAGGACTTCTAGGGAGTATTGCTGTGTGTGTGTGTGTGTGTGTGTGAGAGAGAGAGAGAGAGAGAGAGAGAGAGAGAGAGAGATTTGAAATTAATCCTAGCCATTCTTCATGAGTCGGATCACCTTAATGGTTTGTATCACACTTAACCCCATGTCCTCGCCAGCATTGATGTCTGTTCGCACTTAATGGTGATTGTCAAAAGAGAGATGGCAGATCGACGACCAGATTTATCCTGGTCGTTTTTGTTGATAGTCGACTTGTTATTATCTCGAACGGTTGTAACATGTTGTATAGACTAGTGCATGCTCGTGCCTGTCGGCACTTCAGCAGGCCGCCTTTGGCGGCAACACACCTGTCAGCATAGCATTGGGCCACCTTCGACGGTAAGACAAGCACCGGGCATCACCACCCCCACCACACCGTCGAGGTGGCATACGGCAACACTCCGTGCTCCGACCGCAACAAATGGCATGGGGTGAGGAGGAGGACCGGCGAGAGGCTCGTCCGGCTCCGAGCACAGGATGAGGAAGCCAGCATGAAGGAGAGGTCGTCATCTATCCCTCTCTATTTCTCAGAAGGAGTGGGGAGCTGTGGTGGGGAGCTAGGTAATTAGCTGATTTTGGTGAAAATCTATTCCTCAAATTCCATCTTCCCTAAAAAATTCCAAATTCAAATCCCACTAATAACGGCCAAATAAAAATAATTAATAATTGTACTTCGGTGGCCAGCTATTTAGCTTATTTGGGTGAAAGTCCAATTTCCAAAATTTCATCTTACCTAAAAAAATCCAAATTCAAATCCCACTAATAGTAGCCATGATCCAATGGATCGGAAAGGTGTTCTGATACCTCTTACTTATTTCCTTTTTTGGTTTTTTTTAATTAAGGTTTTTTCTTCCTAATTGATTGTATCCATGACCCAATGGATCGGAAAGGTGTTCTGATACCTCTTACCTTCTTTTCTTTTTTAGTTTTTTTTTAAATTAAGCCTCTTTATCGGGAAGGTGTTCTGATACCTCTTACCTTCTTTTCTTTTTTCTTTTTTTTGTTTTTAATTAAGGCTCTCTTTCCATATCTCACCTACTCCTTCTCTACCCGATTGATCACAGCCGTCCCTCATTCGAAGGTGATCCCAACCGAAACCCATTATCTATGGCGACAACTGTTCATGGACCATCTCCTCTCATTCATTTATTGATAGACGGACAGATCTATTCCGTTCAGTTTTGTCTAGTCAGTATGTGTTTTTGTCTAGTCAGCTTGTTCCATTTTGTCTAGTCATCTTTTGGTTCCGTTTTGTCCTAATCAGTACGTAGACCGTCGTGCCATGTTATATAGATTAGGGCACACGATTCATAAGACACAATCCATAAATCCTCCTCAAAAGAAATGCAAGTGGGTATAACTATAGCGGACATGTTCTCTAGCCCACTCTTTACTCAATGAGTAAAAAGGAAATAAAATCCATTATTAAATTAACAAGGTGGACTTGGTGAAAAGCCCTTTCTTAGAAAATGCTTTTAAGCTCGAGTCCCAACAATGGTTTGGTTTGAGCTCAAACCCGCCCCGAAAAGACACTTTATATTAAACCTTTGTTCACATGTTCAACCCCTATCAAATGACTAAAATGCCCCTGTCATTACCCCTATGTAGCAATCAAATTTATACTCTGCGAACCTGAATTGATACTACAGAATTTGCTACAGTGATTCTGGAGTATCAATTTGGTTGCTACTCATAAACCATAGTAGCTGCACTATAGTTTTTTGAGAACCCCTCCTAAAGGAGGGAGGGTTTGGCGGACCCCAACCAGAAATCATTAAAAGCTAAGATAACAGGTTGTTACAAAAACTGGTAGCCTCCGCCCCTAGTTTATCTCTCCATGGCACAATCCAAGCGCGGAAAAAGGAGATCACCGAAAGCCGCAACTTATCCTGCCTTGCCGACTGACCATTGAAAATTCTGCTGTTCCGCTCAAGCCAGATAACCCACAGGATTGCCATGACCAAGACGTCCCATGGCTTCCGGATCTCCACCGGAATTCTCCTCCTCCTCCAAGAAGTCCATAGCCCTCTAAGGGTCCTGGGATGCGAAGAAAGCCCTGCCTTGCTCTCGAAGTGATCCCATAGGACTCTTGCAAAAGGGCACCCGAGCAGAAGATGTGAGGACGACTCCTCCTCCGAGGCGCAGAAAGTGCACAAAGCATCCGTTGCCTGGGGGTGATGGCGCCTCATCAGGTTGGACTTCGTCAGAATCTTATTCCTCGAAGCCAACAAGGAGAAAATTTGGACCTTCGAGGGAGCCTTCGACTTCCATATAGCCTTAGACGGCCCATGCCGCTGCACCCGAGGCAGTAGATGATCGTAGAAATATCTAACTAAGAATACTCCTGAGGAAGTACCACTCCATCGAACCTCATCCCTGACTGGCCGGAACGAAGCCGCCTGAAGAATCAAAAGCAGGTCCTGCAGCTCACGCTGACCATCCTGATCCAAAGGGGCAGCGAACCTCAAACGCCACCCGATAGACCCTCGCCTCCTGCTAGCCTGGGAGCGGACTGAAGCTCCCTTATTCCGGGCCACAGCAAAAAGTGCTGGGAAAAGTTGCTCCAGAGGTCTGTCCCCCAGCCAAGTATCCCTCCAGAATCTGATATCTCTCCCATCTCCTAGCATAAGCGTAGTAGCCTCCCTGTAGAGATCCTTGATCCTGAGAATGCCCCGCCAAAAATGGGATATCCGGCCTGACAGCTGTCCCCGCGCTTGCAGAGGAGAGAATCTCCTAAAATACTTAGCCAAAATGACGTCCCGCCAGGAACCACGTGTTCCCTGCTGCAGTCTCCACCACCATTTTCCCAACATGGAGATATTAAATCTGCGCAGGTCAAGGACTCCCAGACCACCCATTTTCTTTGGAAGGCAAACCTGATCCCATCTCATAAGGTTGTAGCCACCTGTGCTAGCATCAACCCCATGCCAAAGGAATGATCGCCGAATCCTGTCTATCCGGTCAATTACCCAAGACGGCAGGTAGTAAAAGGAAAGATAGTAGTAGGGAATAGAAGAAAGAACTGAGTTCACCAGCACCAGCCTGCCTCCCGAAGATAGAAATCTACCTTTCCAGCCCTCCAGCCTCCTCTCGATCTTGAGAATTAGCTGCTCCCAATCCTCCCGCCGCAGGGCTCTGTCACTGATAGGCAGCCCTAAATACTTCATAGGCAGGGAAGCTACCTAACAATTCAGAAGCCTGGCTAACCCGCTACCTGCATCCCCTGAACCAATGTAGTAGAGGCTGCTCTTCTGGAAATTGATCCTCAGGCCCGAAGTCAACTCCAAACCGTAGAGGAGGATTTTGAGGGAGACCATCTAGAAGGGGCAAGCCGCTGTGAACAAGAGAGACTCATCAGCATAGTGCAGATTAGACGTAGTCCAACCGTGACCGTCCACTCCCTTAACCAGCCCCTCAGCGTTCGCCTTACGGACTGCGGCATCAAAGGCGTCTACAACCAAAATGAACAAATAAGGGGATAACGGGCAACCCTGCTTCAACCCCTTGTACACCTTGAAGTCCTTGCCTTGCTCCCCATTGATTAGACAAGACAACTTGGAGGAAACCAGGATTTCTCTAATCCACCCCAGCCATCCGCTAGAGAATCCTTTGGCCCGCAAAAGGTCAAGCAAGAAATCCCACCTGATTTGATCAAAAGCCCTCTCAAAATCGATCTTCAGCAAAACTCCTTCTTCTCCCGACTCGCGGAGGTGAAAGATCGTCTCATGGGTTGCCGCTACACTGTCCAGGATTAAACGCCCCTTGATGAAAGCGGTCTGGGAGGGAGAGACAAGCAGGGAGATGTTGTCTGCGAGCCTATTGGCTAGGACCTTTGAAATAATCTTGTAGAGACAGTTAGAGAGGGAGATCGGCCTGTAGTCCCGAATAGTCTCTGCAGAAGATTTCTTAGGAAGGAGGATAATCCACGAGTGATTCAGGCAGTGGAGACGCACCTTACCCGAGAAGAAGTCCCGCAGCAGCCGGCAAAGGTCGCTCTCCAACATGTTCCAGTACTCATGGTAGAAGGACATGGGGAACCCGTCCGGACCCGGGGCCCCATCTCCTTTGGACTGAAAGACAGCCCTCCGGAAATCCTCGTCAGTAAAATCAGCATTAATGCCTGAGCCAGCTGGTACCCTCGGAAAGTCCGCACCATTCTAATCAAAGGAAATTCCCGTAGGAGCCTCCGATTCCAAGAAAGAAGACTTGAAAAAGGAAGTGGCTGCCTCTAAGATGTCCGCCGTGGTCGTCAACTCTCTCTCCTCGTGCCTCAAAGATGTCAGAAAGTTCTTTCTCCTTCGGGCGTTAGCGACTCTGTGGAAGTAGGAGGTATTCGCATCCCTCAACTTCACCCATTGCTCCTTCTAGCGCTGCCGCCACATCTCCTCCTCCTTCCTCAAGACTAGCATTAGGTTCTCATTCAGCTCCTTCAGCCTTACTGACTCTGGCAATGTAAGGGTGGCAGATTCCCCCTTCACTTCCAGAGCCTGAATCTTCGCCAAGATTGAGGCCTTCTGCCTAAGAACATTGCCAAAATGGCTCTTGCTCCAGCACTGTAACTTCTTCTTAACGAACATGAGTTTCCTTGCCATGTTCAAGGCCGAGTTCTCAGTTCGACCTGCTTCAATCCACCAACCCGCCAGCATGCCCTTGAAACCTTCCTCCATCGACCACATTGCCTCGAACCTAAAGGGTGGCCGGACAGGAGCAATTGAGTCGGTCGAGAGGAGGATCGGAGCGTGATCAGAAACGCAGGAAGCCAGTCCGGCCTGAATCGAACCTGGAAAAAGCACGTCCCATCCCGACGAGATCAAGAACCTATCCAGCCTAGCCAGGATGGGATCCTCTCGCTTATTACTCCACGTAAAGGTACGCCCGGTCAAAGG
Organism: Chamaelirium japonicum; assembly: GCA_947650365.1. Lineage (NCBI taxonomy): Eukaryota > Viridiplantae > Streptophyta > Magnoliopsida > Liliales > Melanthiaceae > Chamaelirium > Chamaelirium japonicum. The sequence continues at coordinate 54,951,306 of OX393560.1, forward strand.
AAGGTCAATCAGCTACTGGTGCCGGATAAAATATGAGAAAGCCCTCATAGCCGAGATGTCCCCACCACTGCGAAGCCGCTCCCCCGATCCTCGAGTGACATTGAAATCCCCCGCGATGACCCATGGCCCTCGAAAATCAGTCCTAAGCAATGACAGCTCCGTCCAAAAGTCGTCACCTCTACTATGATCCGTGGGGCCATAAACCGATGATAGCATCCACTCCATGCCATCCAAACGATTCCGAAACACCAGAGACAGAGAAAAGACCCCAACATTCATGCTCTGCAAAAGGAAGAGGTCATCATTGAACCCTATCAGAATGCCTCTCGACGCGCCTGTAGCATCCTTAGCTTCCCACTTAGCAATCTTCCTAGTGCTGAGCGAACGAAAAAAGTGGCTCGTCGGATTCTCCCGCTTCGACTCCTGAATGCAGATGATGTCCACATCATGAATGGACGCAAATGAACTGGCCGCTCTCCTCTTCTCAGATTTCCCCAGGCCTCTAACATTCCACGATAAAATCTTCATAAAACCAAGCACACTCCACACCACTCCCAACACTCGAAAGCTAGCTCACTCAGGAGGCCAACTTCGCCCTCTTCTCCTCTAGAGCCCTGATAGAGTCAAGAAAAAACCGCACACTATCTAGCTCAGGGGTAGTGATAAAACCACACTTCCTAGCAATGTTTAGAATTACATCATCCTCCAAAAAAGAAAGGGGAAGGGACACAGAAGGATCCGCCTGATCCATATCCAAAAGCCGCATCTTGGACCGAACAAGAGCCTGGGCCAGCACAGGGTCATCCGAAGAACGCTGCAAAATCTGCCTGAAGCTCCTCCTTGCCGACTGAAGATGGGCGGCTCCCGCCGAATCTGACGAAGCCTCCGGTCTCCCCTGGTCTGCGCACTGCACAGCTGCGGACATCTGCAACCCGTCCCCCTGACTTGTCACAGTCCTACTGTCGACACCAAGGTTAGGCAGATGAGGAATCCCCATGATGGGGCTATCCACATTTAAAGAAGCACCCTCATCATGATGGGGGCCCCCCTCCTCCAACCCCACATGGATTCCTTCATGCAAAACAGCAGGGGGGGTTGTGGGCAGCAACGTGCGTCCCCTCGACGGAAAAAAACCCAACGTCACCATTCGCGCCCAACTCTAGGTTTGAACCATTACCTGCATCCTGGGAGAATTGCTGCATGGAAGGCGTACCTGGCTCCTGGCTGCTGCAGTTAAATCACTCCATTCAAGCTGCTACACTATAGTTGCTACATTGATTTCATTGTAGCAACCGAATTGATACTTTATTGCCCCGCATTAATACTCCATTCAAGCTGCTACAATAAAATCATTGTAGCAAATGAATTTATGCTATGATAAATCTGAATTTATACTCTATTTGAGCTGTTACAGTTAAATCACTGTTGCAACCAAATTTATATTCCAGAATAATTACTGCTACAATAAAATCATTGTAGCAGCTACAGTGTTTTGGGTCTACTATTGGGATTTCACTGTACAATATATGATAAAAAAAAGTTCATCGATTTGTTCTCATTGTACAGGTGCTAGCTATAGGAGCAAAATGACTATTTTTTTAAAAAAGGAGTGAGGGAGAGACTTAATGCTCTACACAAAAGGTAGATGGATTTATCAAACTACAAGGTTAGTAAGAGAGGCCTTAGAGTAATTACCCCTTAAAAAAACAAGCGATCTTTGTATATAGCTCCCTAGAAACAAAACTAATTGCATACTAACCCTTCGAAACTTCATATTTCCATATGATCCTTAAACACTAGGTTACTTGTGCAAATCGACCCCTTAGCTTAATTGGTATCTATTTGGGGGGAATAGTTCAGGTATATTTATGGTTGGCCGGTGGTTTTACATGACCATTTTACTTAGAAGATTTTACACTTGTTTAGGATCGAAGAATCAAACAAAAAAACCCCAAAATTAGGGCAAATGGAGAGCAGATGAGGATATATTAACTCTAAAATTGAGGGTGAAATGGTCTTTTGAAACCCCGATTAAAGGCAAACCGTGGCTAAAATCTTCCTGGTAACAGTGGGTGAAGGTAAACTATGAAGTTTCCTAGTTTGTAGGGCTTGATATATAAATTTGAAGTTTCAATGTGTTAATATGTAATTAACCTAGTTTCTAGGGAGCTATATCAAAAATCCTAAAAATCGATGCACAATTTTGTCAAAGATTACATAGATTTTGCAAAAAAAAAATTTGCATAGCAAAGGCATGGGAATCGGGCCTTATGGCAACGATGATCCCTTGGAACACATCAAGCGAGAGGAGACACTGCGGATGCTGCTTTCGGGCACCACCGTGTCGCATCTTGCCGACCACTTCGGTGAGTCGCTGAGGATTCTTAAAAGCTTTGTAGTGCCTCTCCTCAATGGGAAAATTTTCAGCACATCTTGCGTACGCTACAATCGTTGTCCAGAGCCTATTAGCACGCTCTAAGTGCTGGGGGCCACTACCCCCATGTCCTGGGGCATGCTACCCCATGCCTCTTGAATTGTAGTGGGTCCTGCGGTTGTAGCATACGCGGGATGCATGTGCTGAAAATTTTTTCCTTCTCATCCTCAAGGTAAGATTTTTTTTTTTTTTTTTCAATTATGAAATAGTGAATAGATGGAAGAGTCATGAACAAACTTTATTCTTTAACATTAAGGGAAGAAAAAAACCATAAAATCGTTTTTATGCCTTAGTTTGAAACAACTCATGTTTATGATACACAATCAAATGACTACAAAAGAGTAAAGTGAAACTGGAGTTATTGTTGTCAATTGAGTGGATAAAGTAGAGAGCAATGAGAAAAACGAATGAGTGAGCTATTGCGAATGTAAAGCATGATTTGTATGTAACCTGACAGGCTTCGATCTTCCTATTGAACATTGCATCTGGTTGAATGAAGAGGTCTCTCCCTCACTGCAAAATAAAAATGATTGCATTAACCATTTTCAGTAAAGTGAACATGTATAAGTGCATCAAACAAGGTCGTCCTCTCTCACCGGACCTTTTCCTTCTAGTGATGGATGTCTTCGACGGAGTCCTCCAACATGCGGCGGGACTTGGCTATATCTAAGGAATCAGACGGGGATTGTGGAGATTAATGAACTTGCATTTTCCTGATGATACATTGCTATTTTAGGAGGCAGATGAGGCTCAGGTGATCGCTCTTAAGACCATATTGTATGCTTTTGAACTTTTATTAGGCCTCAAAATTTATTTTGCTAAGAATTCTCTGTTCTTGGTGGGGGAAAGGGAGTCGGTAGGTCCATTCTTTGCTTAGTTGTTGAATTGCAAGTTTGAGAAGCTTCCAACATGATATATGTGCCTGCCTTTGGAAGACAGATCCCTATGGAAGGAGCAATGACATGGTTTGATTGAGAGGGTGGATCAGCAGCTTGCTGGATGAAAGGGCAAGTCATTATCGCTTGGAGAGAGGCTGGTTTTTGTCAACTCAGTGCTCACGGTACAACTTTTTTCTTATTTTCTATCTCCTCCCGGCATGGGTGGTTAAGCGAATTGATCATATTCGAAGGGACTTCCTTTAGATAGGAGTGGTGGGCTCGTCTGACTCATATAATCTGGTAAGCTGGAAGGTAGTCTGCTAATCTAGTTAGCAAGAGAGACTTGGTATTTTGGATCTTCATGATTTCAGCAGGGTGATGCTTGGGAAGTGATGGTGGCGACTTCAATTTCACTGTAGAACCTCCTGGAGTGCTATTGTGCGGGATGTTACTTTTGTCGTGCTTGCCCGCTACAGTCACATGGGAGAATTTATGAGCGTGTTTCTCCATTTTGGTGTGGGGTATCGAAAACTTTTAACATTTATCATTATGTGTATCGCTTCTCCCTACGCGTTGGTAAGGATATTAGTTTTTGGTTAGATCGTTGGACCGGTGAACTACCACTCAACGTTCTGTTCTCAGACCTATTTAAACTGGGCTCATGATGCTTCTGTCTAATCCCAGTGTGACATCGGGGTAGGTCAACGCCTTGGTGATCTCGTAACTCATTTAGCTGATATTGCTAGAATTGTATGAGATTTTGGACCACTTCTTGGTATTGGTGTAAGGAATTCTGTTCACTGGCATTGAGACCAAGGGGGAAGCTATTGGGATTGTATGCCCTCAAACAATAGGATAACGATTTTGTGCATAGAAAATGGACATAATGCATTTGCATTCATGAGATGAATGGGAGAGCAGGAAATCCTTAAGTAGTCTAGGTGCGATTCATTTATATGAATGTTCGATTCATATATAGAGAGATATGAATCACATGTACTAGATACTTTAAATTAGTCACAGTCGATAGTGAGACCGAATATCTCACTAGGTAGACTGTAGCATGATTGACTCCTAATCGGAGGGTGATTATTCTCATACCATTGGAATGATCGATTCCAAGTCAATATGCTAGTGCATGAGATGCATTGACGGATCATGAGTAAACCCAATGACATAATACTATCAGAGACATTGTATTGTCCAAGTTATTAGGGTTCTCATAACTTACATAGCCGATATGCTCTTAATCCTAAGAGACTAGTGAATCTTAAGCTTATGCTTAGTTACTTTGACTTATCAATCAGTGGGGTCATCAGGACCAACCCCTGGATATCATGGGCAGCTGAGTGTGGGTTACAGGGAACCCTAGATCTCAAGATGAAATCCACTCACCGTAAAAGGTTAAGTATCCTCATGAGTTGATAATTAGTTTTGATCATCGAAACCTGATCAGTCACCGGTTAGTGGATGTTCCACTAAGGTGGATGTTCAAATAGGCTTTGATCAAGCTTCATGGAGTTCAAGATGTGACACAAGCTGGTTGGACAGTTTACCACTGGTAAACTAGCTGTGTTCACGAATACACAGAGATGGAGGGGCATAATCGTAAGTTGTAAGGCTAGAGATTGTCTTGCTAACTCGGAGTGCAATCATCATCATTTAGTAGAATTGGTATTGACTAACTTAGGACATGAGCATGACTGAAGATTTTGGTCGGTATGCTCGAGTCTAAGTTGGAGCCGCGTTAGAAGACCCTAGGTGATCCCAACTACGGTCCAAAGCGACTCGAGACTAGTATGTGATCATGAAAAAATTATTATTATTAATTATATATATATGAGATATATATGGGCTTTAATAATAAGTGAGTATTGGATTAAATTGACCATGGGGGTGCCCTAGGCACCCCGGACGTGTGCCACCATCACTCAGAGTGAGAATTAAGGGGATAAGGTTTGACCGGGTCAAATTCTAACCGCCCCCCTTGTTTATCTGCCCAACACAAAGAGGATAGAAAAGAGGGGACGACCTTGACATGTTCAAAGGCTTATCCACCCCTCTCCTTATCCGGAAGGGCTTATAAAAGGGATAGGGGAGAAAGGGGGTCGGCCATGCATGCCTATACAAGCCCTAGCCGCCCCTCCCCAATCTCTAGCTCTCTCTCTCTCTCTCTCTCTCTCTCTCTCTCTCGTGTGCGAGGGTTTGATCTTAGAGATCAACCCTAATCCAAGGAAGCTCTATATCTCCCTCGGGATTGCAAGTAAGGTCTCCCACCAGGCCGATTCTCGAGCGACGTGAGGAATACATGGTTAAAGATTGCGAGGAGGTTGATCGCTAACGTGAAGAAATTTTCGTGCAGAATCTGCAGCAATATAGTTGCAGTGTAAGAATTATTTCGAGAGATCTACAGATCAGATTGACTCTGTTTCACTTTAGGGATCTCCGTAACAAAAGTGCCTATGTGATCGTAAAGTTTCATAGCAATCAGATCTCGGGAAAAAAACTGATGGTAATTTTTCAAGATGTCTGGACGTAAAGACAGGACAGATATGCACTCCGGAAATTGTTTCTGGAGTTACAGAACTCCGATCGAGGTGATTCCACTTCAAGGAGTTCCGCATTGAAGTCTTCAACGTCCAGTTAAAATTTCAAGATGATCAGAGTTGAAGAGAATTTTTGGCAGCGATTCTACCAACTCATCTACAAAGGATTGATCACCCCAATGTACAATTTCATATCCGTTTAATTGATCGTATGCTTAGGGGAGATTAAAAATTTTAATCCGGTCCCATCAATTGGTATCAAAGGTATGGCTCTTTGCATGCTTTTAATCGGATGAGATGATAGTGTCGGGTAGTATGGGAACATGATCCGTACGAGGAACATGTTCTCTACTGTACAACCATCGAATTCCTCCACACGAAGATTTAATTAAAACTTGTTTCGTGCATAGGATGCATGCTTAGTTGGTTCATCCCTCATGGATAAGATCCATGATGGAGTTTTTTCTCGTTCGCGATAATTTTAATTAGAATGTAGAGATCTGAAAATTAAAATTGAGCGTAGGTTGCATGCTAGATGATTCGCATGGATAAGATCCATGGTGTGTGTGCTTGCAATTGTTCTAACTCGGTTTTGCAGGCGCCGCTGAAATATTGCTATACCTCTCTCTCTCATGGTCAAGAAAATAATTGCATAAATTAATATTGCTCTATGATTGGCTTGGTTTTGATCTCTTGTTCGGCTCATGTACGGAGTACCATCCCCGAAAATGCCGATCGGCAGAGGGGTTTTGGTGATTTCCATGCCCTTGTAGATCTTAAGTCTTGCAAGTAGATCTAGAAGCCAGAGATATCCAGACCCACGATGTTATGGATCCTCATTGAAGAGTTAAATGGAACTATAGGCACCTAATAGGTGCATGCTGTTAGAGTGCTGGACCTAACAGAATATGCTCACTGACAAATTGCTCTGGCCATGAGAGCAAAGGGTTTAATGTTTTGTTTTAGTAAGCTTGGTCATCTTGTATGCACGCTAATTATAACTAATATTAAATAAAATTCTTAAAAAGGACAAATAATCAAGTGGGAGAGGATTCCGTCCTAGGAATTCATGGTCCTCCACTGTTGATCCATGGTAAGATGGTGCGAGTACCTCATGTTACCTCGGAGTGATCCCCAATATCGGGGAGTATTCAACCCATTGGCTACCAGATATAGATTTCTAACGACAGATCTTAAGAAACGTACTTGGGGTCACCTCCCCTAGGAGGGGCTAGCTCAGTACGATTATCTTAAGGTTTGGACGTTGGTAACACACTTGACCGGAGATTCGTCAAGAGTCTCCCCTAGGAGTTTTGACAAATTACTGGGGACCGAAGGATCAAGAGTCATGGGTTGTTTGACATGAGATATCAAGATAATAGACATGATGGACACCCAGTCAGATCTGAGGCCGTGCATCTCCCCTATGAGACATGACCTGCAGGTTTGATATCCTGATTGCAGTCTTTAAATCATATGATTGGAGAATCAATGTGAATGATAGATTGCTAATTTATTGAATCATTATGTCCCAATACAATCCTATTTTTCTATTTTAAGAAAAATGACCGAAACCAAATCGAATATACTTGCCATACTCCTCAAAACAGAATAAATTGATTGGAACGAACTTTGTAGAATAGATAAAGAACCTTGAAGTCGTCTTGACTGAAGGGGATATATATTTGTTCTTATAAATCCATATCCTGATATGTCTTTTTTTTCCAATGACCCTAAGAAGGATTAGGATCTTTACCAGTAGTAGCGTAGTTGTGATGAAGTGGCTAAATGTCATATTTTGACTTTGGTGTCTTATGTGATACAACACCATTATCAGTCTTACGAAACTGTTAATGAGATTTTGGCAAATCTCAAAGAGGTATTTGGAGACCAAAGGCGAGCTAATAAATAGCAAGCTGTGTAAGAACTCATGAGCATAAGGATGAGTCAGGGTATACCAGTAAGAGAACATTTGCTCAGGGTATTTGACTTGCTAAGCACTTTGAAGATACTGGATATCGAGATTGATATTGAATCTCAAGTAGATATTATCCTGGTAACACTGTCTGTCTCATTATCCAAATTCAAACTCAATATGAGGCACTTGCCTTTGGGAGATTTGATTTGCTCTCGACAGATAGTAGATGATATTATCAGGACTTCTCCTATTGCTCGTGATGTAGAAAAGCCTTAATCTTCTAGGTTTAAGTCGAAAGGCAAGAGCTAGAAAAAGAAGAAGAAGCAGGGTCCCAAAGCTCCAAAAGGAATACCCGGTCCTATGGGTAGTGTGGAAAGAAAGGCTAAGGCCGAACTCAAAGGAAAGTGTTTTCATTGTGGGTTGGATGAACATTGGAAGAGAAACTGTCCGAGCTATCTTGAAAGGTTCAAGATGATCCCAGGTATAACCGAATCACTTGTAATTGAAGTAAGCTTTTATAAGTGGATACTTCAAATTCATGGTGTGATGATTCCGCTGCAATTGATTACTTTCGTAATTTGTTGCTAAGGTTTCACATTATTTGGATACAAATGATAGGAAGGTCTAGCTTGTCTTGGGAATGGATGCAACATTCTAAGCGGTCGCAGTGGGAGCTATCTGAGTTATTTTTTTAGTTTTATCTCAGTATTATATTTTCCTTAATAAAGTGGAACATTGTCTTTATTTCAAGTTTAGTAAATGACAGATATGATCTATCATTTGGTACTAAAGAATTTATTAAAGGAAATGGTTCTATATATGCTTTGATATGAAAACTAATTAGACTTACTTACTCCATAATCTCTTTAGATATGTATGATTGATAATTCTAATAAGACAATTACCATTTAAAAGTAAAGTTTTTCTTAACTAATCTAACATCTCATTAGCATATAAAACCATATCATATTAATCTGAATTAGATCGATAAGCTGGCTAACTTTTGTGTTTTACCTTAGCTTCCACTTATTTCTGAGTTAGTCAGTGAATCTTATTTAGAGGATATAATGACCAAGTGTCTTCTTTATAACAAAGGGTTATAATGCCAATGATTTGTTGGAGGTTAGTACATTCTAATATGAGTAGTCCAATGAACTAGAAGCTTTTTTGATTAAATAAAGTAAATGTATACTTCTATGATGAGTTCAAGGGCTATCTTGTTTAGAATGAGAGATTATCTTAGTTGACCTCACCGAACATGCATTAGCATAATGGTGTGTCTGAGGAGAGGAATAGTATTTTACTTAATATGGTTAGGTCTATGGTGAGTTATTTTAAATCTGCATTTACTCTTTTGGGGTTTTATTTTAGATACTGTGATCCATGCACTCTAATCATATTCAAGCTAATTCAACCCTAAGACTCCAAGGGAGTTGTAGTCTTGGCGCAAGCCTAGTCTATAGCAATTCAATGATGGGGTATGCATCATAGTTGCTGAAAGGGAAGATGGATAGCTTAAAGTCTTGATAATAAGTATGTTACTTCGTGAGGTATCCAAAGGAAACCAGTATGGTATTTTACAATCCTAAGAAATTGACAGTATTTGATGGTTCGAATATTGTGTTCCTGGATAGGAATTGTAAAAAGGACCATAAAACTAAGAGAAGACATGCATTATAAGAGAATCCAGGTAAGGACTTATTCCCTATGTCAGTTATGATAAATATTGAACTAGTAGTCACTACATATGTCCTTTCGGTAAGTACCAATACTTCATCGTAGTGGGAGAAACTTTACTGAACCTGGGAGGTTTTTATTCTTGGGAGAAGCTTTTTAAGCTATCCATGAGGAATAGGAAAGTCCCACTAGACATGATGAAACTCTAGTAGATAGAGTTATAAATGCTGGTGAGTAGCTAAGAAAAATGGAGAAGTAGATTGACTCTTCTTAGTCTGGAAGCTTGTTGATCTACTAGCCATGGATAAACCCATTGGTTCTTGGTGGATCTATGAAAGCTAGAGAGGACAATATGGTAAGGTAGAGACCTCAAAGGCTAGGCTAGTAGCGAGGTTTTCTCGCTTGTTGTCATGCTAATGACCATAGAAATCCTCTTATCCATTGCGGTAATTCTTAATTAAGAGATTTAGTAAATAGATATTAAAAAGGTATATAGAATGACCAACTTGAAGAAGACGTCTATATGATGTAGCCAGACGGGTTTATAGCTAAAGACCAACGTATAAGGTATGCAAGTTGCATAAGTCCATGTTTGAACTTAAGCAAGCATCCAGATACTGGAACACACCGTTTGACCAGACTGTGAAGTCTTATAGGCTCAGTCAAAGTCAGGATGAATAGTGTGTGTAGAATGGTACAGAAAGTATGGTGATGCTTCTAGTTCTAGATGTTGATGACTTATTCATTATGGCAGATAATGAGATAGTTATAATCAATTTAAGTTATTTACTATAGAAACTACAAAAATAAAATTTTGACGCAGTAAGCACAGAATGATTTCCTTTGGGAATGAAATTTAATTCTCCAAGGACTGGTGTCTTGAGACATAAGTGGAGAGGGATCACATAAAAGACGTTCATGTGCTTCGGCAGTAGGAAGTCTTATTATGTATTGCTTTGCACCAAGATCTGATATCTGATTTTGATATAGGTATGGTTGACAGATATCAGTCCAATCCAGGTCCAGATTACTGGACAACCTTTAAGCATATTCTCGGATACTTGAGAAGTAAGAGAGATAAGATGCTAGTATGCGGTGGAGAGGATATTGTTCTAATAGAGTATAGAGATTCTGACTTCAAGTCAGATGTGTACTCTAAGAAGTCAATGTAAAACTACAGGGGAATAATGTACATAGAGAGGAGAGCTATTCCAATTAGGAAGTTTGGGAAACGGTAAAACGTTTTGGTTACCAAAATTGCATCGGTTAATTACCCTATGGATCAGTATACAAAACCTTACCTGCAAAGGCTTTTGAGTAACACGGTGATCGATTCGGGGTTAGATGCATTCCTTATTGGTTATGAGTACAAGTGGAAGATTGTTGGGATTGTATGCCCTTAAATAATAGGATAATGGTTTTGTGTATAGAAAATGGACATAATGTGTTTGCATTGATGAGATGAATGGGAGAGCAGGAAATCCTTAAGTAGTCTAGGTGTGATTTATTTATATGAATATTCGATTCATATATAGAGAGAGATGAATCACATGTACTAGATACTTTAAATTAGTCACAGTCGATAGTGAGACCGGATAACTCATTAGATAGGCTGTAGCATGATTGACTCTCAATCGGGGGGGGGGGTGGTTAATATCATACCATTGGAATGATCGATTCCAAGTCAATATGCTAGTGCATGAGATGCATTGACGAATCATGAGTAAACCTAATGACATAATACTGTCAGGGACATTGTATTGTCCAAGTCATTAGGGTTCTCATACCTTACATAGCCGATATGCTCTTAATCCTGAGAATCTAGTGAACCTTGAGCTTATGCTTAGTTACTTTGACTTATCAATCAGTGAGGTCCTCAGGACCAACACTTGGATATCTTGGGTAGCTAAGTGTGGGTTACAGGGAATCCTAGATCTCAAGATGGAATCCATTTACTGTAAAAGGTTAAGTATCCCCATGATTTGATCATTAGTTTTGATCATCGGAACCTGATCAGTCATCGGCTAGTGGATGTTCCACTAAAGTGGATGTTCAAATAGGCTTTGATCAAGCTTCATGGAGTTCAAGATGTGACACAAGCTGGTTGGACAGTTCACCACAGGTAAACTAGCTGTATTCATGGATACACAGAGATGAAGGGGCATAATTGTAAGTTGTAAGGTTAGAGATTGTCTCGCTAACTCGGAGTACAGTCATCACCATTTAGTGGAATTGGTATTGATTAACTTAGGACACGAGCATGACTGAAGAGTTTGGTCGGTATGCTCAAGTCTAAGTTGGAGCCGCGTTAGAAGACCCTAGGTGATCCCAACTACAGTCCAAAGGGACTCGAGACTAGTATGTAATCATGAGGGAATTATTATTATTAATTATATATATATGAGATATATATGGGCTTTAATAATAAGTGAGTATTGGATTAAATTGACCATAGGGGTGCCCTAGGCACCCCAGACGTGTGCCACCATCACTCAGAGTGAGAATTAAGGGGATAAGGTTTGACCGAGTCAAATTCTAATCGCCCCCCTTGTTTATCTGCCCAACACAAAGACGATAGGGAAGGGGGGACGACCTTGACCTGTTCAAAGGCTTATCCACCCCTATCCTTATCCGGAAGGGCTTATAAAAGGGATATGGGAGAGAGGGGGTAATCCATGCATGCCTATGCAAGCCCTAACCGCCCCTCCATCTCCAATATCTAGTTCTCGCTCTCTCTCGTGTGCGAGGGTTTGATCTTAGAGATCAACCCTAATCCAAGGAAGCTCTATATCTCCCTCAGGATTGCAAGGAAGGCCTCCCACCAGGCCGATTCTAGAGCGACGCGAGGAATACGTGGTTGACGATTGCGAGTAGGTTGATCGCAACGTGCAGGAATTTTCGTGCAGAATCTACAGCAATATAGCTGCAGTGTAATAATTGTTTCGAGAGATCTACAGATCGGATTGACTCCGTTCCACTTCTAGAATCTCCGTAACGAAGGTGCCTACGTGATTGTAAAGTTTCATAGCAATCAGATCTCGGAGGAAAAACTGATGGCAATTTTTCAAGATGTTTGGACGTAAAGACAGGATAGATCTGCACTCCGGGAATTGTTTCTGGAGTTACAGAACTCCGATCGAGGTGATTCCACTTCGAGGAGTTCTGCATCGAAATCTTAAACGTCCATTTAAAATTTCAAGATGATCAAAGTTAAAGAGAATTTCTGACATCGATTCTACCAACTGATCTACAAAGGATTGATCACCCCAAAGTACAATTTCATATCCGTTTAATTGATCGCATGCTTAGGGGTGATTAAAAATTTTAATCCGGTCCCATCAGTAGCTTCCCAGTTCGCTCGTTCTACAGATTTATAAACAATGGGGGGCTCGTTTGCCCAGTGACGAACTATTTGTGGAAGGCGAGGGTTCTGTTGAAGATTCACATCTTCATGGGCATAGAACTTCATTCTGATAAGAGTCATTCTTCAACGACGTAGGCACCCAGGCATTGTAGATATGTCTTGTTCTTGCTGAGACTTGGACTCAAGAGAACCGTCGCACATCTGTTGCTTCGTTATTCGCTAGTGTGGGAAGTGTGGAGGGGTGTCTATGCAGCGGTAGGTGTGTGAGGACGATCACAACCATCTCTGCAGGTTTTGTGGACCTTTTGGCACCAGAGCTATGTTTGTTGGAGACAACGAAAAGAGTGGATGTTTTGGTGCTTGTCGTGGTTTGGCACGTGTGGAAAGAGCGCAACGCTAGAGTCTTCTCCAACAAACGCCGCTCGGTGGATGAGGTAGTTGGGTGTATTCGTTGTTCTATAGTCGAGTGTGTTGGAATTGAATCCTATTATCAAAGTCGCAGCTGAAGCAAAAGATAGATCCGAGAATCTCATGATGTATGTTTCATTACAATCTATCTTTCAAATAATCTACATGCGAATCTATGATCCTAGTATATGTGCGAACACCCTAAAGGTATACTACGATCTATGAAAGACATACATACATCTAGTTAGGTGTTTAGAATCATCATACCTTATGGTTTTTTGATCTAAAGAGAATGGAACGATAATGAAACGCATGAGAATCGAGAGAAAAGTTATCGGTAGCACATTGTCCTTTGTGAAGGGAGGAACCAACGGTGTCTTATCTCTGAGTGCAAGGATGACACACTGACGAAGGATGGTACGTAGCGAAGTCGATGGCGTGCCTCGAATACCTCCTCTTTCTCTTTCTCTCTTCTTCTTCCTTATTCCTTTCTTCCTCCTTTTTCTTGGCCGAAACCACAGAGGAGATAGAGGGGGTCGGATTCTCAAGGGGAGGGAGAGAAAATTAGGATTTTTTCCTCCCCTTCTCCTTGTGCCTTTATAGATCGGTCCCCAAGTGGTTTACGCTAGCGTAAACTACTTGTGGCCGGCTTTATGATGACCATAGGGGAGAGAGAGAGAGGGGGGGGGGGGGGGATTTCTTTAAGGGGATAAGGCCATGGGATAGGGTTTCCCTTATCTCCATGACACCTTGGACGAAAACGTCATCTTGTCGGCATACCGCTGATAGAGAGATAGAATGAGGTACGTTAGTCGAAATCGAATTCCGTTAGTGCCTATGAGCTCCTGGAATTATTTCACTCATTTTAAGATTCATATTCAATATGTTCTGAGCCATATTTTAATATTGACCAAAATTCCCGATGGCCCCTTTAACACATGTGAATTAGGTTCTTAGGCTTCGGGTTTGCGCTCCATTGCGCTACTGTGCATCTAACGTATCCAACTAGGTCGGAAAACAATTCCTATACACAATGACAGGATGGAACCTTTAAGGTTAAGGATCTCTAGCTCCAACCGGATCCTTGATTAACTGTTCCGATGACACACTAAAAGTTTTGCTAATCAGCCTTAATCCGATTACCCCTGCGTAGCCACCCAGAATGCAACACGAGTTGAACTCTAGTGATCCTAAACTTATATTACTCCCTTGTAACCTTGTTTTCTACTATATTCTGATAATCTTTAGTCCTTCCTATTACTGGTGCTATGATTCGACTCGGGCGGTAGGGAGTACCGTCAGATCCCGATCGATTATCTGATTAAGATTTGATGACTTGTCATCTATAACACCACACACCTTTCGGTGTTATACCTAGCATCCGGAACGTCGTCAGTTATACTGACAACCACCTGGATTAATTATATGGACAGATTGACTCATCAAAACGCACCCATCCAACACTGGATGTCGGATAACCTGTAGGGATTGCATGCCACTCTAGCACTAGCCAGGTAACCCAACGTACTGTGGTATTGGATTATAAAGGGTCTGCACACGTTGGCACATCAAAGCACCACACAACTGGTCAACTCAGTGTACATGGTCCCTCAGGGTTAATGACATTATCTATAGTAGTAAGACAGTTTATGTAAGTCATATTTATTAACGTTAATACAGAAAATCCACGCTCAGAACATATGAGCTACAACAGAGTGAAGCGTGGATATACCTGCCAACCTTTCGGGTAGTCTCCGTGTAGTATGTAATCGTCTCTAAAATTTTTCTTGGGACCTAGCTAGTAAATAAACTGGTTGGGGTCCTTGCTAAACCCCACTCTCCTAGAAAGTTCTCCAAAGAAAAAAAAAGAGAACATCTATAACTGCATCATACCATGAAACCTATTGTTATATCTAGAATAACATCTCGGGTTTATGATCTCATCACATAATCATCGTTGCAGCTGCCTTTCCATTAACAAAAAAGCTTTATTCTTCTTTAAAAGTCCTTCGGACTCAGGCTCGAAAAAAACGATGGGAAACCAAAATAAAATAGCCATTTGTTCATCACTATTTCCTATTTATTTAATGTTTTATTATGCTTTGCATGATCGGATAACATTTTAGCTTCCACCACTTGATACAATTGTGTCACTTGGTGTCTTCAAATGTAATATGATGTGAGTGACCTAGATGAAGTGTTTTGATTGATAAAGGGATCTAAATGGATGGACCGTCCGATATACATCCTTAAAGCTGATGCATACGACTTCCGTGTCAGCGCCAGTTTTACTTGTAGTTGATCGTTATTTTCGATTGTGCGTGAAAATCGATGCACTCGATCGACAGTTTTCATCTTTTGCTATGATGTACTCTATATTAGCTTTCACTTGGTTCTAGTTTGACGCCGATGGGATGATTAAATTAAAAGTTATGGACTTTCTTTTATTTAAGTTAACCTAGGTGCATGAATTGTGTGCACAAGATTAATGTGTTAGCCTACTGACTCATTTGTCGATTACACTTATGTAGTCCGTAGAAAATTAGTATGAATCATTGGATCTAATTAAAAAAATCAATGGTTGAGATGAAACCATCAAAAAGAGTGTGTGTGTGTGTGTGTGTGTGTGAGAGAGAGAGAGAGAGAGAGAGAGAGAGAGAGAGAGAATGAGTGAGAGAGCGGGAGAGAGTTTTGAAACGGTATGCTAAAGATTATTAAAAGCATCAACCAGGGGAAATAATTTAATACCAGGAGAAAGATTCATGTTCTTCAAAAAAAGAAAAAGATCCACGTGTCACAGAGAGAGAGAGAGAGACAAAGAGAGAGAGAGAGAGACCTAACATAAAATATTAAATGGGACCATATATGTAACGTGGGTGTGAACAAAATGAAGTTTTAAATTTTTTTTTTTTCTAAACAAAGTGTATGGAGACCATAATGGCCCCCAACTCTATTCTATGGCTGGAAATAAACCCAATTGCTTTTTTGCATTACTTTTCTAACCTTTTTTTTTTTTCGGACTAAAGTACCCCCGAGATTTATGAAGAACTTCACTCCCAATGTCAAAAGGATTTGACTCTGCTTCATTGATGATCTGCCTCTCCTTTCGATTGCTGACGCATTTGGAAGAAACATGTTGTGCATCCTATTTCAACGACAATGATTGGGCCAAGGGATTAATCCTAGAGGGATATCAGTACTGCGACCGACTATAACCCACCACCAGCAGTCATCGCCCAACCGTCGTTGTCGACCACCAGCGAGCACCTCCAACCGACGACGCCACCTCGTCGGCCACCACCTGCTGTCGTCGGCGGTGGCCACCACCCCCACTGACCATCGGTTGCCCGTCGTCGCCGCCCCGTCGACCACCACCCACGGTGGCCGATGGGTCAGCATGGGTAGTGGTCAACGGCGATGGCGGTGGTGGTGGCCAATGGAGCGTCGGTCACCATAAAATGCTCCGACGCACATGGGTCAACACATCGGTGAAATACTTCGAATCATTTCACTGATGTGCCTGTGCATCAGTGCATTTCACTGATGCATCGACGCATTATGCGCACCGATGCATTTCACTGATGCGTCGGCGCATTATGTGTGCTGGTGCATTTCAATAGCTACGATTGGGCCATGGGATGAACCCAATGGGGATGCCACCACCACCTGTCGTCACTGTGTCGTGTCGAACATGCCTCCAAATCTAATTTGCATCTCTTATTTCTTCTTTCTTGCTTACTATTTTTACATTTCATACATCCAATTTTCCATTAAAAGCCTTTCACTTCGGGCCGCAGTAGAATGCGCCAGCGCCTTTCACTGCGTGTGCAGTAGAATGCGCTGACGTCTTTCACTGTGTCCAGCAATGAAAGGCGTCGTCACCCGCAGTGAAAGGCATCGTTGCCTTTCATTGCGAGACACAGTAGAATGTGCCGACGCCTTTCACCTCGGGCCGCAGTAGAATGCACCAGCGCATTTCATTACAGGCCGCAGTAGAATGCACTGATGCATCTTCACTAATACACCGGTGCATCTTCACTTATAATGCGCCGGCGCATCTTTGCCATTGATCACCGACGGACACCTCTCGTCGATGACGCCACCTAGTCGGCCACCACCCGTCGCCGCCGTCGGCGGCCACCGACCACTGGTTGCTCGTCGTCGTCGCCCCGTCGACTACCACCCGTAGTGGCCAATGGGGCAGCGAGGGTGGTGGCCAGTAGCGATGGCGGTGGGTGGTGGCTGATGGGGCGTCAGCCATGCCGAACTGGCTCCGACTCTCATTTCTTCCATTTCTTTCACTGTTTTTACATTATATCCATCCAATCCTTCATTAAAAACTATCGGAGGTACTGACTTCATTTTATCCTCATCTCTAAATGATCTCGTAGAGGATCACCCGATGATCCCAATGCTTCTAGAATCACTAAATTTTGATGAGAAATGAAGAAGGTACACAATGCCGAACTTGTCTCCGGCTCTCATTTCTTACCGCATACCACCGCCACCGGCCATTGTCCGCTCGCCACAGGCTCGACGACAAGGACCCACTAAATATTTTTCACAATATAAGGACATCAGGGACGAAAATGATATCATCCCAACGATCTCCGGCGACGAGAGGTGGTTGAAGCAAGAAAAAATTCAAACGGAGAAGATGAACATACTTTTTATTTACTTTGTTTAGTCTTTAAGGATAAAATGGTCACAAAAATGCAACAACTGTTCGAAAATAACATTTGGCACATGTTGAGGGCTAGAAAAGTAATGCAAAAAGCAACCGAGTCTACTTCCAGTAATATGTGTGAGTTGGGGGCCATTCTAGAAAAACCTCCTATAAGATTAGTATAGATAAAAATAATAATTATTATATGTAAGGTGACACATCACAATAGTCTTTTTTTTTTTTTAAGGGGTAAAAAAGCGAATAAATAAATGGGAGAGACTGTTACAGCACACGGCTTACTCAGAATAAGTAAGCAGGACCAGAGGAAACCAGATCTCTACAGTAGTCAGTAGCTACCAAAGGTATCTGATCCCTAAGCAAAAACAACATGGCTGGTGAATGACACTCAGCTCGAATTGATGGTTTGATGCACCACCTGACATACCCGAGTCATTACTCTAAAAATAATGATTGCTACTTAGGATTTTCTTGACTCTCATCCAATTTAAGTAAGATATGTCATGGCTGTCTGAATAACCTTAATACCTCTCTTATAAGAGCTTTTACATGTCCTTTTTACCTTTACATATTATATGTTCTGCCATTGTGAGGCGTCGATCGCATTGGTGCGGTTTAAACTGCAAAACCATGGTGCACCATACTGCATGATGCGATTTTGGTGTTCATCAAGACGGTTTTGGTGCGGTTTTGGGTTCAAGGAAAAAAAAATGTATGACTTTGGTGCGGTGTCGGTTTTCATCCATAGCACCATGGTGCACTGAACAACGGTACACCGCGGTTTATGTACCGTGGTTTTTTTTTATATATATATAAATAAAAATAAAAAAATTAATGCACCAATAATTTAGTAACTGATATGGTTTTAAGGTCTTGGATGTATTGCCAATGAGTTCAAATGCCTTAATTGGATTTTTTTTTTTTGTTGAACCCATTAGAATTTGATATATGCATATAGGTGGTGCCGTATCCATTTGATCAATGGTTGTAATAATAAGTAAAATAAATCAAATTTTACTGCACCGTCGCATTTCACCACGCTGTATTACACCGAACCGTCTATATGGTGCAGTGCGGTGCGGTAACAATTTTGTAAAATACTAAATGGTGCAGTGTTGGTTTTACAAAATGGTAAATTGTTGCGGTGTGATTTTGATGTACGGTTTTAGGATTGCGGTATTGTTTTGATTTGGTGGAAATCACACCAAAATCGCACCATTGGCATTCCTGATCCTAGACTTGAATCCAAACCATCGGCCCACTTTCTCTATTCCACCGTATGCACCGACCTCACACCGGTCCATTGCACCCATACCCAATCATTGATTTACACTCCGTCCCAAAATGACAGGCAAAGGAACGAGTTTGATCAAATGCCAAGCAGGAGCCAATGTCATTGGGACAATTACAACCGCCGGCCCCTTTGCCTACCGTTTGGGCTGGTGTGCAATTCACCAGTCGGATATGGATGTAATGGGCGACAATGACGTGGGGTGCAGACGATGGAACAGAGAAAGGTCATAAACGAGTTGGGTTTCCCAGACTTTCCCTCTACCGTCATTAGGGTATGGTGTGTAGAGTTAAAGAGACTTGATATCAATAAGCCCATATGTCGAGAGCATTTTTGCTGCGTGGGGACTTCGTTGCAATTGCTGAGTGAGACATCTTGATCGTTCCCAAATATGTAAGAGAAAATGGAGCAATCCGATTGTATGTAAAAAAGGGTATGAGTGCAATGCACGGATGGTAACCATGTGTAAATTATAATCGGATGGCTCTCAATTGTCCAGATGTGTCGCTCAGCATCTGCATCGAAATCCCCACGAAGCAAAATCTTTTTCCCATATGTCTCAAGCAACTTAGCTATAAGTTGTAGACAAGTACACAAATATTTTTTGGAAGGGCAATAAAAATGCTTTTTTACTGTATTTATGAGAAATTCATCTTATCTTAGCATC
Organism: Chamaelirium japonicum; assembly: GCA_947650365.1. Classification (NCBI taxonomy): domain Eukaryota; kingdom Viridiplantae; phylum Streptophyta; class Magnoliopsida; order Liliales; family Melanthiaceae; genus Chamaelirium; species Chamaelirium japonicum. Next base: position 54,971,173 of record OX393560.1, read on the forward strand.
ATACAACTACATTTATTGCATAAACATCTCTTCCCTTTCTTTTTAGGGATTTTGCAACTCGTCCCTACAAACCAGTATAATTGCATATTAACCCCTGGCAATCTTATATTTGCACATTGACCGTCCAAAACATATAAAGATCTGCATATTTGCCCCTTTTGAGATCTAGCCCTTCTCATTTAGACTAGTTTGTAAGGGTCTATTTGCTAAAATGGTTTCACGTTAATGAAAATTCTAGTCTTCCATCTTATTTCATTTCTAATTTTGTTAAACTCTTCCATTATCTCAAAAGAATCATGACGAGAGCACAAAATAAAAAAAAGGGAAACATAACAAATAGAATGTCCTCTCTTTGCAAAATATTATGTTATGTAGATTGGTTTTCATTTAAATGCTTTTTTATATTTCCACCATCTCTCATGTTTTCCTATCAAGATTGCTAATAGAAATGGAAACTCAAATATAAAATTTACATGGGTTAAAATTAGTAAGTCGATTCAAATTTTCAAGAATTTGAGTTCTTTCATATAAATGAAATAAGAGTGATTCCTAGCAATGTTTTCAAAATCAGACCGGTAGGCGAATTGAAAAGGCATCTGGCTCCGATCCGTCCAAACCTGTTCAAACCATTAGTTTAATCATTTGAACCGCATGACCAATTTGTTTTTTTTTAATATATTTATTAAATACTTCAATGAAAGGTATGATTCCTTGGTTACCAAGTCTTATCCAAAGGATTTTAAACCATTGGTCATGTGTTTAAAATTCAAAAATCCATCTTTTCCATAAAAAAAAATAACATGCAGTCTATTTTTTTAATAGAACTTTACAAACGAATCGGTATTTTCAAGTCCAAATCGAATCTTGTTCCGGTTTCGGTCGAAACGTCCAGTCCAATCCAGTTTTCAAAACACTGATTCTTAGCAAAAAGTGTTTTTTTCCAAAATGACCCCCAACTCCTTCGATTTGGTAAAATTGAACCCACTTGCTTTTAGCATTACTTTTCGTCCACTTATATTTTTTCGAACAAAAATTTCCTTAACATTGCATTCATCTTCTTCTTTTGTGAAACCTATTAAGTCTCCAACGTATGTCCCTTGCGTTGACTTGTGTTTCATTTTGGGGTGACTTCCAGTTATACAACAGGGAAAACAAACCTCCAACGATGTCTGGTAAGGATTCAACTGTAAGGAGACATACAAATGATGGGGTTTCCGATGACCTGCACCGAAGCAATAAGGAAAGAAAACTTCTGTAGACCTCCAATAAAAGGTTCCATTGCAAAGAGGAAGCATGCAGTGAATTTCCGACGACATTCAATGAAGCCATGGCGAAAGCAAACTCCTAGCGACCTTCTACAGGGGTCCCTAGGCAAAATAAGAACAAAAGTGGTGTGGTTTTTGATGACTTATATGAATAGTAATACGAACAACAACTCCTGACAACCTCCGACAAAGGTTCCCCGGTAAGGAGGAATACAAATGGATGGGCTCCCGAGAACCTCCAAAAACCAATAGGAAAGTAAACTCTTTGTGACCATCGCAAGCAACCGTAAGACGAACACAAGGTTGATGTAAAAATCTTGCGTCGAGAAACATGAATCTTTTTTCTCAACGCACGATATTTGTGCTTGACCTTGTGTTCTTGCATTGTACCTTGCATTCTTACATTTCGCCAAAAGCAGCATCAAGGGCAATGTAAGATGTTTGCATCAGGCCTTGTATTCTTGTGTTGCCCATAGTGCTTCATCGAAAGCAACAACACGGCCAACATAAGATATTTGCATCGAATCTTGTGTTGTTGTGTCAAATCTTACATTCTTGTGTCAGATCTTACGTTTTGGCATTGTCTATGGTGCTTTGCATTCATGTCCAAATTGTTACTCTTTGCTACAGTGAAATCACTGTAACAAATTTTTGGGGGTTATTGGTGATAGGTCCTTCTAACAAATGTTATTTAGACATAAAGTTCGTTAACATCAGTTATTAGTGATAGGTCCTCCCGATTGGTAAATATTCAAATTACCCCAATGTCCAGCTGTACATGTGAGCACAGGTCCAAGCATGACCCCTATATACTGTACACGTGGACCCAGTCCGAGCTTGACATAAACACTCCAGCAAAAAGGGTAACACTCTTTGAAAATTGTTACTCTTTTGCTACAGTGAAATCACTGCAACTATTTTTTTTGTGAAATTATGCTGAAAAATACTTATTAACTTTTTTGCTACAGTGAAATCACTATAGAAAAAGAGTTACAATCTTTACATATTGAGTAACAATGAGTGCAAATTGCTACTCTTTGGCTACACTATAGCAAAAAATAATAATTTTTGAGAAATCTTGTCGAGGAAAAAAATTGCTACAATGAAATCACTGTAGCAAAAGAGAAACAATCTTTACTACAGTGAAATCACAGTAGCAATTGTTACTCTTGAATCACCGAACTGTTACTCTTGCTACCACTTTCAATTGTTACTTTTCATTTCCGAATTGTTACTCTTTGATATAGTGAAATTATTGTAGCAATTTTTTTAAAAAAAAATCTGAAAAAAAAAATTGTATAGTGAAATCACTGTAGCAATTGTTAGACTTCAATCACCCAATTGTTACTCTAGCTTGCTACCAATTTTGCAATTGTTACTCTTCATATTTGAATTGTTACTCTTTGCTACAATAAAATCACTATGGTAATTTGTTTATTTTTTTGCTATGGTGAAATCATTGTATTAATTGTTACTCTTCAACCATTGAATTGTTACTCTGGCTCTCACTGTAGCAATTGTTACTCTTCATTTTCGAATTGTTACTCTTTGTTACAGTGAAATCACTGCAGCAATTTTTTTTAAAAAAAATTATTTTTAAGATTTTTTTCTTTTTGCTACAGTGAAACCATTGTAGCAAATTACTACAACGAAATCTCCAAATTCTTATTCTCATGTGATTTCCTTATACAGCTACATGTAGGGGTAACATAGATATTTTCCAACTGGAGGGACCTACTGTTAAAGCATCTCTTTGTCGGTCCTTATCACTAAACCGATCTCTAGCCATTGACCTTAGGCTTGTTACCTCTAATTATTATGACCATTTAATGGTAAGATTTTTTATATTCTACTTAAAGGTTGGCAATTTAATGTCAAATAAATCTTTTTTGATTGCTCTAATTTAGTTTTTGAGAGTGTATACATCAAACTAGATTTGGAATAAAGCCCTTACCTTAGTCGCCCTGAACCATAGCATCACCGTGGTTCGAGGTCCAGCCATTGACGCCTGTTATTCCCGTCCAAATGGACGGTTCTAGATTGTTGAGATCTTCAGGACACCAGGTGAACCCCAGGGGGCTCCCATCATAAGGGCCGGGTGATCGAACGAGCAGGAACAGATGTCGAAGGCTGGACCCCGAACAACGGTGATTCCATGGTTTGGGGTGACTGTTTTTAAGTCATTCGGATTTGGAATGACAAGGGATGGTCCGGGCATGAAATCTCCTATGGAATCCTCATTTCTCATGTGGCACAATGAAATCTCCTATGGAATCCTCATTTCTCATCACAGTCGTGCAACTGTGATGAGCAGTAGGCTCCGACTAAGTGAACCGAGGGAAAGGATGAACCATAGAGGAGGAGTCGAACTCATTCAACAACTCACATTCGAACCTCAGCAACACTGAAGTGTATCCACATCCTTAACGACAAGCCATCCGAACCCTCGTTCACCTCCTTGTCATCACCCTCTTGTCCCCCTGGCAATGTACCAACATTGAAAGACAATGTCAATTAGCACCCACTAGTATTGTGGGTCTCGTTCTCGAACCGACATTAAGTTGGCACTGTCAGTAGGGCTGGCAATTTCGGACCCGACACAAAGTTAGCGGGTCTGGGTCAGGGCTAAACGGGTTGACACGACAGACCCGTTTAATAAACGGGTCGGGTCCAGGTTTAGGGTCTGGACCCGGGAAGACCCGTTTAAAATTCAACGGGTCGTGTCGGGTCTACCCGTAATCCGATACTGTAATATGATGTACCAGCGGGTCTATCGGGTCGAGTAGGACCGGGTCGGATCAGGTCAACTGAATAGACCCGTGTGGTAAACGGGTCTTATTGGGTCGGGTACGGGTTTAGGATTTAGACACGATTAGTTAAACGGGTCGAGTCCGGGTCTAGGGGTTTTGGACACGACCCAAAAGTAGACACGACACGAACCCGATCGGTTGCCACCCCTAAGTGTGAGTCAGCACCTACCGGCATCAACATTACAATATTGCTCATAGGCTAGCGAGAGCGTCAAAGAAAGGGACCGATAATGTTGGTAGGTGCCAAGAAGAAGAATAAGGCATAAGGAGGAGAGAGACAATGATGATAAGGGGTACAACAATGGCTACAATGGACAAGAAGGTGGGTGGGGAGGGGAGGAGGGTTAGGATGGTTGGAGGTTAGTGATGAGCGAAATTTGGACTTATTAGGGGTCATTGCAAACCCACATAAGTGGACTGAGTGCCAATCAAAAGGGAGTGCCATAAAGTCAAATTTCTTGCTACTGTTTTGTTATCCGAAAAAGAAATAAAAAATAAGTTTTCTATCCATTTTATTTGTTTTTCAGATCGAAATTTTTTGTGACCTACGGAAAACTGGTTTCTACAGAAAATATTTCTTTTCTTGTGGGGTCCAGTGTTTTGGAAACCGGATCGGACCAAATGGCTCGACCGGTTTTGACAGAACCAGAACATGTTTCGGTTCGATTCGATCTTTGAATAAATCAGTTCGTAGGAAAATTCCATGAAGAAAAGAATTACATATTATTTTTTGGGAAAATAACCTATGGTTTAAAAACCTTTGAACATGCCTTTTTTAACTAAGAAATCATTTTTTTTATATAAAAAATATATAAAGTAGCTATTTCAAAATATTTATTTCTCAAGTTCAAACGGTTGAACCAACGGTTTGAACCGGACCGGACCGGACATCTTTTTGGTTCAGCTTCCGGTCCAGTTTTGAAAACATTGGTGGGGACCACACTTTCCGATCGACCAAACACAATTTTGCGAGAAAACTAGTGTTTTCTTTTTTTTCCTTTCCATTGTTTTTCCGGCAACCAAACACACCTTAGAGGTCAATATTATCATCAATAACACTCTCAATTATGTCAATGCAGCGCCCCACCGATCTCCCCGAAGACATCGCCCCAGCTAGCTGCGATCTCGCATCTTCATGCCGGCGTAGGATTAGGACAGTGTTCAGCACGGCCCACCGCACCTGGGAATCCGCTTTCTTCTGTGTGAAACCCAGGCCCTTGAGTAATTTGTCCAGCTGAGAAAGGAGGGGGAAAAAAGCCAATTAGAAACAGTTCAATCCTATGGCCATTTATCTCTGGACCAACCACAGCTCACCTGACCGATGTCGGAAAGTCCACCCTCGGAGTATCCGAACAAAAGATACTCTGTCACCACACCCGCCAGGGCGATGCATGAGAACCTGTTCAACATCTGCTCAAACCATACAGTATTCAAGATTTATCGCAACTTTAATAATTCATATATTTAGATACAACAACATTAGGCAACACGCCATCGACAAAAAAACATTCTTCATCCGATTGAGGTTTATGAATATAAATATCCCATGGAGGCGCTGCTTATGCTCGTTGGAAACCCTAGGATGATGGTTTTCGCGCTTTGTACGTATCTGCAAATCTTGGGGAACATATACCTTCAACCAAAAGAACGATGATTTCTTCTTTTTTTTCCTTCTTTTAAAAATCAAGGAGGGTTTGTAACCAAAGTCATCGATTAAATCACAACTTATTGAAAGGTCACAAGTTAGAAAAGGGTTGCACTTAGCTTAAACTGCATGACTAATAATGTAGGTCTTCACTACGAAGTACGAACCATTCTTGCCAAGTTGTCATGATCGCTTTTGGCACCAATTTGGGAGGATTAACGTCAAGTCGATAGCCGATCAAAAGATTTCTGATCTCTCTTCCCCATAGTTGATGACCTCTTTGGAACAATTTTCTTCCCCACTTCTGATTTCTCTCTCATCCAACTTTAGTTCAGGTCAAAAGAAAGGCACTTAAAGGTTCTAACGGGGTCTAATTTCTGGTTTCACAAACTTAGAATTTGTGTGGCACAGGTGCACTTGCCTCTAACATTAGTTACAAAACTAGACATAATACCCACCAACACTCTTTATATCACCATGTCAGCCTCTTGTGATCTGTTGAAATCTGAAGGAAGATTAAATACCAGACTAAATGTTACGTAATATTGCGTCCGCTTGAAAATGAAAAATAATTCAGCAAATGGTATCTTTACAGAATATTTGAAGGCATTGAGCTTGGACCAATATGATACCCCTTGAATGAAACTTCTACTACCAATCATAAAAAGCGGCTAAATTCCTACGCATAGGAGTCCGACTCCTAATAATTCCTACTTCCTTTTTATTATTAGAGTGTCCTCAGCGCCGACTCCGACTGCTACCGAAACGACCAAAGATTTCTCCTCCCTGTGCATACCAGTGTTTTAAAAAACTCACCCAGGGCAAGCTTGGGGTTTGCCCAGGGACGAGGCGCATCCAAAATGCCCGTGGGCGAGCAATGTGGGAGCACGACTCCATCTGGACTTAACACCTAACTAGTTGGGGGCACGCCTTCGTAATCCGTGTTCATAAAAACAAACAAACAATGAAACATCATGGTAACTGAAATTGAATGTACCCAAATGAACATTTACAAAGAAAAAAAATCCAGGACAAGTTGCTATGTTAACAGCAGTGTTTTCAGAGGCGGGGGCGTAAGGCGGGGCGTTTTGCCTGATGTGGGGCGGGGCATAAGCCCCACGAATTTTTTATTTTTTAATTTAAAAAATATATAGAAATAAAACATATTATATAAATAGGAAAAATAGATTAAAAACAAACAAAATAAAAAAATATTATGAACAAACAAAGCATTTAAGCCTACAAAATTAGTTGATAAATCACAAATATATACAAAATGATAATAAAAATGAACTTATCATTGTTTTTCAACATCATTTAAGATCTAATTCTAAATTTCTAACCAAAATTCAAACTATCTACGTTTATATTCCATAGATTCTATCATTCTATACATGATATATAACCAATTTAAAACAATTTTAGTTTCCAAAAATGTCATAATCGTCATCCAAGAGAGTAAGACGCATATAAAAGATCACACGGGAGCAATCAAATCATTTTTTTTCAACTATGCAGACAAACTCCAGTGGGGCGTAAGCCCAGGCCATTGGGATGTAAAAGGCGTACCCGGGTGTTCAGGGCGTAAGCCCCAGTGGTTCGGGCGTAAGTGCCACAGGAAAAAAGCACCAGATTTAGCCGCCCCGGGCATTTTAGGACCGCCCCGCCCCGAGGCGAGTTTTTTAAAACACTGGTTAACAGAATATTCATCGAGAGTAGCTCTAATAAGTCACAAACATGTCGATATGAAAAAGAGCTCTCACCTTTGCGGAAACTTTTCCCGTCTCAATCTGCATGATATAAGAATAACAAACATTAAAGGCATATATAGAGACAACACATGAAGCCATAAGTGCACTAGATATCCTTTTCAAAGCCAATCACTTGCTCATCTTCAAATCCAACATTAGCCACAAGAACTCGCATGGGAATAATATACAATAAGCCATTGCATAAATTATAATCAGAGATCATGGGTCCTCATGTCCTTGACAGTTCGAAGATGGGAAACAAGAAAACACCCTATTTTGCAACCAAGAAAATAATAACTGTGTGAATCTTTTATGCAGACATTAATTATTGATAATGATAACTTAGAAAGAATAAAGTCTACACACACACACACACACACACACACACACACACACACATATATATATATATATATATATATATATATATATATATATATATATATATATATATATATATATATATATATATATATATATATATATATATATATATATATATATATATATATATATATATATATATAAGGCCGTTCATGTTATTTACAACCTTACCATCCTCAAGTTTGTCCCAAGACAAGTTAGCATTCGATCAAATCGAACGGATCAAATACCCTTGAAATCCCTCAAAACTGAATGTCACCTAACTAACCAGATCACGCTACTATCTTGTCCATTCAATCAAATCGAATGGATCCCCCCATTCTGATCTCTCTCTCTCTCTTCCCCACGATCTCTCTTTGATTTTTTTATTCAGTTTGTCACTTCCACCGTTCGTAACAGGTCCTCTCGCTCTCCTCTCTCTAGATTTTTTTTGTTCGGATATACCGGGTTGTCGGCCCCTCTCTGTATGTGTGCACCGGAGATACCTGTGCTCATCTCCTCATCCACTCCTCTTCTCCCCTCCCCTCCCCGACCCACCCTCTCTCTCTCTCTCCCCACCTTCTGTTTGTCTGATGCAGATGCAGTGGCCTCTGGTGAAGGTTCTGCCATCTAGCCAACAGTGTAGCTACCATCGTCTACAACCCTCACAGCAGGCTCTCTCTCTCTCTCTTGAACGGCCTCTTTCTCTCTCACACACACACACAAACACGCACACCACATACTACATTCCGTCCGTTGTACTCCACTATTTTAGGTCCTCAGCCTCTTTTGTTCAGTGAAGTTGTTGGTGTTGTGAGGTGGGGATAGTGGTGCAGTGAAGTGGGTTGTGCGAGACTATTTGTGATGGGAAGAAAGACAGTGAAGAGGTCATGAAGGAAAGTGAGGTGGGGATGGTGGTGCAGTGAAGTGAGTTGTGTGAGACTATTTGTGATCAGAAGAAAGACAGTAAAGAGGTCATGAAGGAAAGTGAGGTGGGGATGGTGGTGCAGTGAAGTGGGTTGTGTGAGACTATTTGTAAGGGAAGAAAGACAGACGAGGTCATGAAGGAAAGAAAAAAGCACATTATGTTTTTTTGACTTTTAACAATTATCTATACAAACTAATTCACATATATAATCTCTACCAAAAAAAAATCACATATATAAACACTAATTCATCTTACTTCTATTGAAGCTTCAGGCGCCACGTGTATAAAGAAGTGTTCTTGTTGTTGATCCTGCCTTCATGCGCCACTATCTCAATTCCATCTCGGCATCTGCCCCACGGATTCTTGATTGACATTCAATCTCTGGGTTTTACACGTTCTGAGGTGCTGCTCTCTGATGACATACTTTTTAATCATACATATTCGCGTCTTTCATTGCCATAGTTTTGATAACAAAAGTTTTGATTGCTATGATAAATATTATCCGGTACGCATCTAGACTTACTTTTCAATCATACATATTCGTGTCTTTCATTGTCATAGTTTTGATAATAACAATTTTCATTGCTATGATAAATATTATTTGGTGCGCATTCAGATTTTTTCTTCCTTAACTTGAGGGATAAAAACTTTGAAGGACCTAGAGGTTTTATAATTTAGAGATTTTTTATGAGGATGAACATCTTGCCATATATATAACCTCAACCAAAAATCCGCATATTATAAAACGTCGATGTCCCTCAAATGTGCTCTTCACATGGATGGAATACATAAATGTTAGCAAATTATTTCGTGCAGACTTTAGAAAATAACCAAATTATAATTAATGGCCATATATTTTCTACACTTACATGATAAGGTGATATTTACTCTTATAATATTATTCAAATATTATATATAGCAATCAAAGCTAAAAAGTAACTTATGTAGAAAGAATAACGTCAATTTTGCCTAAAAGTCTTATGACTAAAGATTTGAGATGACTTTAGGCCTCCCTCATCGACGGTGTGGGTGCCACAGTAAAAAATACGTGCAACAACTGAAACCACCTACGACGAATGTGGGCATCGCCGAGCTAATTTTACCACCCTTGTCGAACGTGAATTTTGATGCCCCTCACAGACCGTGGGTGCCCCAACCGAAAATATTTTGCTGTAGAAAATAATCGATGGTGTGCCGAAGGCAGCCATCCGAGTGCCAACCGAAAATATTTTACTGTAGAAAATAATCGATGGTGTGCTGAAGGCGGCCATCCGAGTGCCGACAGGCACGAGCATGCACTATATCCCATCAAACAATTCAAATTATATTTTAAAAAATTGATTCAAAAGTTATCAGCATAAAAATACAAGAAGATTAAGACCCCATTTCAAAAAAACTAAAATTTAAGCAAAAGAAACCAAACTCACATCCCAAACCCAACTGAGCTATGTGCCTGCTCATTAAAGAAAAAATGGAAGACAGAGCAGATGAGCGGTAGTGGAAGCCAATAGAAACTAAAACAAAGGTAGGACAAGTCTTTAACAACAAATATATATTGAAAAGACAAAAGGGCCCATGGGAAAAACATGAGTATTTAACATTGACCAAATCATGTTAGTCGTTCGAGTTATTTACAACCCTACCATCCTCATAATCGTGCAGAGACAAGTTATCCGAGACAACGAATTTTATCCAATCTAATTGTACGGATCAAACACATCACACTCCTCATATCCCTCAAGCCTTTCGATCTATCACTTTACCCATTCCGATCTCTCCCTCTTCCCCACGATTTCTCTCTATTTTCTCTCTTCCCCACTCTCTCTCTCCCTCTCTTCCCCACGATTCTTCTCTCTCCATCTCTCTCTCAGTTCGAGGTTGGGGAGGAGTCGCACCGAAAGCGCCCGCTCCGTGCCAATCGACACGGGCATGCACTAGTATAAAATACATGCCACAGAGATATATAGGTAGTGAAAATAATAGTTGATAATAAGAAAAATTAACCGGTAGTTCACTATAACCTTTGGTTCTTAAAGCAGATAACAGTCTACATTTTTCCAAGATAATATGTACACCTACCATATTTATCATATAGATCAAGCAACATGAGTACATACAAAACATGGGTATTATTGTTAAGTCTTCAGGTAGTAAATGTCATATTATTGAGATTGATTGCCACTTCGACACTTTGGCTCACACCTAAACTTCCATGTATTTTGTCTAGTGAGCAACTCTTGGACTTCTTCACTCATATTGTAACATGCTTTCACCATATTTTGGGCAGTGTTCTAAAAAGAGGCCTAGGCGGCGGTCTAGGCGCTAGAAACCCCCCCACTGCCTAGCCTAACCCCTAGGCGGTGCAAAAAAAAGGCACAGGCCACTAGGTGGGGCTAGGTTGACCTAGGCGGATCTAGGCGGCCGCCTAGGTGGGCCTAGGTGCTAGAACGTGTATAGATATTATTTTATTGTTAGTAATCTTGAATTTCTGGTTTGGGTTGTACTAAAATCATGGATATTAGTTTTCAGTGCACAACTTTGCCTTGAGTTCATACTAAAACTACATACTAGAAGTTGTCGTGGCGGAGTTTTTGGCAGAGTTGTGTGGGAGTCCTTTTTTTGTGTTCTATGAAGATTTTGTCTTGGAATGTTAGGGGGCTGGGGAAGTCGGAGAAGAGGAGAGCTGCCAGTTCTTTTGCTTCTATTCACGACGTTGATATCATTTGCATTCAGGAGTCGAAGCGCGAAAATCCGACGAGCCATTTTTTCCGCTATCTCAGTACGAAGAAGATTGCTAAGTGGGAAGCGAAAGATGCTACTAGAGCGTCAGGGGGTATTCTGGTAGGGTATAATGACGACCTCTTCTTACTAAGGAGCACGAATGTTGGAGTTTTCTCCCTTTCTCTTATCTTTCAGAACATGATAGACGGTGAGGAGTGGATGCTATCCTCTGTCTACGGCCCGACAGATCACGGTAGAGGTGATGACTTCTGGACTGAATTGTCCTTGCTCAGGGTGAACTTTCATGGCCCTTGGGTGGTCGTAGGGGATTTCAATGTCACGAGAGGGTCGGGAGAGAGGCTACGCAGTGGTGGTGATATATCAGCGATGAGAGCTTTCTCCCTTTTCATCCGGCAACAGGAGCTAATTGATCTCCCTTTAACTGGCCGCACCTTCACGTGGAGTAACAAGAGAGAAGACCCCATTTTGGCCAGGCTCGATCGGTTCCTGATTTCTGCGGACTGGGACTCGCGCTTTCCGGGTTCGATTCAGTCAGGGCTGGCTTCCTATGTGTCCGATCATGCCCCAATTCTTCTCTCAACCGATTCAATTTCTTCAGTGCGCCCCCCTTTTAGGTTTGAGCTAATGTGGTCGATGGAGGAAGGTTTCAAGGAGCTGCTGGCTGGTTGGTGGAAGGAAGCAGGCAGCCTAGATAACTCGGCTTTGAACATGACGAGCAAGCTCAGATTTATCAAGAAGAAACTTTTGTGCTGGAGCAGAGACCACTTTGGTAATGTCTTGCGGCAAAAGGCCTCTACCTTGGCAGCGATTCAGACCCTTGAAGTTCGGGGAGAATTTGCCAATTTAACGCAGCGGGAGACTGCGGAGTTGAAGGAGCTGAATGAGAAGCTGGTCCTTCTCTTACGGAAGGAGGAAGAGATGTGGAGGCAACGATCGAAGGAGCAGTGGGTCAAGCTGGGAGATGCGAATACCACCTATTTCCACAAGGTGGCCAATGCTCGCCGGAGGAAGAACTTCCTGACTTCTCTGTGGCACGAGGAGCGATCTTTGACTGCCACATCCGATATCCTGGAGGCAGCAACTTCTTTTTTCAAGAGCTCCTTCCGGGAGTCGGATGGAGCCACAGGGGTCTCGTTTGATTGGATTGGCGTGGACTTCCAGAGACTTCAGGGCAGCATGGGCATTGACGTGGAGTTTAGCGACGAGGAATTCCGAAGAGCGGTCTTTCAGTCCAAAGGTGATGGGGCTCCGGGGCCGGATGGGTTCCCTATGGCGTTCTACCAAAAGTACTGGAATATGCTGAAGGGCGACCTTTGCAGTTTTTTGCGTGACTTCTTCTCGGGCAAGGTACGTCTCCACTACTTGAACCACTCCTGGATAATCCTTCTTCCTAAGAAATCTGGTGCAGAGGCCATTCGGGACTTCAGGCCGATCTCTCTGTCGAACTGCCTCTATAAGATCGTCACGAAAGTACTAGCCAATAGGCTAGCGGCGAACATATCCTTACTGGTCTCCCCCTCCCAGACGGCATTCATCAAGGGGAGATTGATTCTGGACAGTGTAGCGGCGGCTCATGAGACTATCTTTCATCTGCGCGAATCTGGAGAAGAGGGAGTGTTGCTGAAGCTTGACTTCGAAAGAGCTTTCAATCAGATCAGATGGGAATTTTTGCTTGATCTGCTGAAGGCCAAGGGTTTCTCTAGCAATTGGTTGGGCTGGATAAGAGAGATTTTAGTCTCCTCAAAGCTTTCTTGCCTTGTCAATGGGGAGCAGGGCAAGGACTTCAAGGTTTACAAGGGCCTGAAGCAAGGTTGTCCCCTTTCCCCGTATCTTTTCATTCTGGTTGTCGATGCTTTTGATGCCGCAATTCGCAAGGCAAATGCTGAAGGTCTTGTGAAGGGAATGGGCGGGCACGGTTGGACCACCTCGAATTTGCATTATGCTGACGACTCGCTCTTGTTCACCATGGCTTGCCCTTTCCAGATGGTCTCGCTCAAGATACTCCTGTATGGGCTGGAATTGACATCAGGCTTGAAGATTAACTTCCAGAAGAGCAACCTGTATTACATTGGCACGGGGGATGCAGGGAGCGGTTTAGCTAGGCTGTTGAACTGTAAGGAAGCTACCTTGCCAATGAAATACTTGGGACTGCCTATCAGTGATAAGGCCCTGAGACGGGAGGATTGGGAGCAGCTGATTCTGAAGATCGAAAGGAGATTGGAGGGTTGGAAGGGTAGATTTCTGTCCTCCGGTGGCAGACTAGTGCTGGTGAACTCAGTTCTCTCTTCGATTCCTTCTTACTACCTATCCTTCTACTGTCTGCCGTCTTGGGTGATAGACAGGATCGACAGGATTCGGCGCTCCTTCCTTTGGCGTGGTGTGGGAGTTAATGCGGGAGGTTACAATTTGATGAGATGGGACCAAGTTTGTCTACCGAAGAAGCTGGGAGGGCTGGGAGTCTTAGACCTGCGCATGTTCAATATATCGATGCTGGGGAAATGGTGGTGGAGGCTGCACAAGGATCGGGTGGTTCTTGGAGAGATGTTCTTCTGGCTAGATATTTCAAGAGGTTCTCTCCTTTGCACGCGAGAGGTAGAGCTTCGGGGCGAATTTCTCATTTTTGGAGGGGCATCCTGAAGGTCAAGGACTTCTACAGGGAGGCGACAACACTTACTTTAGGCGATGGGAGGGATATTAGATTTTGGAGAGATACTTGGCTTGGGACCAGGCCATTGGAGCAGCTATTCCCATCGCTTTTCTCCTTGGCCCGGAATAAGGGAGCTTCAGTCCGATCTCAAGCTTGCAGAAGGCATGGCTCTATGGGTTGGAACATAAAGCTAGGGGCGCCGCTTGATCAAGAGAGTCGGCGGGAGTTGCAAGATCTTCACACGATTCTGCAGGCGGCCTTATTCAGGACGTCGCGGGATGAAGTCCGGTGGAACTGCATCTCTTCAGGGGTTTTCTCCGTTAGATCGTTCTATGAGTATCTGCTTCCTCGACTTCAGAGACATAGACCGTCGAAGGCTATTTGGAGGACGAAGGCGCCCTCGAAGGTTCAGATTTTCTCCCTGCTAGCCTCGAGGAACAAGATTCTGACGAAGGCGAATTAGTTGCGGCGGAATCACCCCCAAACGTCAGACGCCTCTTGTACCTTCTGCGCCTCGGAGGAGGAGACGGCGTCACATCTGTTGCTCGGGTGTCCTTTTGCTAGGCAATTGTGGGACTACTTCGAAGGTAAGGCAGGGATTTTCTCGCACCCTAGGACTCTCTGTGGCCTTTGGAGTTCTTGGAGAAGGAGAAGAATCCCAGAGGGGATCCGGAAGCCGTGGGATTTGCTGGTCATGGCGATCATTTTGGTCATCTGGCTGGAGCGGAATAACCGAATTTTCAATGCCAAGTCTTCGGGACCGGAGAAGCTGCGACATTCGGTGTATTCCCTCTTCAAAACCTGGATTATTCCTTGGCATGATAGACTAAGGGAGGAGGCACTTTGTTTTTGTAACAGTATTCTGACTTAGTTTTTAATAGATTTCTGATTGGGGTCCGCCAAACCCTCCCTCCTTTTAGGAGGGGTTCTCAAAAAAAAAAAAAAAACTACATACTACATAAATATTTTGTATTTTGCGGGAAGCCACAAGTACCTACAAACTCTAAAATGTAGACATCAAAACAAGTCGATATTCCCAAATTATCTAATTCGGATGCAGAATACCCTAATTTAATCAATGAAGTCCAAGAATAAATTAAAATTTTAGGCAAACCACACAGGACAAGAAGATTCTTGTAGGTCTAGGACATGAACTGGGTCATTTCAATGGCAGACCATGCAACATGTAGAATCAAATAAAATAAAGAAGAAAAAGAAGAAAAAAAACTCACTTCTTCAAGAAATTCAAAATCCACAAAAGCTGTGCCTGCTTGCACATTAAGTGATCCTTCCTTTGTTAAGGCTTCTAGACTTGATAGTGTATATCCCTTTGGAAGAATTCCAAGCAAGTAGGCTATTAAGAAATGACCAGCTTCATGCTGCACAAAACTATCCATCCTCAGTAAGTTTCTGAGGAGATATCATGCCACATAATTTATATGAAGAAACCTAACATTGCATTCAACACAAGATTCTTGTCCAGTAAAGTTAATAACAGCAACAGTAAATGTCTAAAACCCTTATCTGATTGAAACTGACAAAATTGCTCCCAAGTCAATGTTTACTATAATACAGTGCATGTTCATCACATGTTCTGATGATCAATCATATGTGATGGCTTTAAGGACCTAGACCAAGGTCCAAATTCAGTATCAGTACCGTTACTTTCCATTATAAGACCACATGACATGCTGGCGATAATGAATGAGGTTCCAAATGCATATTGGTTAATGATGTATGTATGATGAAAACATACATGCATCCACACATTTATAATGTACTTGTTTTGCTCCTCATATACAATACACTTAAACCTAAATTAATTAAAAATGTGTTTTGTTTTACGCAATGAGATATAACATCCTATGTTATTAATATCTTTACAGAATTAGCAAATAGAGAAGACGAATGGAATAAACTAAGACATATAATGGTAAAATTAAAATCAAAAGGCAGAAGGTAGAGGCAAGTGATGTGTGATCATCGTATGTCTATGAGATGAGGCAGTATCTTAAAGGAGACAACAAGGCCTGCAATGCATTCTATAAGAATATTAAAGAGAGCCCGGGCACGCGACACGATTATGGCAACAGTAAGAATGTCAAGGTGCAAAACATGAAACAATAGAAAAATGAGCACTTTACAAGAAGTATACATACAATGTTTAAAAGGCACTTTTGTCAGGCAAGTAGAACCATGGGATAACTAGAGCCTAGGTGACAGGAATTTAGGAAAATGTCCAAGTGACAAAATTGTCCAAGCGAGAAGCATTAAAAAGAATCATTTAATGAAATATTTATCAAATAATAAAATATTTCGGAAGAGATGAATATATAATTTACGGAAAAATATTGTGTGGTTGGCTGTAATTAACAGAAAGCATTACATAGGATCACAACTATTTAGAAAAAAAAACTTTTTTTTCCTTTTATCCTTCCTTTTCGTCTCTTCCTTCTTACCTACTCCTCCTTCCCGTTCGTTCCCTTCCTATGGTATCGTCATCATACTTCTTACAATTTCCTTTCCTGGCAGATATAGAGATAGCTGTTTGCAATTTCCATTCTTGGCAGATATAGAAGAACAGTAGAGTAATAAGAATGGGGTGAAGGAATAACAGAAATAACCTATTGCTACCTCTATTATAGTTGAAGACTCCTAAGAGGGTCCATGTGTCCTAGGTGGCCACGCCCTAATTGGCTAGGAAGTCGCTTTAAATATGATGAAATTGTAGAACATGTGCAAAGCAGATCGTAGGAGGTGTCAAGAAGACAACTAGGGAGGAGATGGTATATGATAACATGGATGGAAATTGAGAGAAAGGAATTCAAAAGTTGGCAATGACAGTTTATGTAGCCTTTAATAAGATGGGGGACTATAATTCAACAAGGCAACCTGTAATGGTTGGAATAATATTTGTTGGTTAGGGTTTTGGTTTGGATATATGATTACAACAAATAAAAAAGAAGTATGATGTAAATCTTGGTATTATTATTTTTAAAATTTTAGAACCAAATATTATATAAAGCCCTTAACATAGTCTTCCCAAACCACGCCATCACCGTGGTTCGGGGTCCAGCCATCGACACCTGTTATTTCGGTCACTAAGGACGGCTCTAGATTGTTGAGATCTACATCCCACCAAATGAACCCCAAGGGGGTCTCCCATCATAAGGGCCGAGTGATCTAACAGGTGGGGACATGTGTTCGTGGTTGGACGGTTGGACCTCGAACAACAGTGATACCGTGGTTCGGGGCGACTATTTTAAGTCGTTCAAATATTATATCTTAGCTATGGAAGAATACAGCTTACTTAGTTTTGGCTCTGCACATGGTGATCATGTTCCTGAATTCATTGGCTAATATATCTCAAGATTCTCAACATCACCATAATATCAGCAACTGCCATGTGACAAATGTACCTGGGCAAGATTCATCACTATTATATCTTAGAGCTCATAATTTAATCTATAAATTAAACCACTAGCTTATTTGAAGAAAAATATTGATGACTGGTTTCTCAAAGACTATTAAATAGCCAGTCATATTGAAAAACAATAGTTAGATCTAGCTTTTACCACAAAAGCCAATATTTCACACTAACTATTATATAACAGAGTAAGAGGTATCAAACTACTATATGATCTCCAAAATGTTTTTCAAAATTTTAATAGTACTAAGAAAAACTAAGAACGAAGGCTCCACCGAGGGATTGAACAGAATTTTTCCAACAGAAATCTATGGTCTGTAACAAGAATTTGGGCATGCGCCACCTGGGGCTAACCCAAGAAGAGGACGACACAAAGAAAAGAGTGATGAGCACGCCAGGGGTGAGGTGAAGAGAGAACCAATCACAAAGAAAAAGAAACATCCTCACTCTCTGCCTAACGCCTCTTTATTTTGAACATTCACCATAAGCAGCTTACTCTACGAAGTTTCCTTACCTTACATGCTTTTTACTACTATTTAACAACTTAAAAACTGACTGAAGGTCCACAATACACAAGTCTATATATTTTCCCATCAATCAAAGCTAAAGGAATATTGTAGGCATCCAAACCTTCAATTGCTCTGCCAACTATCTTGTGGCATCATCTTTTTTGCTTATATCATCTATAGCCTCTTTATCATTCATCAGTAGTTGTATTGACATATATTGATGGTACCTACTTCCAATTGTGGATGCTAGTTAAAATTTAGTAAACAAGTGTATGCCAATAATATCTCACCTATAGAGTACTGTAGACTCTATATTAAGAAGGCTCCACATAAGGAAACTTTCACATATTGCACCAAAATGTAGCCTACTGACTGGCGAGGAAGAGCTGGGTAAAATGAGCAACATAAGATCCTCTTTTTCTTAAAATATCCAGATATTGAGTGTAGATGCATGATAATCTTCCCTGATTTATGCACATGATTTTGAAGCTTATGTATATGTAAATTATGCAATTTGCATCGATGACTTTAAATTTATCGTTTTTAAAAGAAGGAAAAAAAAACTCTGAATTATTAAATATATTTTCACCATTGAGTACCTTTTTATGTGCCAGTTACATTGATTTAGTCATCCATTATGCATAAATGGGATAAACTGATAAAAAACTATAAATCAGGAATACCAAATTTAGCTTTGTAAACTATTCATCTAAACTCAATGATAGTCTACATGAACCTTGGATCTATGGTTGCAAGATCTTAAATTGTATAACGAACAAGGTATAGCTCCTCTTGGGAGATCCCTTTGTTTGCTAAGTTCCTTTGAATTAGGTTTTACAATCAATTTGCAAGTGTTGACACAGACAGTCGGAAACTTCTTGTCAATCTTTTCCAGGATCCTTCTTGGTGTTGCGCTCCATAGTCAAATCCATCTTAATAGGATAAGGCTTGGATGAAGATCATCTTGATTTACACAGCAAGGTATCTCTATTTCCAAAGATGAAAGAACTCAATATAATTGCTTATACTATTAACTTCTCTAAGGTACTAAATTCCAAAATATTTTACGAACTTTCACAAAATAGTTCATAAACCCTCGAAACAAAATAATGGAAATATGGGTGGCATAAACATCAGAAATGATTTTTGCATCAATTTTCCAAAATTTTGGCAACACCAAAAGTCCCTAAAAAAATTACCCCAGTCTACCCTAATTTCCCAAAAAAAAACCACATTTCCCAAAATTTCATCCAAATTTTCAGAAATTTTCCTAAACCTTTGAGACGTATACCCTTATATATCCTGCAATTAGGATTTATTGAGAACTAATGGTAAAGAATACTGAAAATACCCCCTAATCATACATATGTTCATCACCCCAGCAATTAATTTGCTAACCAATACCATCAGGTTTCACATGACATAACACATACAATATTTGATATTCTTCAACCGATTTGGGGATAAATCACTAAATTTATTGAATCTACTTTTTGAAAATTTAGGGGTCTTTGAAAAAATTATAAAAGTAGGTCTTAATGTTCAATGAAATCACTTGAATTTTGGGTATGTTTTAGATCTTAAATTATTATGTATTTGCACAACATGCATATACATACACGCAAAGTAGAGTTCCACACTAGCAGGTACCAAAGAAATGCTCCTTCAGTGTTCCAAAGTGGGTATCTATGTCGATTTATGATTGTCCAGAGTTTCATTGCAAAATTCCATCATTTTTGAAACTTCCATCATCCCTTTGTTTAAATTGTTACACATATGCACAATATACAAAAAAATATATGCTATGTAGAGCTCCACACTCTTAGTCTAAATGTGATTCAAGTGTTCCAAAATATGAATCTATGCTTGATCAAATTTTTGTTGAAAAAAAAAATCATAAAATCAATATTTCCATAAATTTCCAGTATTCCCACAAACATAACCATCAAGCAATGTCCCATGTACGTGGGGTCGGCTTTATGCATCCTTCTTTACCATTCATCTACAGTATTCCCACACTGCCAAAATATTTCAGCGAAATATTTCCACATCATGCAATGTTGAAATATTGATCAAACGTTGCAATATTTCCACAATGTCCAAAATATTCCACACAATTTCTACATATCTTGCAGTGTCAAAACATTGATCAAAATCAATTTTTTGAACCTTGGTCTCCCTACATTGCTCATAATTATGGCACCAAAATAGCAAAAAAAGAATGTTAAAAATTTGATGAAGAAGATAGCATCATTTATCCCATCTTGAAAATCTACATAGCCAAAAAGGTAGGTTGGTTAATCTGTAATCTTCAAGGTACTTTCAACAGTCTTCCCTTTAATTTTGCATATTCTTTTCTTATATCAGGAAATATATAATTCGCCGCATTTAATAAAACCACAAGAGCAGAGATTACTTGCTTTAAACTACTGACTCACAAAATCAAAACCAATGAATTTTTCGCCATCAGAAGCTAAACATAAGCAGTCCGAGCACAAGGTGGAAGCATAATGTTTTACGGATACTTTAAACATGCAGCCCAAATCATCTCGATAACAGTTTAGTGTGTACTTAAAATTATAAGCCGAAGGTGAATGCATTACTTATTAAAGTTTATTGAATACCACCAAGGAAAATTGTATCCTTCCGACTGACACACAGCTAAATTATTTAGCAATCGTACACCCAAAAGGCTAGCTCTAAATAACATGTCTATGAATAACAGTATGACAATCATTTTATGGAGAAATACACATGCACCTAAGCATTCAATTAAAGAGCAAAAGTAGATTTGGAGTATTCAATGCCTTGCATATCATTTCTGAAGATCCTACATGTCCAGTTCTTGAATGTATTCATGCCAATCCAATGAAAATGTATCCTCACAAAGCACTCTCGTCTCTATGAAAATGAAGATCAAGAGTGGAGATACCTGAATAACCCTGTTGTGATATTTTTGACTGAAACTATGACCAATTGTATCAAGTACCAAATTCCACACTCCTCCATCAAAAGAGACCTGAGAAGCTTCAATTAGCAAAGCGATACATGAAACAAATAAAATGTAGTTTTGTGCTCAACAGCATGCAAAAAGTTCAAACATCTACGGAAGGAGAAAACCTAAGAAAAGGAAAAGATGGGGAAACACATCAGTAACCCTTGTCCCAAAGAACAGGCAAGCAAAACTTGTACCAGAAAACCAACCACTGCTAGTAAAGCAAGTGAACCAGAAAACATAACCAAAGCAGAAGAAAACAAACAGCACCACCAGTAGCAAGTAAGATTAAAAACACTGAGAGAGATAACTAGTAACGCTATGAAAAAGAACTTGCAAATTCCATTCTATCGCTTATTAAAGTAACTCCGATTCTGTTAAAAATGACTAAGAAGGAAAAATAGCCAAATTTTTATATGTGAAATCGTTAGCTGGATTTGTTGAGTGAATCCGTAAATACATGCATGGAGTGAATCCACGGACACATGCCTTAAGGGGAACCACAGTGATATATAGCTAAATATTGTTCTTAGGCCCAATTTGTATTCATGATCAGTAAAGTAAAGTTTGGCAAACATCTACTTTACCATGTTTGTATTACTCTCTTAAAAAGTAAACTTCTTTATGGATGCAACTTGCAAGGTTTCCCAAAAGTTTGGCAAATATCTACTTTACCATGTTTGTATTACTCTCTTAAATAGTAAACTTCTTTATGAATGCAACTTGCAAGGTTTCCCAAAGTTTGTCAAATACACTCGCCTGAGGCTATGAAGCACGGGTACTCCGAACAGATACCGTACCAGTACCGGGTACTTACCGGGTACGGGTATGGGTACGGCATAATCCGTACCGGGTACGGCAAACAGCCTTCAATACGGCTCCGGTACGACAGACAGGCTTCGGTATAGCTCCGGTACGGCTCCGGTACGGCAGACAGTCTTTGGAGGGTGCCGATTTACTTGAAATTGCAAATCTATCACTTGATTAGCCCGACTTGGAGGTCGTGCTATTCGGAGATGATGATGAGAATGAACTTTGCTATGCATTTTGTTTTGTATTGCTACTTTGCTTGGTTTGGTTCTAATGTAATGGACCGTATCGTCATATAGCTCATGCTTAAAAATTACTATACATAAGATTACAATGTATTTCTTGCATGAATGCATTACCATATCGTCGTATGGCTCGCATCAAATAATCTTGTTTTTATGGTTTTGGAACTTTGAAGCTAAAGCTTTAATAATGAAGAAATTATGGTTGCATTTGGATCGGATTCATATCAATAACGATATTATACTAAAAGTACAAAAGTACATATATATATATATATATATATATATATATATATATATATATATATATATATATATATACACCTCGCCGTACCCGTACCCTAGTTTTTTAAAATTTTGCCGTATTAGCGTACCCGTATCGTACCCGTACCAGTACCCGTACTTCATAGGCCTGAGGCATCTCACGCCTCAAGGCTTTGGCCAGTCATATGCCTCGCGACACGCCTTCACATCTGAAAACATTGCTTTTCACAAGGTGGCTCCATCCTTCTCCTTCCTATTTTGTTTTTCCCTCCTCTCTTATACGTCCCTTTTTGATTCCCTTCCCCTTTCAAACCTGATATCTACAATTATATAATTATGTTGAATTTTATGCACAGATATCATCCTGACAAACATTTATTTCAAGAATTTGAGTTCATACAGCCCTATATCATGTTCCATATAAAATATGATTCTTTCATTTTCTTATGTCTTTTATTAAGATTTATTTTGTTGCATAATAAAAATTTTAATACACAATTATTTAATTGAGAAAAAGTGAAAACTCTTTCTTTTTAACGGTACACCATGAGGTTAGACACAACTCTCCCCAAGGTATCATTTGGCCTATGATATGGGGGACACCTCTAATTGAGCCCTCGGAGCCGTGTCAACCCGTGTCGACACGGATTCCCGTGTCCACCCGTGTCGATTCGGCATGATACTATCGCTCCATATTATTAAACCGAATGTTGTGACATGTGAGTCTCTCCCTTCTCCAATCGAGTGAACAGCGGGAAATGGTAGACCGTGTAGGAGTCGAATTCCAAAGGGGTAGTAATTTTCAATTTATATGAATTTCATAATTTTGTTGGTGTGTGTGTGTGTATCCACGTGTCTCCGTATCCATCTTTTATGATGTTGCCGTGTCCGACTCCCGTGTCTGTGTTGACACTCGACACCCGTGTCCGTGTCTACAAATCATAGCATTTGGCTTATGAAATCAGCTGGTAGAATTGATATCCAAAGAAGTCGCAGGCAGTGAACAAAGTGATGGAATAGAAACCGAAGTTAATCCCACCACTGAAGTAGTAGTTGACACTGACAGTGCAAATGCCAGGGAACCATACAACTGCAAATACAAGAGGCATAGCAATTGAAGTATGGAACTAGCCTCATGTATTTGCACAGTGGCAAGGTGATGCCTCTAGTAGATGAAACTAGGTATCAGGAGCGGCAAGGGTGCATGGGAGCAAGCAACTAATGAAATCAACATAGAAAAAATGGTAAATGAGTTACAAAGTAAGGATCTAAAGAATAAAGATAAGGAAGTCTGTTGAGCATCAGTCAAGCTTGAGAAGTTAGAACACATGAAGTGCAAGTACTAGGTCCCAAAGATGTAAAGATCTCAAAGCAGTACACATAAAAGTTGATGCATATGCAGTCTACAAACTTGAAAAGATAAATTAAGGCCGTTGGCTACAATGGCTAGGTCCCGAAATATCTTCTTGGCAAGTGAGACTTTGATCCTTCTTCATTCTCTTACTACACATTTTCGTAGTTCACTGCCTTACAATTTGGGCTTTAAGGCAATAAGTCAAGATAAAGGTATTACTCACTATTTACAATTATGATTATAAGTATCTAATCTAATATTAAGATCTCTTGTCACTCAGCCTGTAAAATCTAGTTTCAAAACCAGTCTTGAGCCTTCATCACAAAGAAGGATCACATAAAGCTGCATGTCAAAATATTTAGACATTTTTAGATAAGAAAGTCAACTTGCATTGAAATCAATTCAGAACACCAGCTATCAAAGGTGAGACCAAACATATCACTATTAACTTCTTCACTGCAGAAAACATGAAAAAATAACTTGGTTATCGCAACACAATGGGAAGGAGGCCAATTTCATCTTTTCAAAGCAGTTTCTTTCACCTAACAGGCAGGTGCAAAGAACAAATTTATGACCAACAAAATTTAATAGTTGACATGCTCCATGAATTGAATGTCACTACTATAACTGTTTACAAATCAAGCACTATTCCCATTCTCATATTGGCTAACAAAAAACTCCTGTTCAGTAAAGAAGAGGATATAGATTGACTTACCAAATCTATTGACCACAGGAACAGTATTCCCAATGAAAAATATAATATCTGTAGCTGAGAAAAACCAAATACAGCCCATGCCGAGAGCCCTCCTAAAACTGCAGCAAATTGAAGGATTCTCTCTATTGATCCCAACGTTATGTCAGCAGGTGACAAGAAAGAAGATGTATCGATGCCATTTAACTTCAATTCATCCAAACTGTAGAGTCTTTGTGGCACCTACACCACAAGTTCTACAAATCAAACAACAAAAACGGACCAACACACTCTCCTCAATATCAAATTTAGAAAATAATCGTTACAAATCAAATTATTAGGGAGGGCAAAAAGGAGGAAATATTGTTCAAACATGAATAAGATCAAACAAAGACAACCAAATTATTGCTGTGAATCACTCTATTTTTAGGTGTCATGAAATGAATGGTATACAATGCATCCTCACATACGGGGAAAGCAAAAAAGTGAGCACATACTAGTTCAAAAGAAGTTAATGACAACTGCAAATTGACATTGCATGTTGCATACGTATAGATATGACATTAATGCTCACACAGAAAGAGAGATCCCAAAGCATAAAAATCATTCGAGAGTGACCACGGTCCACCAGTTACACTCGCATCAAAGAACTGAAATGCATAAAATCGACCTTTAGAATATATTCGATCTCACAAGGTGTTTGTTTATAAGAACCCCAATTAGCATACAATTTGGTTCCAACCTATCACTACCTCAGCCCACCAACCAAGTAGCTGATGACGATGGGACACGCTGCAAACTTTGACTGTATTGGCCACAATAAGCCATGGTGCAACAAGCTAGTGAGGCCTAAATACAAGCTCATAGGAGCACCCAACCTAGCTCAGAAAGGACAGAAAGTGGTAGAGAGAACAACAAACATTAATACCAGTCAATCGAGCAATAGAACCTTCACGCCACTGAAATCTATGAAAATATTAAATTGTCATGCTTTCTTGCAGTAAGATCCCCAACTGACCAAAAAGATATCCTCATATCTGGGGGGAAGATAGTTCTCTTTTGTATGGTTTTTCATCTTGTACCGGTGTTGGATAATTATGCCAATATTACCAAGCTTTGATGCTTCGAAACCATATGCAATTATAACCTTTGAGATTCATTTTCATGAAGCAACCATCTCGTTAAGTCATGTTTTATCACCCTAAGTAGTCCTCCATCGCCGTCGACCAGTTAAAGAAGCATTAAGAACAAGTTTTCCCATGAAGTTCGGAACTTTGATGTGTACCTCCCTTACGATGTCCTTGAAGACATCACGCTCTTCTCTCAACCATCTTCTCAGCCATGTTGTACCACCCAATGTTATTAAAACCAGACCGAACCAGCCGGTCCGGACTGGGAACCGGCGAACCGGTAGGGAAACCGGTCCATATGCGATATGAACCGGTGTTGGAAAACGAACCGGTATTGAACTGTCGGGCCGGGCGGCTTTAGGTATAAACCAGACCGGACCGGGCGGTTTTAGGAATAAACGAACCGGTTTTTTTTTTTGTGCACAAATGCTCTCTCGCTTTTGTTGGAATTGGGTCCGCTTATCAGAGTCGCAGCGGAAGCAAAAGATAGATCCGAAGGTTATACGATGTATATTTCACTACAATTAATTCTACAAAACAATCTACATATAAATCTATGATCTTAGCATGTGTGCGGACACCCTAGAGACATACTACGATCTACGGAAGATATGCATGCATCTAGTTAGGTGTTTAGAATCATCATACCTTATGGATCTATTATCCGAAGAGAACGGAACGATGATGAACCACACGTGAATCGCAAGGGAAGCTGTCGGATGGCACCTTATCCTTTGCGAATTAAGGAATCCTCAAAGTCCTATCTCTGAGTGCAAGGACTACGAGCCGACAGAGGAATTCGTTGCAAAGACGATGGCTAGCCGCGAGATCTCCTCATTCCCTTTCTCTCTTCTTCCTTCTCCTTCCTTCCTCCTTCTTCTTCCTTCATTTTCCTCTTTCTTCCTTGGCCGAAACCTTAGAGAGGGAGAGGGGGTCGCGTTTTTGGAGAGGGGGAGCACTAGGGGCGGCCCCTCCCACTCTAATCCTCTTATAGGGCCGGCCTCCTAGTGCTACAAGCAAGCTAGGGTCGGCCCTAGGTGGATAGGGATGAGAGGGGGCGGTCTTTAGGATTTCCACAAGCCTATCGTGAAGCCTGGACGAAAACACCCTTCACGAAAAATGAAAAACTGAAAGAGAGATTGAGTGAGGTGCGCTACTCGGAATCGAGTTCCGTCAGTGCCTATGAGCTCCTGGAATTATTTCGCTCATTCTAAGATCCAGATTCAATATGTTCTGAGCCATATTTCAGTATTTACCAAAATACCCCTACGGCTCCTAACACATGTGAATTAGGTTCTTAGGCTCCGAGCCTGCGCTTCATCACGCTACTTCGCATCCAACGTATCCAATCAGGTCAGGAAATAATTCCTATACGCAACGACAGGGTGGAACCTTCAGGGTTCGGAATCTCTAGCTCCAACCGGATCCCTGATTAACTGTTCCGGTGACACACCGAAAGTTCCGTTAATCAGCCCTAATCCGATTAACCCGCGTAGCCACCCAGAGTGTGACGCGAGTTGAACTCTAGTGATCCTAAACTTATGTTACTCCCTCGTAACCCTGTTATCTACTATACTCTGATAATCCTTAGTCCCTCCTATAACTGGTGCCATGATACGACTCGGGCAGTGGGGAGCACCGTCAGATCCCGATCGATCATCTGACTAGGAATTGATGACTTGTCATCTATAACACCACACCTTCCTGTGCTATGCCTAGCATCCGGAACACCGTCAGTCATACTGACAACCACCAGGCCTGGATTAACTGTGTGGACATATTGACTCATCAAAACGTACTCATCCAACACTGGACGTCGGATAACCTGTAGGGATTACATGTCACTCAAACGAGCCGGGTAACCCAACGTACCGTGGTATTGGACTATAGAAATTCCGCACACGTTGGCACATCAAAGCACCACACAACTGGTTGGCCCAGTGTACATAGTCCCTCAGGGTTAAGGACAAATTATCTATAGTAGTAAGACAGTTTATGCACCAGTGTCTGAATCACTGAACTATGCACCGTCTTGGTTCATGTTCAACATGATCATCGTGATTGATCAGATGAATAGGAATCCCATGTTCTCGTGGTGGAGACTTCACCACATCCTCTACCTGCCAACAGCTTATTCTCGGTGAAGCGACCGGCATCACCTAAGCTGTGAACTAGTTCTAGGTTTACACACAACTGGTCCACTGGATCTTCCAAGCTTGGATCCACCATGCGTCTCAGTGGCCTACTGTGTTCCCTAGAGTTCTTTATTATATGTGTATTAACATATACCAAAGTAGTATTCTAATTAAAGCAATAATCAAAGTCATCTTTATTAATGTTAATACAGAAAATCCACGCTCAGGACACACGAGCTACAACAGCTCTCTCTATCTCTCTCTAGGTTTGACTGTTTGTTGGGCTGGTGAACCGGACCGGTACACAAACCGGTTCGTCCTCCGGTTCGGTTCTGACAACATTGGTACCACCCAAAGTAGTCCTCCATCGACGTCAGGCGTCAGCCAGTCCAAGAGCCTTAGAATTAAGTTTTCCCAAAATGTTTGGAACTTTGATATGTACCTTCCGCATGATGTCCTTGAGGACATCATGTTCTTCACTAAAAGTTCACTTTGATTACCCTCAAAGGTCCATTGCATGTTGTCGAAGAAAGATTTTGCAAAGGTTGATCATAGTACACGTGTATGGAGTTGCTAGTGGTTGATGCATCATGCCCTATGAGAAGGCACCAGAGATGCCCCATCATTGGCGTAGTATCCCACTTAAAATTCTTGCAAGTTAACATCTTCAATGGGCTCACCTTCCTCCCGATCGTACACTTATATGGCGCTTCAACAATTGTTAGTGGAGTTCCACGATCACTTCAAATCTTTAGGTAAGAGACTCGTTCATCTAAGTCGATAAACTTGTGAAGGATATTCTTATAGGATTTCCATGGTTTGAGGGTTCACCCAAACCCAAACCAATTTGAATTTTAGCCGATCTGAACCAAAACCGAAATACACCTCGATTTGGATCTAATTTGGTTTGGTTTGGATTCGGATGAATCAACCCCAATTCAGTAGTAGATGGACATATCATTTCATTCGAGGTTCAGATGGCGGCTACAAGGGCTTTGATCAGGTTTTTAAACATAAAATAGACGGGTGCAGTTCATGGGAGATTCGACATATTCAGGAGAAAAGGGGGATGGCCCGATGACCCTGATGGCATGCGACACATGTGCAACAACATCCGGCTACAGTGCAGCTTACCAGAGGTGGCCCTATTGGCCACCATTCATTCGTTATACTTTGAACATCTTGTTTAACATGCCCAATGATCCCGACCCCGATTTTGATGGCTATGATCTCTAGTCTCTCTTGTACTCCCTTCACTTCTCCCATGATCCTTCCTTATCCTTTGTGATCCCTTGATTTTTCCTCTCATGACTCCCTCTCTCGCCCATTATCTCTCATGAAGTCATGATCCATCTCCAATAAATCAGTGACTACCACCTTCCCTTCTCGCTGATAAAGCAACTATTAGTTCGTTAACAAACTCTGCATACATAAATATTGAAGATCAAGATTCAAGCAAGGTTATCGTGTCACTAAATGTGACTTTTTTCATAAGTTCCGATAAATGACTTATAAATATACTCTTTCTGCTAGAAAATTTGATTCATCATTTTTAGTAAAAACTAGTTGGAACTTGAATGTCGCTACATACATGCAGGAATTTTAGTAAATATACAATTATTGGTTTTATTTTATTGGAATGATCTTTCTCGTTGAAGTAGATCAACTCCTACATATTTGTGCAATTTTTTTTTTTTGGCTGAAACCAACCAAAATCAAAGCTGAACCAACTGAAAACATAGTACTAGATGAACAAATCAAAATGTAACAAGTATACAAGCTAGACAATTTGAGGACTCACTCAACCAAGAACACAAGCACCAATAGACTCACAAAGTCGTGTCTAGTGCACGGAACAGTTTTGTAAAAAAATCGTCGGCATATGTTCTAAAGAAATTAGAAATGACTTTACTTTTTAGCAACACCCTAATGAAGTGATGTATCAATGTGTTTAATCCTACAATGTTATATGCGATTGTTCAACATGCTAATGAATGATGCAGGACAAGTTAGGGGTCCCAGAGAATCCACTTGATCGTCACCTTAGAATGAGAATGAGAGAGAGAGAGAGGGAAAGGAGGGGGAAGAACCCTAGGTATTACTGCCTAGAGGTTTCATGAGGCATCACCACCAGGCGAGATTGGATCCTTCATCAGGAAACCAAGTTACAAATGCAATTTTCATTGATTCAAGCATCCTTACAATGAGAGGCAAAGGCCTCTTTAAATAGAGAAATCAAGATTATCTTCCTAAAAAGATAATAACCTAAAAGATTACTTTCCTAAAAGATAATAACCAAAAAGGCTATCCTTCCCAAATTAAAAAGATTCAGACCTATCCCAAATCTTACCTAAATGCATAATAAAAACTACCATATTTAATAAATCAAAAAATAACTTATTTTTTGATAAAAATAATAATTTTAAAACAAAAATTATTTTTAACCAAGCCTCGAGTTGTGCAAGGTGGTTGGCCTTGAGGCACGTGCACGTAGAATGCTCCCACATCAATGATACAATTATTATCATAGATTCATAATAAATAGTCCTAGAGCCCTAATTTATCCTATAATACAGTAATATCTACTTCATCCAATCATAATTCATAAACAATAGCTCCCTACACCAACACACTCAGCCTTGACAAGAGGGAGCGAAATCCAATTTTGCTTCTTGTTCTACAAGACAACTAGATTAGTATGGACATGGAAATATCCACCAGACATCTTCCTATCCACATATTCAACCAAATTGGTATTAGAATAACCAGCCAGTTCGGTATTCATATCATGGGAGAATGAAGACTGTACGCAAGAGTACCATTCACATGTACGAAGACTGTACACAAAAGTAAAATTCACATATTTGATAATACATCTGACTAATTGCAAGTGACTCTTTAGTACTGGCCCAAAACAAACCACATGCTCCGATACTAAAAGCAGTATAAGCCCTAGTCCTAGTAAGATATTATAAGCTGCCAATTGTGCTCCTATACAGGGAGTGATCAACATCCTTTCCCGAAGCATCGTTCTTAAGCTTAGTGTCACTACTCATACGTGGGCTAGCTTGCTTTCTCTCGACTAGAGGAATTGAAAGGAAAGTGGAATTTAGCACATTCACAAGGACTGGGATGCCTAATGAAGTGGACTCATGCTTGTATAAAATCAAGAACCCCACCCGACACCTCCTCAGACAAGGCTCCTTATGTTGGCCACCTACCCTCTGCCCCCACTTGTACACCATACAAGAAATAGAGAAGCATCCACAATGATACAACCCAGATTACCCAACAATTTACACAGAGAACACAACTAATAAATAAATAGTGGTCTGGGATCAAAGTCTAGTAATACTAGGCACAAGGAACGAAAAATCAAGATATTTCACAAAAAATTCATGAAATACCACATTTTCTGAGATACCATCATTGTATACAGAAATTTATCAAAATACACCAGAATTTTCTGTGTATAGCTCTCATAATACTGGTAATATGTCATGAAATTTCACCAAAATATCTCAGTTTTCCAGGATTCCAGTACATAATTAAAACTCAAATTTTAATTCCTTGAAAGGTCATAACATAAAAACAGTAAAACATTCAGTTAACCAACCTGTCTCACTGCCCCAAAGCACCGAAGGCCACCAGGCTTTCCCTGCAGATCTTTGACAAGAGACAGAGCTCCCCTCTGGTTTCCTTTGCTCAGCTCCTCATCCACTTGTCCAAGTAGCTGTAACTGCAGGCCACCCAACTCCGAGGAACTCCCCGCTCTGATTGTCAGCACCCTCAGTCTGAGAGCAGTAAGGGAGCCACTGTAACAGAGCACCAAACCCATCTCCCCTTATTTTTAATAAGCAGAAGCTCGACCACACAACCCACCTTCAAATAAAGAAAACACCCAATCCGTTATCACCCCCCCTCTCTTTTAAGACAGAAAGCGACATCATCATCCATGACCCACAAACATATCAAGGGAACAGATTGAATAACCCCAAAAAATAAAAAATAAAATTCCAAAACAGAGAGCCATGAATCCATCCCAATAGAAAGCACACAAATTTAACGCAGAAATGGGCCAAAATGCAAACAAAAATCAAAGACACAGTGTTCGATTTATTGTCTGCTTCGATACTATGAAACAAAGACAGTGTATTCAACCCATAACATAAGCCCGTGATCCCCTCAGTGGATCGATCCTAGTAAGCAAGAAAGCTAGAACTCCTGCGATGCGGATCCGATCTCCCCCTTCCCTTTCCCCGCCTTCTTCGGCAGCAGGGTCTGATGGATGTTGGGAAGGACACCGCCGTTCGCGATCGTCACAGTCCCAAGAAGCTTGCTCAGCTCCTCATCGTTCCTGACCGCGAGCTGGATGTGCCTCGGCACGATCCGGTTCTTCTTGTTGTCCCTCGCTGCGTTCCCCGCGAGCTCCAGAACCTAGCAGACATCAAACAGAACAAGAATCAAATCAGTCACGGCGGGTGAGTAATCCGGGGCCGTAAACCCTAGGATCGAGGTCGATCTACTGACCTCGGCGGCGAGGTACTCGAGGACGGCGGAGAGGTAGACCGGAGCGCCGGCACCGACTCGCTCGGCGTACTTGCCGGCCTTGAGGAACCTGGCGATCCTCCCGACGGGGAACTGGAGGCCGGCCTTGTGGGACCGAGAGACGGACTTGGAGGACTTCGGCTTGCCCCTCCCGCCCTTCGTCGATGGCGCGGAACTCATCTCGTTCTGAGATTCGGGAAACCCTAACCCTAGGGGGGCGATTGCGGTGGATAAAGCTTGCTCGATGGAGATGAGAATTCCCGCGGTTCGCTTCGATGATACGGAGGGATCGAAGGGGAGAATATATAGTAGCAGGGCAATGACAAGCTTTGCTCTGATTGGCTGGAATGCGTTGCGGCGGATTGCCAGCGTGGCACCTCCAACCGCTGCCGCTGGATGTGAATCGGAGCGAGTACGATTTTGTTCCAATCTCCTTAAAGAGGTTGGAGCATCCCGCTCTCTTCTCATTGGTCCATTCTAAGGGTATGTTTGTCATTTCATACTGTTGATATGGTGAAATAACTAAAACCCCGCGAGATGAACCAATGAGAGAGAGCGGGATGCTCCAACCTCTAAGGAGGTTGGAACAAAATCAATCTCAATCGGAGCGGTCTC
Organism: Chamaelirium japonicum; assembly: GCA_947650365.1. NCBI lineage: Eukaryota > Viridiplantae > Streptophyta > Magnoliopsida > Liliales > Melanthiaceae > Chamaelirium > Chamaelirium japonicum. The sequence continues at coordinate 55,004,044 of OX393560.1, forward strand.
CACTGGACCGTGTCGGTATCAATAAAAAACAAGTTAGTCTTTTTTTTTTTTTTTTTTGAGATCGGCGGGTGTCCCGAAACCTTTCGGGCAATGGCCCACTTCAGGCTCGGACTAATCCCTCCGGGAGTGAAGCCCGACCCACTCGGCAATAACAAGTTAGTCTTTATGAACGTATGTAAAGTAAACCAGATTCACCCGTTTGGCTCTAAATTTTTTTTTGGGGAAGTTTGACATTAGTCTTCTTAAGAGATAAGTTAGAAACTGTAAGATAAACTAATTTCGAAATATAACTCAAGTTCCTTCTGTCTTCCCCCCTCCCCCTCTGTCGCCGGACCTAACTGAACCCACGCCCCTCCTCCCCACAACCGCCGGACCTAACCAACCCCCCCCCCTCCCTACCTAATCTACAGGGCATGGGATGAACCCTAGACCTAGGGAGCTCAACCTAACCATCTCGTCACCACCGCCTCCCCTGTTTTCTCGCCGTTGCCGTCTCCGCCGACACCGGAGCTGCTGGCCGCTGCCCCCGCCTCCTCTACTGCAGCCACCGTCGCCGGAGCTGCTCCAGGGGTCGTCGGGGTCGAGCGCGAGGTCGTCAGGGTCAAGCACGAGGTCACCGCCGCCGGAGCTGCTCAGGAGAGTGGGGGAGAAGAGGACAGAGACCTTAGCTAATATAGCAAATTAGTGTGTCATGCATCTAATATTGCAAAATAGTTAAGGACCTATACCGAATTTGCCCATTTTTTTTTGGTGGGGGACTTAAAGAGCCATCCGGGTCGGTTTAGTCTTAAAACTTATAAATCATGTGGACGAAAATGTTCTCCACAACTTTTTAAATTTTCTTTTGCCATGTCATCGAACCAGTGAACCCATCGAAGCCCGTCGGAGCTACTCGTGACCACCAAATCGAAACTGCCCGCTGCCACCAAACGCCATCGCCGCCAAACTAAACCTAACCCTAACCCTAAGATCTGTGGGGGGTGATTTCCATGCCGATCCGAAAACTCCGTCTAACTAGTCAATTGAAGTTGAGTCGAAGGTCTTTGATCGATCTGTTGACTGGAAGGTAGGTCCGAAGGTCGTTGTCTTGGTGACTTTGAGTTAAGACTTTCGATATGCGAACAGTAAGAAGGTTGACACAAAATATGATCTCGGAGTTCAGCCGAAGCCTACGTCTCCATGCTATAGGGAGCAACCCGAATTCACTAACACTTCACTCGAAGTGACCTCGACAGGCCGAGTGTCACTGATCTCTTCGAAAAAAAGATCGAAGGAATGGAATATCGAAGTCAGAGCTCTGGGTTTTTGGATTCTGGTCTCTGGTTTCAGGAATCAGATTTCAGATCTTTTTACATTTGAAGGGTCTGCTATTTATAGAAAACCTCTGGGAGGAAATCCGGGGCAAATGGCGGTTTTTGCCTTCGTATCTGGGGATTCCCCAAGCAAGGCTGGTGGGTCCCACTGTTGTCTGTGGATCTGCCAGGCAAGGCTGGTGGGTCCTGCGGTCGTCTTCGTGGGTCCCCCAGGCAGGGCTAGTGGGTCTCGCGGTAGTCTCCGTGGACCCCCCAAGCAGGGCTGGTGGGTCCCGTGGTAGTTTTCGTGGGCCCCCCAGGCGGGGCTGGTGGGTCCCGAGGTTGTCTCTGTGGGCCCCCTAGGCAGGGCTGGTGGGTCCCGCGGTAGTCTTCGTGGGCCCCCCAAGCAGGGCTGGTGGGTCCCGCTGTCGTCTGTGTGGACCCGCCAAGCAGGGCTAGTGGGTCCTGCTGTCTGTGAGACTTCTGGTCAAAATTTGCACACAATTACCCCCTCCAAGTTAGCTAAGGGCTGCTTGCTGACTTGGACTTTATGGTGCAAAATCCAATCTTTTTGTCAAGGGCCGATGATGTTGAGGTTTTGTAGAACTTTGCGGGATGCAGGGTTCTGTGAAGAAGAAAGAAATGTTGATAGATAGAGGGCAATAGGCCGGCTAATCCTGCCCGATCGGTCAAACATGACCAATCGATCGAACTTGACCGATCGATCAAATCTGTTCAATCGGTCAAATCTGACCGATCAGTCAATTTCGACCGATCGATCAATTTTGACCGATTGATTAAATTTGTCTGATCGGACAAATTTAACCGATCGGTCAAATTCAACCGGTTGAGCCTGGGTCGATCGGGTAAAAAAGCAGAGTTTTTTGTCAGGTTCTGTAACACCTGTGGTGTTAGATTTGAGAATAATAGAAATCCTCAATGACTAGTTTCGTCTTTTTACAGCCAGACTTTTTCTTTGGGCTTTTTCCCAATAAATAGAACGTAAACCTATGAGATGTTTTACGTTCACATTCTCCGTAACTTCGAGCATGTCACGATGGTGCGTTCCGTGCAACAATCAGGTGTATGCGCAGCCAGTTTCCGCAGCCCGGCAGATAAACCCTAGAAAAGCGATAATTGGTCGATAGTTGTAGCTATTTTGTTTCTTGCAAGAGATCGGGTGATCAGATCGTAACGAAACAAGATACGTTAGATGAGGCTATGAGAGAGCCTTCCAATGAGCCTGAGTTAGGGTCGATCCGACACCCGGGTGAATAGTTATTGCTATTTTAATTTTTGGAGTCTTTTCTTCTTTTCGGGAGATCCAGAAGTCAGAAAATTATGTACCAAGCGGTAACGTATTCGCGTTGACGAGACCTTTCCAACGAATCCTCTCGGGCTCTATTCCGACTTTCGGTTTGATAATTACGACTTATTATTCTTTTCAGCCCGGTTGATGGACGAATCGCACCCGGATTCCAACCAAGCCCGGTTCAGGGCTCGGGACCGAGCCCGACCAGCCCTGGAGCCTGCCTCCCGGTCTCCTAGCATAGTTTAAGCTCTCCTGACCTCCCTCCCCAGTGATTTAAAATTCCGAAATTCGGATCAGAATTATCGGGCAGGATTGGGATGATGTATCGATCCCTATCTTTCGTTCCTTATCCTTTCGCCTTAACCGACTCTATCTCCCCAACCCTTATCACAACAGCCCCCCTTTTTTCTATAAATAGAGAGAGAGAGAGGAACGTGAGAGAACGTGAGAGGAGAAGAGAGAGAACGAGAGAAATAGAGAGAGAGAACGAGAGGAAGAGAGAGAGAACGGGAGAAGAAGAGAGAGTACGCGAGACAGAGGTGGGGAAGGAGAAGAGATCGAGGGAGATTGGAGCAGCCGACCGCCCCTCGCCGGAGCCCCGGCGAGCACGCCGAGACACCCACAGGTCAGCCACCCCCTCCTCCTCTCATCCCCTTCGCGACCCAACCCCGCGAGCCCCGGCCCTTCCTCCTCCCTTGCCGCGGCCCACTCGGGCGGACACCGCCGCCGCACCGAACCCCTCCCCGGCGACCTCCGACCTCCGACCAAGCCCCGCGCGAGCCCCTCTCCGGCCGACCTCTCGGGCTCCGACGATCGCTTCGGCCGCCTCCCCCCGCGCCTCCTCCGTAGGGGTGGTGCGGGAGAGGCTGGTCGAGCGCTCGCCGGCGCTCCAGGCCGCCCCTCCCGTCGGCCGCCGGCGCACAGAACCAGCCCCCCCCCCCGCTGTTCTCGTGGAGAAGAAGGAGATGGGGGGGGGGGTAGTTTTGTAACTTCCCAGGTTTTAATTAAAACCCAGACCCGACCTATTAAACCCTGCAACCCGACCCGACTACACTGCAACCCGACCCGCTTAAGTGCACAGCAGACCCACAGACCCGGCCCAACAGTGAACCGGTCTGGTTCACCTGAACCAGACCCATGAACCAGTGAATTTTGGTTCGACTGCCATTTCTCCGTCCGAACTCGGAATTGGACGAAACCAACGCCATTTCGACCGGCTCGGAAAATACTACATGTTGGCCATAGTTTAGTATAGTAATTGTACTGTTTAATACCCTGTTTTATCCTTGGACCCGATCTTATCGCGGTACCGTGGTTTGGCCGCCGTTTCATCGTCCGAACTTGGATTCGGATGAAACCAGTGGCATTGTGCTCAGAACTTTGAGTCCTACCTTTTAAACCTAGAAGATAACCCTAGAACCCCTTCTACCCTAGTGAACCAACCATGCGATCGGTTTCACCGGTTCTTCGTGGTTTGACCCGAAACCATTCGACCGAAGTCGGATTCCAGTGAAACCGGAACCATCGGAAAGGGTTCTTCGAGCCCGATTCGATGAGTAGGTTTAGCTTCTATTTACTTATTTGACTTAGTATGGTTTAGGATCGAGTTCTTCAGTCGCACGGATTTGCGTGCTGTCGACTCAATGTTGGTCCCCTATCGAGGGTGCCCGACTATCCTTGGCATAGAACCCTCATCGTAGATTCTTATGTTTTAATCGATAGCATTGTGATATAGAGCTGTGCATGTTATCAGACTGTGATCGTGGTGATCCAACGGAGGCGGATCAGAAGCAACTAGTAAGCCGGAGTCGTGTGCGATCGACAGCCAGGTGACATCTACTACCCTTGCGTGGTCTTTAATAGTGGGAAATGAGAATGACTAAGGGTAGGTGTCCATGACACTGCATGCGGGCCCCGCCGGGCATCGTCGCATGTGGTCAAGTGGACCCCGCCTTGCATGCGGAGTCGCGAGTCCGGCGACGCATGTTTAAAATATTAATAAAATAATAATAATGATTGCTTTTGATTGTATGGACACCGTAATTAGGATTCCCTTAAATTAAACAATAAATTGAATAACTAATAATTATCGGGACCCACCCTCCTGAGAGGAGTATGGCAACCCTCGCACACGGGTCACTGGGATGAGTGTTTTACTTTATTGATTTATTATGTTGCATTGGTTGCGAGAGCAGTACGGGACCAGGGGTAAATTGTTGGAAATTGATAAACATTAAATAGACTTTTTGTAGCTTCATTGTATATGTTGAAAGATGTTATATGTGAATCTACCTGGTTAAAGGGTATGGACCCCGTGCGTGCAAGGGCCGTGAACCACCCTGCGCGTACAGCCGAAGTTAAGTAGGTTAGGGGTCACGGGCAAGGGTTGTGGTAAAGCCAATAGGAGGTGCCCTCGAGTAGGGATTGGCCTAGCAACCCCGTCCCGGGGAGTTGAAGTCCCCATAGTAAAGCAAGTTGGGCGGTAGAGCTCCACCGTGAAAGACGGAAAACCCCTTATGATCATCTGGGTGACTAGTGCATGGTGTTGGTGGATGCCCGGCGAGAGAGTTGGCCCTCTACATCGAAATAAAAGGCCCTATAGTAATGCCCGACCGGGGGCAGGATGAACAAAATATCCGGAGTTCACATTTTGATAGAGTGTGTTTTATTTGTATGTGAATTTAGAATTGTATGATTGTTTACATGATGACCTCGTGACTTTAGATGAACGTCTTATTTAATTTGTTCTTTAATGCTGTAGAACATTGAATGGACTTCATGTTAGATAACCTAGTGACAGTAGGAATTGCATGTGAATATAGACAACTGATAGGTTTAGGTATCATTCTGCAAACATTGATCCTACTAGAACTGATTGATCTTATATTAATTTATTAAGATTAGTCACTACAAAAAAAACAGTTATTACCGACGGACACTATCCGTCGGTAATATTAAAATTTCATCGGTAATATTCTATAGCGACGGAAGGTATTTCCGTCGCTTGCTGTCGGGAAAGAAGGCGTCGGGGAAAACAATACGACGGACCAAATATTACCGTCGGTAATAATAATTAATACCGACGGTAATATTAACGCCGTCGGTAATATTTAATCAATTTAAAACTAATATAATTTAGTATTGCCGACGAAATATAAGAATCCGTCGGTAATATATAACCATTTTACCGACGGGTATATTTCATACTGTCGGTAATAATATATATATTACCGACACATATATATATTACCCGTCGGTAATAATATATATATTACCGACCAAATTCATATAACCGTCGGTAATACTATATATATTACCGACGGATATTATATGCCGTCGGCAAATCATTAATAATTTAAAAAAAATAAAAATATTATTACCGACGGAATAATTAATTTCCGTCGGTAATAAGTATTTTTTTTTTTAATAAATTTACCTAAATAATGTTATTTAATTCCTGTGATTCAATACCACAATATATTACCACAATTTATCAAATATTACCACAATTTATAAAATATTACCTAAATTGATAAAAAATTACAGCAAATTATCAAATATTACCACAGTTCTCGGCCGACAATTATAGACAAGAACAAAAAATAACCATATATTACAAAATAATATTTACACAATCCAAAACTGAGAGATGATACATGTCCTATCTCAACCACCCCCGCCCGCCACCAACGCCGGTGCTCTCATCGATCCCCTGACGCCGCCCTATCTCAACCACGCCCGCCCACCACCAACGCTGGTGCTCTCATCGATCCCCTGACGCCGCCCTGCTCCTGCAATTAACATGTATTTGTTAAAAAAATGGTTTATATCTATAACTGAGTCTAAGCGTTAAAAAATGATAAGTTAGCGTGTTTCGATTTTGAAATAGGTTTGGATTCGATCCGATCGTAGAATTATCGGCATCCGATAATTCGAACTTGGAATTATTCCGTATTTCAGACTTGCGAGCGGGTTCTAATTGGATATTTGACCAATTTACGCTCCGATTCACCGATTTAGAGTCTAAGTGTTGAAAAATCATAACTTAGCGTGTTTCGGATATCAAATAGCTAGGTTTGGATTCGATCGGATCGTCATCGGATCGGCATTCGATAATTCGAACTTGGAATTATTCCGAATTTCGGACTTGCGAGCGGGTTCTAATTGGATATTTGACCAATTTACGCTCCGATTCACCGATTTAGAGTCTAAGTGTTGGAAAATCATAAGTTAGCGTGTTTCGGATATAAAATAGGTTTGGATTCGATCGGATCGTCATCGGCTCGGCATCCGATAATTCGAACTTGGAATTATTCCGTATTTCGGACTTGCGAGCGGGTTCTAATTAGATATTTGACCAATTTACGCTCCGATTCACCGATTTAGAGTCTAAGTGTTGGAAAATCATAAGTTAGCGTGTTTCGGATATAAAATAGGTTTGGATTCGATCGGATCGTCATCGGCTCGGCATCCGATAATTCGAACTTGGAATTATTCCGTATTTCGGACTTGCGAGCGGGTTCTAATTGGATATTTGACCAATTTACGCTCCGATTCACCGATTTAGAGTTTAAGTGTTGGAAAATCATAAGTTAGCGTGTTTCGGATATGAAATAGGTTTGGATTCGATCCGATCGTCATCGGATCGGCATCCGGTAATTCGAAGTTGGAATTATTCCGTATTTCGGACTTGTGAGCGGGTTCTAATTGGATATTTGACCAATTTACGCTCCGATTCACCGATTTAGAGTCTAAGTGTTGGAAAATCATAAGTTAGCGTGTTTCGGATATAAAATAGGTTTGGATTCGATCGGATCGTCATCGGCTCGGCATCCGATAATTCGAACTTGGAATTATTCCGTATTTCGGACTTGCGAGCGGGTTCTAATTGGATATTTGACCAATTTACGCTCCGATTCACCGATTTAGAGTCTAAGTGTTGGAAAATCATAAGTTAGCGTGTTTCGGATATAAAATAGGTTTGGATTCGATTGGATCGTCATCGGCTCGGCATCCGATAATTCGAACTTGGAATTATTCCGTATTTCGGACTTGCGAGCGGGTTCTAATTGGATATTTGACCAATTTACGCTCCGATTCACCGATTTAGAGTCTAAGTGTTGGAAAATCATAAGTTAGCGTGTTTCGGATATAAAATAGGTTTGGATTCGATCGGATCGTCATCGGCTCGGCATCCGATAATTCGAACTTGGAATTATTCCGTATTTCGGACTTGCGAGCGGGTTCTAATTGGATATTTGACCAATTTACGCTCCGATTCACCGATTTAGAGTCTAAGTGTTGGAAAATCATAAGTTAGCGTGTTTCGGATATAAAATAGGTTTGGATTCGATCGGATCGTCATCGGCTCGGCATCCGATAATTCGAACTTGGAATTATTCCGTATTTCGGACTTGCGAGCGGGTTCTAATTGGATATTTGACCAATTTACGCTCCGATTCACCGATTTAGAGTCTAAGTGTTGGAAAATCATAAGTTAGCGTGTTTCGGATATAAAATAGGTTTGGATTCGATTGGATCGTCATCGGCTCAGCATCCGATAATTCGAACTTGGAATTATTCCGTATTTCGGACTTGCGAGCGGGTTCTAATTGGATATTTGACCAATTTACGCTCCGATTCACCGATTTAGAGTCTAAGTGTTGGAAAATCATAAGTTAGCGTGTTTCGGATATAAAATAGGTTTGGATTCGATCGGATCGTCATCGGCTCGGCATCCGATAATTCGAACTTGGAATTATTCCGTATTTCGGACTTGCGAGCGGGTTCTAATTGGATATTTGACCAATTTACGCTCCGATTCACCGATTTAGAGTCTAAGTGTTGGAAAATCATAAGTTAGCGTGTTTCGGATATAAAATAGGTTTGGATTCGATCGGATCGTCATCGGATCGGCATTCGATAATTCAAACTTGGAATTATTCCGAATTTCGGACTTGCGAGTGGGTTCTAATTGGATATTTGACCAATTTACGCTCCGATTCACCGATTTAGAGTCTAAGTGTTGGAAAATCATAAGTTTTCGGATATAAAATAGGTTTGGATTCAATCGGATCGTCATCGGCTCGGCATCCGATAATTCAAACTTGGAATTATTCCGTATTTCGGACTTGCGAGCGGGTTCTAATTGGATATTTGACCAATTTACGCTCCGATTCATCGATTTAGAGTCTAAGTGTTGGAAAATCATAAGTTAGCGTGTTTCGGATATGAAATAGGTTTGGATTCGATCCGATCGTCATCGGATCGGCATCCGGTAATTCGAAGTTGGAATTATTCCGTATTTCGGACTTGCGAGCGGGTTCTAATTGGATATTTGACCAATTTACGCTCCGATTCACCGATTTAGAGTCTAAGTGTTGGAAAATCATAAGTTAGCGTGTTTCGGATATAAAATAGGTTTGGATTCGATCGGATCGTCATCGGCTCGGCATCCGATAATTCGAACTTGGAATTATTCCGTATTTCGGACTTGCGAGCGGGTTCTAATTGGATATTTGACCAATTTACGCTCCGATTCACCGATTTAGAGTCTAAGTGTTGGAAAATCATAAGTTAGCGTGTTTCGGATATAAAATAGGTTTGGATTCGATTGGATCGTCATCGGCTCGGCATCCGATAATTCGAACTTGGAATTATTCCGTATTTCGGACTTGCGAGCGGGTTCTAATTGGATATTTGACCAATTTACGCTCCGATTCACCGATTTAGAGTCTAAGTGTTGGAAAATCATAAGTTAGCGTGTTTCGGATATAAAATAGGTTTGGATTCGATCGGATCGTCATCGGCTCGGCATCCGATAATTCGAACTTGGAATTATTCCGTATTTCGGACTTGCGAGCGGGTTCTAATTGGATATTTGACCAATTTACGCTCCGATTCACCGATTTAGAGTCTAAGTGTTGGAAAATCATAAGTTAGCGTGTTTCGGATATAAAATAGGTTTGGATTCGATCGGATCGTCATCGGCTCGGCATCCGATAATTCGAACTTGGAATTATTCCGTATTTCGGACTTGCGAGCGGGTTCTAATTGGATATTTGACCAATTTACGCTCCGATTCACCGATTTAGAGTCTAAGTGTTGGAAAATCATAAGTTAGCGTGTTTCGGATATAAAATAGGTTTGGATTCGATTGGATCGTCATCGGCTCGGCATCCGATAATTCGAACTTGGAATTATTCCGTATTTCGGACTTGCGAGCGGGTTCTAATTGGATATTTGACCAATTTACGCTCCGATTCACCGATTTAGAGTCTAAGTGTTGGAAAATCATAAGTTAGCGTGTTTCGGATATAAAATAGGTTTGGATTCGATCGGATCGTCATCGGCTCGGCATCCGATAATTCGAACTTGGAATTATTCCGTATTTCGGACTTGCGAGCGGGTTCTAATTGGATATTTGACCAATTTACGCTCCGATTCACCGATTTAGAGTCTAAGTGTTGGAAAATCATAAGTTAGCGTGTTTCGGATATAAAATAGGTTTGGATTCGATCGGATCGTCATCGGATCGGCATTCGATAATTCGAACTTGGAATTATTCCGAATTTCGGACTTGCGAGTGGGTTCTAATTGGATATTTGACCAATTTACGCTCCGATTCACCGATTTAGAGTCTAAGTGTTGGAAAATCATAAGTTTTCGGATATAAAATAGGTTTGGATTCGATCGGATCGTCATCGGCTCGGCATCCGATAATTCGAACTTGGAATTATTCCGTATTTCGGACTTGCGAGTGGGTTCTAATTGGATATTTGACCAATTTACGCTCCGATTCACCGATTTAGAGTCTAAGTGTTGGAAAATCATAAGTTAGCGTGTTTTGGATATGAAATAGGTTTGGATTCGATCCGATCGTCATCGGATCGGCATCCGGTAATTCGAAGTTGGAATTATTCCGTATTTCGGACTTGCGAGCGGGTTCTAATTGGATATTTGACCAATTTACGCTCCGATTCACCGATTTAGAGTCTAAGTGTTGGAAAATCATAAGTTAGCGTGTTTCGGATATAAAATAGGTTTGGATTCGATCGGATCGTCATCGGCTCGGCATCCGATAATTCGAACTTGGAATTATTCCGTATTTCGGACTTGCGAGCGGGTTCTAATTGGATATTTGACCAATTTACGCTCCGATTCACCGATTTAGAGTCTAAGTGTTGGAAAATCATAAGTTAGCGTGTTTCGGATATGAAATAGGTTTGGATTCGATCCGATCGTCATCGGATCGGCATCCGGTAATTCGAAGTTGGAATTATTCCGTATTTCGGACTTGCGAGCGGGTTCTAATTGGATATTTGACCAATTTACGCTCCGATTCACCGATTTAGAGTCTAAGTGTTGGAAAATCATAAGTTAGCGTGTTTCGGATATAAAATAGGTTTGGATTCGATCGGATCGTCATCGGCTCGGCATCCGATAATTCGAACTTGGAATTATTCCGTATTTCGGACTTGCGAGCGGGTTCTAATTGGATATTTGACCAATTTATGCTCCGATTCACCGATTTAGAGTCTAAGTGTTGGAAAATCATAAGTTAGCGTGTTTCGGATATGAAATAGGTTTGGATTCGATCCGATCGTCATCGGATCGGCATCCGGTAATTCGAAGTTGGAATTATTCCATATTTCGGACTTGCGAGCGGGTTCTAATTGGATATTTGACCAATTTACGCTCCGATTCACCGATTTAGAGTCTAAGTGTTGGAAAATCATAAGTTAGCGTGTTTCGGATATAAAATAGGTTTGGATTCGATCGGATCGTCATCGGCTCGGCATCCGATAATTCGAACTTGGAATTATTCCGTATTTCGGACTTGCGAGCGGGTTCTAATTGGATATTTGACCAATTTATGCTTCGATTCACCGATTTAGAGTCTAAGTGTTGGAAAATCATAAGTTAGCGTGTTTCGGATATGAAATAGGTTTGGATTCGATCCGATCGTCATCGGATCGGCATCCGATAATTCGAAGTTGGATTTATTCCGTATTTCGGACTTGCGAGCGGGTTCTAATTGGATATTTGACCAATTTACGCTCCGATTCACCGGTTTAGAGTCTAAGTGTTGGAAAATCATAAGTTAGCGTGTTTCGGATATGAAATAGGTTTGGATTCGATCCGATCGTCATCGGATCGGCATCCGATAATTCGAACTTGGAATTATTCCGTATTTCGGACTTGCGAGCGGGTTCTAATTGGATATTTGACCAATTTACGCTCCGATTCACCGGTTTAGAGTCTAAGTGTTGGAAAATCATAAGTTAGCGTGTTTCGGATATGAAATAGGTTTGGATTCGATCCGATCGTCATCGGATCGGCATCCGGTAATTCGATGTTGGAATTATTCCGTATTTCGGACTTGCGAGCGGGTTCTAATTGGATATTTGACCAATTTACGCTCCGATTCACCGGTTTAGAGTCTAAGTGTTGGAAAATCATAAGTTAGCGTGTTTCGGATATGAAATAGGTTTGGATTCGATCCGATCGTCATCGGATCGGCATCCGGTAATTCGAACTTAGAATTATTCCGTATTTAAAAGAAAAACAGAGGCTACATCATTACCATGAGAGAGAGAGTGACCATTTACGATTCGATTTACCGATTTATAGTCTAAGTGTTGGAAAATCATAAGTGTGATAATATGATCAAAACTCAAATTAGTAAGATTCATATTTTTTGCTAATATTATAAAGATTAGTAAGTACCTGATCATGAGGATGAGCCACCGCTAGACCGGCTTATGAATTTATTAAATTTACGCTCCAGTTCCCTGCGAGCTTCTCTTTCCTCATCGAGGGCCTTCTTCTCCGCCTCAACCCTCTGCTCGAGGGCCTGCCTCTGCTCTCGCTCCGCCTCCATCCTCTGCTCGAGGGCCTGCCTCTGCTCTCGCTCCGCGTCTAGCGCAGACTGCAGCTGAGTGATAGCACCGGTCTGGGTGTCCCGTGCCCTCGAGCGCATACCCTCTCGTCCAAAGTAGGAGGAGGGCGTGACTCCAAGGCCCGTACAGAGGACACGGCCGTGCGTGGCAGGTCTCAGCACAGTATCCATCGCTGAGTCGACAGATACTGAGCTGGAGGAGGAGCCGGCCTCGCCCGACGGGGTCACCATAAGTCGCATCCTCTCCTATATAAAAACAACCAATGATATTCAATGATATTTTATGGCATATGTATAAGAATATATTAACAGTAATTTAATTACTTACCACTTGCGAGGCAACCCTGTCGTCCAGAAATGCCCCATCGATACGCCGCCTCCTAGAGGCCTCAAAAAGGTCAATCCTATTAGGCTCGTGGCCCAAGGACTGTGTCTGTTGGACATATAAAATAAATAGACGAGTTAATATAACATGTATAGAGCTTTAAATAATAACAATGTTTGTATCATTTACCAGCTGCTGGGCAAGCTGGGGCATGGAGGTCCTCCCCTTCACTGGAGCAGGTGTCGTCGAGGCACTTCTATTCTGCTTGCCTATAGCAGATTTATTCTGTGCAATCGATTAAATTTTGAAACATCAATACAAATTTTTAGTATAACATTAAAACAAGTACGAATCAACAAAATTATAATTATACCTGAAAGTTAGGGGTGGCCCAGTGAGCGACCAAAAACTGTAGAATGTGTAGCGGTGGCGCGTCTCTCGTCCCAGCCGCAGCCTGTACCTCCTCAGCCGGCTGGCCGACCAAGTAACCGTAGAGCTTGTAGAGCTCGTGACGGTAATCCCTGTACCGCTCACCCATCGTCTTCCACAAGTCCTCCCGATGGGTGTCGGTTTCCATGTTCTCCCATTTAAATTTCTCCTGTAAAATCAATTTAGAAACAAGTCATTTTATCAAATCAAATTATAAAGAAGTACGATATTATTCTAAAATGCTTTAATGAAACTAACGTACCAAAAACTGCTGATACATCCTCTCCTTATAGGATGCATCAATGTTCTTCCACCCCCTTAACCCCACAATCGGGGCATTCCTCTCCTCCCGTACTATCATGCCGACCCACGTGGCGGCGTCAGAAGCGTGCTCGCCCACAAAGGTATGGCCGCTCCACTGTAGGGACAGCGGCTCGCGTAAGGCCGACAAGCGCCGGGCCGTCGTCACGCCCCGGTCGCCTACGTACCTGGTCGACCCTGTAAATAAAATATACATCAGTACTGAAGAAGTATTTACAACATGTATAAAACTTTAGATCTAAACATTACCTGTGGGCGTAGACGCTGCAGCCGAGTGCTGAGCACTGCTCGAAGCTCCGGAGGCTGTGACCACAGCAGGAGCTGGTGTGGAGAGAGGAACAGCACTACCAGATCCGGACGGCTCAGCCTCGGACCCTGGGGTGGCAGCCGGAGCGCTCTGAGCTACCCCACCCCTGCCTCTGCCTCTGCCTCTACGAACATATGACCGTGATGCCATCTGAAACAATTTAATTTACATATGAAACAGTAAGATTTAAGATTTACATATGAAACAATATGAAACAGTTTGATTTATATATGAAACAGTATGATTTACATATGAAACAATATAAAACAATATGAACCCGCTCGCAATATGAAACAATATGAAACAATATGAAACAGTTAGACTCTAAATCGGTTAATCGGATCGTAAAGTGGTCAAATATCCAATTAGAACCCGCTCGGAAGTCCGAAATACGGAATATAATTCCAAGTTCGAATTATCGGATGCCGATCCGATGACGATCGGATCGAATCCAAACCTATTTTATATCCGAAACACGCTAACTTATGATTTTCCAACACTTAGACTCTAAATCGGTGAATCGGAGCGTAAATTGGTCAAATATCCAATTAGAACCCGCTCGCAAGTCCGAAATACGGAATAATTCCAACATCGAATTACCGGATGCCGATCCGATGACGATCGGATCGAATCCAAACCTATTTCATATCCGAAACACGCTAACTTATGATTTTCCAACACTTAGACTCTAAACCGGTGAATCGGAGCGTAAATTGGTCAAATATCCAATTAGAACCCGCTCGCAAGTCCGAAATACAGAATAATTCCAACTTCGAATTACCGGATGCCGATCCGATGACGATCGGATCGAATCCAAACCTATTTCATATCCGAAACACGCTAACTTATGATTTTCCAACACTTAGACTCTAAACCGGTGAATCGGAGCGTAAATTGGTCAAATATCCAATTAGAACCCGCTCGCAAGTCCGAAATACGGAATAAATCCAACTTCGAATTATCGGATGCCGATCCAATGACGATCGGATCGAATCCAAACCTATTTCATATCCGAAACACGCTAACTTATGATTTTCCAACACTTAGACTCTAAATCGGTGAATCGGAGCGTAAATTGGTCAAATATCCAATTAGAACCCGCTCGCAAGTCCGAAATACGGAATAATTCCAACTTCGAATTACCGGATGCCGATCCGATGACGATCGGATCGAATCCAAACCTATTTCATATCCGAAACACGCTAACTTATGATTTTCCAACACTTAGACTCTAAACCGGTGAATCGGAGCGTAAATTGGTCAAATATCCAATTAGAACCCGCTCGCAAGTCCGAAATACGGAATAAATCCAACTTCGAATTATCGGATGCCGATCCGATGACGATCGGATCGAATCCAAACCTATTTCATATCCGAAACACGCTAACTTATGATTTTCCAACACTTAGACTCTAAATCGGTGAATCGGAGCGTAAATTGGTCAAATATCCAATTAGAACCCGCTCGCAAGTCCGAAATACGGAATAATTCCAACTTCGAATTATCGGATGCCGATCCGATGACGATCCGATCGAATCGAAACCTATTTCATATCCGAAACACGCTAACTTATGATTTTCCAACTCTTAGACTCTAAATCGGTGAATCGGTCGGATCGTAAATCGGTGAAACGGTATGATTTACATATGAAACGGTATGATTTATATATGAATCGGTGAAACAGTATGATTTAAATATGAAACAATTTGATTTACATACGGTCTAGTCATTTTCTGTCTCATCTCTGTCACTCTCATCGCTTCCCTCTTCTATTATTTGATCTGCATTCGCTGTCCAGTTTATATTGTCGACATCTTCATTTTCGTCGTGCACTGCGTCGACAATTAATGATTATCTCATCATTCTGGTATGCATCCAAATCATCATCGACGACCCCCGCATCCTTGTCTCCCATGTCGTAAAAATCTCTGGGTGGTGACCTGACTACAATTTGCCAACCTGGAGAGGTATTATCCGGTACATAAAATATCTGTTGCGCTTGAGAGGCAAGAATGAATGGATCTTCATATTGGGTATTCAATCTCTTGGCAGTGTTGATGCTGATAAAACCGTATTTGTCGACATTATAACCAGTCCCGCGATTATTAACATCATACCAATCGCATTTGAATAATACGATCCGATTTTGGCCAAGGAATTTAATCTCGAGAATCTCGTTGAGGACGCCGTAGAAGTCGATATTTTCTAATTCTTCTTGCTCACCGTTGACGACAACCCCACTATTTTGGGTTCTTCGTGATTTTTCACTATCTTTCGTCCGAAATCTATAACCGTTCACGATATAACCATCGTACGATATTGCGTCTTGCAAAGGACTACAAGATAAGCGCCAGAGATCCTCATTCATCAGCGGATCGTGGTTGTCGTGCAGCTCCTGTGCCTATAATAACCACACGACATTCATGATATGAACACATAATTATTGTTCGGTAATGGATGTCAATGAAATTCAGTAATGATGTGAATACTTACGTGTTTCTCGAACCACGATGGGAATTCACGATCATGAATTTGGGGAGCATTTCGAATACCCCGATTATTAATGATGGCTTTATGCTTCCTGTTTTACCGGTTATGAATTAGATTATAATTAGCACATATACTTAATGAATGGACTGAAAGAATGAGTAAATGATCGTAAAATGCTTACTCAATGAATGGCCACACTTCATCACATTGGCGCAACACATACATATGTGCCTGTTGAATCTCATCTACAGACAATCGACGGGTTTTGCCTCCTCCTACAGGTCTACCCATTTCGGCAAATATAGACAGACCCCCATCGAAGTCTATTGGACCACCGTCATAGTTCCGCTCAAGTTGATTGAATCGCGTGTCTATACCATGTAGGTATCTTGAGCAGAATGTTAGACATTCTTCTGCTAGGTATCCTTCAGCAATTGATCCCTCCGGACGACTTTTATTACGAACATATGATTTCAATGTTCGCAAGTACCTAATTTGAGAAAAAAATATTTGTATGAATATATCAAGAACGATCAAATATATTGTGCGAATGAGACGAGACGATTACCTCTCGATAAAATACATCCACCGGTAATGAACTGGGCCGCCGAGTTTGGCCTCATTTGCCAAGTGAACGGTCAAATGCACCATGACATCAAAGAATGAAGGTGGAAATATCATCTCTAACTTGCACAATGTGAGCGCAATATCCCTCTCCATCTGTTCAAGTTGGTCCACTCTAAGTACCTTCGAGCACAACTGTCTGAAAAAAGTGCTGAGCTCAATTAACGGACCGGACACCTCTTCGGTTAAATTCCCACGTATAGCAAGAGATAACAATCGCTGCATAAGAACATGACAATCGTGGCTCTTTAATCCAGACAACTTCCGGCCGTTCTCTTGCACGCATCGTGCGATATTCGAAGAATAACCGTCTGGCGTTTTCACAGACCGTAGGAATGCACATAAGGCTGCCTTTTGCTGTGAGCTCATGGTGTAGCATGCAACTGGCAACACATACTTATCCCCAATCTCTTGGGGATGAAGTGATTTTCGGATGCCCAACTCCTTAAGATCGAGACGAGATTTAAGATTATCCTTCGTCTTACCGTCGAGATTCAGCAGTGTTCCTATAATGTTGTCACACACATTTTTCTCAATATGCATGACATCCAAGTTATGCCGCAAGAGTAGGCTGCTCCAGTACGGTAGTTTAAAGAAAATACTCTTCTTCTTCCAGTTATGCTCACGCGTAGAATCTTCATGCGTTCTCTTCTTTTTACCTTTTCCAAGTGCCACGGCATCAAGCTGATCCAATTCGCACAAGACTTCTACCCCCGAAAGCTGCTCCGGGGCCTTTGCAAGTTCCTTCTTGCCGTTGAAAGCTCTTTTGTTCTGCCTCCACTTATGGCCGTCAACAAGGAATCTTCGATGGCCCATATAACAGAACTTGCCTCCGTTCTTCAATCGTAATGAATCTGTCTCCTTATTGCATGTAGGGCACGCCAATTTTCCTTTAGTACTCCACCCGGATAAGTTGGCATATGCAGGAAAATCGTTGATGGTCCATAGAAGTGCCGCATGCATCCGAAAATTCTGGCGCAACGAGGCATCATACGTATCGGCCCCAACTTCCCATAACTCGTTCAACTCCTCAATCAACGGCTGCAAGTAAACGTCAATATCATTACCAGGCGACCTGGGTCCGGGAATGAGCAAGGAGAGCATTGTGTATGGCTTTTTTAAGCATATCCAGGGAGGCAAATTGTATGGAACTAGGACAACTGGCCAAATGCTGTACGACACACTCATATTCCCAAAGGGATTGAAGCCATCGCTAGCAAGCCCTAACCTGACGTTGCGAACTTCACATGCGAATTCAGGA
This sequence comes from Chamaelirium japonicum, assembly GCA_947650365.1. Lineage (NCBI taxonomy): Eukaryota > Viridiplantae > Streptophyta > Magnoliopsida > Liliales > Melanthiaceae > Chamaelirium > Chamaelirium japonicum. The sequence continues at coordinate 55,022,306 of OX393560.1, forward strand.
TATGTATGATCAAAATCTTTCCACGTCAGAGAGTCGGCCGGATGTCTCATAATCCCGTCATCTGTACGTTCTCGTGCATGCCACCTCATGTGCTCAGCAGTCTTCGATGACATAAACAACCTCTGAAGCCTGTCCCTGAGCGGGAAGTATAGGAGAACCTTTGCAGATACATTTTTCTTCCTTCGACTGGTACTAGACTCGGCATCCGTCTCTTTATATCTCGTTGCTCCGCATATGTGGCATGACCGCGCATGTTCGTACTCTTTCCGGTACAACATACAATCGTTCACGCATGCATCAATTTTCTCATAACCCAGACCGAGATCTTTAATTGTCTTCTTCGCCTCGTAGAATGATTTCGGTACTGTCTCACCCATAGGAAAAGCCTCTTTCAGCAACTCTACCAACATATTAAATGACTTATTACTCCAACCATTGAGGCACTTCAAATGAAGAAGCTTTACAGTGAAAGAGAGTTTTGAAAACTTCTCACACCCCGGGTATAGAGGTTGTTCGGCATCTTTAAGCAATCTGTAGAACTTGTCCGCTTCGATATTGGGCTGATCACCTGACGGTGTTTCCGTGCCTATTCCACCTTGCAAATCATGTATCATACCCTGCATGTCATCGTCATCGTCTGTATTAATATTATCATCAGCGATCACTGTGTTTGAAGTTTCACCGTGAGCTGCCATGGGGACTGCATCTAGCTCCTCACCGTGCGAGAACCAACGGGTATAGGTAACGTCAATGCCACGCATTACCAGATCAACCTCACATTCCTCTCGAACCTTCCTAATCACCCTTCCGCAGTCTATACAGGGACACACAATTTTTCCATCAAGCGGTGCAAGACGCTCAAATGCAAAATCCAGAAATTTCCTGACTCCTTCTCTGTACTCTTGGCTCATGCGATTCGAATTACGCATCCAACTCTTATCGATCGAAGACATCTTCGTCTATCTGGCTATACAACACCTGACATATAATTTCAAACAATGTTATAAGACTCCGCACAATTTCGGTTTCGGTTCCCGGGTATGGAACACCAAACCAAAACTTCTACAGGCCATCCACATCCCTAATGGATGAGTGTATTATGATGAGTAGACTAGTCACATAGTAAACCTAGGGTTGCTGGCCAGCATTTGAACTGCTGATAGTTCGAATGCTAGGCATAGCACCAAAGTTATGCGACAGTAAGTCAACAAGTCAGGGAGCCTCATCAAGTAAACACTTGGGGTCTGACGGTTCTCTCTATCGCTCGAGTAGATTTATGGCTTTAGCATACCTCATATCACACCGAACCGACAAAAACCGACCATTTCGGTTTCGGTTTCGATCTTGATTTTTCGTAAACCGAAAAAAATATATATAACCGACAAAACCCACACCGAAACCGACCGACAAAACCGACGCTCACCCTAGTCTAAAAACTACATTTTGCCCCCCATTCAATTCAGTTTTGATAGGATAAAAATCAATGTTTTAAAACATGAAAACTCGACTCGACTCGAAACCTTAATGAGTCGAGTAGACACGACAACTCGGCTAAAACCCGACAAAACTCGAGTCGGATCGAAACTCAGCCGAGTCGGATCGAAACTCGAGTTTTGGACCGAGTCGGATCGAAACTCAGCCGAGTCGAGTTAACTCGGCCGAGTTTCGAGTCGACTCGGCGAGTTTTAAAACAGTGTAAAAATTACCAAATGAGGGAATTAACCACAATATATTACCACAAATATATTACCACAAATTATGGTATTGTTGTAAATCATAATATATTACCACAAGATAAAAATTACCACAATAAATTACCTAATAAAAATTACCACAATATATTACCTAAATAAATTACCACAATATATTACCACAATACCACACTATATTTAATTCCTGTGATTTTACCTAAATAAAAATTACCACAATATATTACCACAAATTAACCGAAGGGGGAAAGGGAGGAGGAGGAGGAGCTCACCAGCGATGGTCGGCAGGCCTCGAGAAGGAGGAGGATGGGTGTCGTAGTCGGTGGCGCGAGAAAGCGGAGGGATGGCCGGAGGTGCAAGGGAGGGGATGGGTGGCCGGCCGGAGGGGGGGTTTAGATCGAGAGAGAGAGAGACAGGTGAAGTAGAGAGAGAGAGAGAGAGAGAGAGAGAGAGGGAAGGCTGCTAGGGAGGCCGGGGAGGGGGGGAGGAGGCCGGGGAGAGAGAGAGAGGGCCGGGAGGCCGGGGAGGGGCGGAGGTCGGGAGGGGGATGGGTGGCCGGGAGGGGGATGGGTGGCCGGAGGGGATCGCGGGGCTGCCGGAGGGGGACGGGGTCGCCGGGGGGTCGGGTCGATGAGAGAGAGAGAGAGATTGAGAGAGGGGCGCGCGCCGGAGTCGAAACACAAAAAGAAAAGGGTGCAGGCTGTGGTGGATAAGTAAGGAGTTTTTACCGACGGAACTATAATTTCCGTCGGTATAATTACTTTATACCGACGGTATAATAATGTCCGTCGGTACAAATCAGCGACGAAACTCAGGGTTCCATTTTTTCCAGAGGCTCGGGTTTTCACCCTGAGTTTCGTCGGGACAATTTTACCGACGGATATTTAATTACCGTCGGTATTGTACCGACGGACATATAATTTCTGTCGGTATAATTAGTTATGCCGACGGAAATATTTAGTCCGTCGGTAAAAACCGCCGACGAAACTCAGGGTTCCATTTTTTTCCAGAGGCTCGGTTTTTACCCTGAGTTTCGTCGGGACAATTTTACCGACGGATATTTAATTACCGTCGGTATCGTACCGACGGCCATATAATCTCCGTCGGTATAAATATTTATACCGACGAAAATATAATGTCCGTCGGTAACAATCTCCGACGAAACTCAGGGTTCTATTTTTTCTAGAGACTTGGTTTTTACACTGAGTTCCGTCATGACATTTTACCGACGGTCTTTATGAAGCCGTCGGTATAAAGTATATTACCGACGGTACATATATGTACCGTCGGTATAAATAATTGTACCGACGAATACTATTTGACCGTCGGTAATAAATATGCAAAAAAAATTTAAAAAATTGAAGTTATAATACCGACGGATATTATTGTCACCGTCGGTAAAAAGTGTATTATTACCGACGGTGATAAAAATGTCCGTCGGTAAAGACCCTCTTTGTTGTAGTGAGTTGTCTCATATTATTAAAGACTATTAGGATGTCACTAGCCATTAATTTGGCTAATCTCCCAATTTCCTATTGGGGGCTACTCTTTCCCACGAGTAGGCTCAGTTGCAGGTCCGGAGGCTCAGGAGTAGCAGTAGGAGTCCAGAGGCGGAGTTGGAGTAGCAGCTTTACCTTTCTGCTTAGTACGTTTGTCTTGTAGTCTTTTCTCCTCAGACATTGTAATTGTATTGGAATAAGAGTTTTCATTAGTTAGTTAGTATTATATGGTTGTAGTTGCAATGGTTCCAGCTGAATTCTTTTGGGTAGGCCTCTCCTCAAGGCCCCAAGCCTAGGATAGATCATGATGAAAATATAAGTGCATATAAATGACTAAATTGATTGACCCTGTAGATAGGAACCCTAGACTGGTGTACCTGAGTGTTAGGGAGTAGATGAGACTACTTGGCTAGCCGTAGGAGGTTTGAGCCTCGTGCTCCCTCAGATAGACTCCTGTCAGTATGTAGTGGCACCGACAAGTCACACATACTGAAAGGATAGGACTTTTGAAGGTCGAGCTGATTAGATAATGTCTTATCTCTATTGATATTTCTCTTCTTTCCTATTTAATAAAAATGTTTTTCGAAAAATCAAATTTAAAAGATTCCCCTCTTGTTTCTCCCTCCTTCTTGTTTTTCATATTAGCGAGCGTAGAAGAAGCCCTGTGAGAACCCAAATTGGTGAAATTAATTGACCAGTCCCAAAATCCCATCCTTTTCTCATCTCACACCCCAGGGATCGGTCTTCAGATTTCTGGGGCGTGACAGGTCCCGTAGATAATCGACCGATCGGTCGAAAATTGTCCGATCGGTCAAAAGTGACCGATCGGTTGAACTTGGCCGATCGGTTAATTTTAACCGATCAATCAAAAGTGACCAATCGGTTGAATTCAATTGGTAGGAGTTGAGGCGATCGGGCAAAAAACATGATTTTTTGCCCGATTCAGTAGAAAATCGACCGATCGGTTGAATTTACCCGATCGGTCAAAATTGACCGATCGATTAAATTCAACCGGTAGGAGTTGAGGCGATCGAGCAAAAAACACGATTTTTTGCCCGATTCAGTAGAAAATCGACTAATCGGTTGAATTTGCCTGATCGGTCAAAATTGACTGATCGGTTAAATTCAACCGGTAGGAGTTGAGGCGATCGGATAAAAAACACGATTTTTTTCCTGATTCAGTAGAAAATCGACCGATCGGTTAAATTTATCCGATCGGTCAAAATTGATCGATCGGTTAAATTCAACCGGTAGAAGTTGAGGTGATCGAGCGAAAAGCACGATTTTTTGCCCGATTCAGTAGAAAATCAATCGATCGGTTAAATTTGCCCGATCGGTCAAAATTGACTGATCGGTTAAATTCAACCGGTAGGAGTTGAGGCGATTGGGCAAAAAACACGATTTTTTGCCCGATTCAGTAGAAAATCGACCGATCGGTTAAATTTGCTCGATTGATCAAAATTGGCCGATCGGTTAAATTCAACCGGTAGGAGTTGAGGCGATCGGGCAAAAAACATGGTTTTTTTACCCAATTCAGTAGAAAATCGACCGATCGGTTGCCCGATCAGTCAAAATTGACCGATCGGTTAAATTCAACCGGTAGGAGTTGAGGCGACCGGGCAAAAAACATGATTTTTTGCTCGATACAGTAGAAAATCGATTGATCGGTTACATTTGCCCGGTCGGTTAAATTCAACCGGTAGAAGTTGAGGCGATCGGGCAAAAAACATGGTTTTTTTACCCAATTCAGTAGAAAATCGACCGATCGGTTAAATTTGCCTGATCGGTCAAAATTGACCGATCGGTTAAATTCAACCGGTACGAGTTGAGGCGATCGGGCAAAAAACACGGTTTTTTGTCCGATTCAGTAGAAAATCGACCGATCGGTTGAATTTGCCTGATCGATCAAAATTGACCAATCGGTTAAATTCAACCGGTAGGAGTTGAGGTGATCGGGCAAAAAACACGGTTTTTTGCCCGATTAAGTAGAAAATCGACCGATCGGTTAAATTCAACCGATAGGAGTTGAGGCGATCGGGCAAAAAACACGGCTTTTTATCCGGTTCAGTAGAAAATCGACCGATCAGTTGAATTTGCCTGATCAATCAAAATTGATCGATCAGTTAAATTCAACCGGTGGGGTTAAGGTGATCGGGTAAAAAATATGGTTTTTTACCCAATTCAGTAGAAAATCGACCGATCGGTTGAATTTGCCCGATCGGCCAAAATTGACCGATCGGTTAAATTCAACCGATGGGAGTTGAAACGATCGGACAAAATACACAGTTTTTTGCCCGATTCAGTGGAAAATTGACCGATCGATTGAATTTGCCCGATCAGTCAACATTGACCGGTCAGTTAAATTCAACCGGTGGGAGTTGAAACGATCGAGCAAAAAACACGGTTTTCTGCCCGATTCAGTGGAAAATCGACCAATCGGTTGAATTTGCCCGATCGGTCAAAATTGACCGATCGGTTAAATTCAACCGGTGGGAGTTGAGGCGATCGGGCAAAAAACACGGTTTTTTGCTTGATTCAGTAGAAAATCGACCGATTCTTTGGTATATCACCCCGATCGTCTGCCTATCGAAGGGGTGAAGGAGGTTGAAGTGATCGGGCAAAAGAGCTTGTATTTTTCTCGATCCTTTGGTATATCACCCCGATCGTCTGCCTTTCGAAGGGGTGAAGGAGGTTGAAGTGATTGAGCAAAAGAGCCTGTATTTTTCCCGATCCTTTGGTACATCACCCTGATCGTCTGCCTGTCGAAGGGGTGATGGAGTTGGTGATTCTCCAGGTTTGATGCTCTGCTTAGGCCGACGGTTTGCTTGGACCGGCGGTTTGCTTGGACCGGCGTTTCGCTTGGACCGGTGGTTCGCTTGGACCGGCGGTTCATCCGGTCCGACGTTTTGTCTGGTCCAATGTTTCGCCTGGAAGAGCGCTTCGCTCGGATGGGCGCCACGTGTCCTTTAAAAAAACATGGCTTTTGATCTGATAACGCCACGTGACACTTCGTTTTTTTCGCCAATTCTTTTGAGTTTATAAGTTCACTCTGGAGTTCATTTGCATCTCCCACGCTATCAAAAAATTTTCAAAGTCCACAGTTTTTGCTTCCTGCTCTCTGCGTTCTCCCGATCAGTTGCGATGACATTATCTGGCAGTGCGAAGAATATCGTTCCCTCCTCAGGCAGCGTGAAGAATGTCATCCCGTCCAAGATGAGGGCTTCGCAGAAAAGGAAAGAGAGGGTCGAGACTTCGCCGAAGGTTAAAGGCAGAGGCAAGGGCAAGTGCGCTCTAGGAGTGCTTGGCAAGAGGCACCGAGGAGTGGGGTTTGCCTCTGCTCCTTCTCGGCCAGAGTACATCCCTAAGGCCGAGTTTGTGCTGAGGCCGCTGAGGGCATTGTAGGAGCCGGTGTTCGAATTTGGCACTGGCAAGAAGTTTGTTGAAGCCAAGAGGGCCAAGTGGGAGAAACTGCTGTTGGAAATAAATCCATGGTAGAGGCTCGCAGCGGAAACGATTTTGCGGTCGAAAGACCGTTCATGGTGCACGTTACACGATTTAAACTTTCATCGAAACTAATCTACATATGTGTGCATGTGTATGCACGTGAATCGAAAATCCCTAACGGCAATCTAGCATAATAATTAACTAGCATGCATGCAAATCATAATACTCGCTAGATCTACATGTTAGATTACACATACCTTTCGTAGGGATCTTTTAACCGCGGAGAATTATCTTCTTTATCGATGGAGACGGAAGATCATTCGCGAAGATGCCGATGGTACGAATAGAGACATTGCCTTCTTGTTCACCCGATCTCACACGATGCACGGAACGTCGCTCTCGGATCTCTGAGTGCCTCCGAAGAACGACCCTCCTCCTTCTTTAGAACTCCACGTGAGGAAGACGAAGTTGCAAGCGAGAAACGGGAGAGAGATTACGGAGAGAACTAGAGAGATGAGAGAAGAAGGGGGTTCGGTTTTGGCATCCCTATGGCCGGCCCCATATAGCCCTATATATAGGGCCGGCCTACCCCCTTGGATAAGGATCCAAGGGGATAAAGACCTCCCACAATTATCTATCCAATCTCACCCTTTTATCTCTCCTTGTATTTATCCGTTTTTCCACTTTTTAGGGCTCGATTTGACCGTTTCAAACCCTCATCCCTATCCATATGGCCGGCCCTATAGATGAGGGATTCTCATCACTACAACATAGGGTCGGCCCTAGCAAGGTCTCCCACTGCTTAGGGTCGGCCAAAAGTGAGGTCCGGCAGAGTGAGGTTTTTACCAAAACGCCCTGACGCCTCATTTTGACCATTTCTAGCGTGCGATACCTAGCGACCATTACTTAAGTGATTTCTACTACTTACCTTGCTATTAACTGAGACCACCAGAGGGTGCCTCTAGCAAAGTCAACTACTCAACTCGCAGCATACCCCGGTGCATCGCACCTATACAGCGAAGTTCACTTATGGCTAGGGATTACTACTTACGCCTCTGTACTAGTCTCGGGCATAACCCTTAGTACTCGTATGTAGTTACGCATCTACCGTGTTCCAGTGCCAAGCACACACAGAGCGTATACTTCTTTCTTCCTCTTTATGCTTAAGGTATTCCGAGGAGATGGTTCAAGAACCGTACATAATGTTGATAGGTGGAACCATCAGGGACCGGGGTTCATGGCTTCCAACTCAAGCTCGATCGACACACTACCCGAGTGTACCATCGATCCTCTGAGCTCGAGTTAACCTGCGTAGCCACCCAGAGTGCGACGCAGGCTGCACTCCAATTCACCCGGACTTACTATGTTCTCCATCATACCCCTGCTCTCCGCTTAGTAGTGGTAAACTCGATGTCCCTCCACTTGATGCCATGATTCACTTCGAGCGGTGGAGACTACCGTCAGACTCGAATGATCATATGACTTAGTTCCTTCCTGGTTGACCTATACATCGTACCTCTGATTACCCCGTCGAGTAATCGAACCCGGTCAACAGTCAAACTGGTGACCACCAGGCCTAGGTTTGGTACAGTGTAAGTCACCCCAAGGAACGCACCTCCCTTCAGGGGTGTGGATGGCCTGCAGGAGTGACACGCTAATGCAACGCCAGCCGGGTAACCCAGTACACCGTGGTTTTGGATCACTGCATACGGATCCTCACACATTGGTGCGCCAAAGCACCACGCAACTGGTTAGTCCATCAGACGTGTTTCCTCGGGGTTTAGGACCGTTTTACCCTAAGCAGAAACACGGTTTAGTGTACTAGTGTCTGCTCACTGATCTGTACACCGTGTTAGTTCCATTCAGCCACAGACACTATGCCTGGTGATGACCATGGTGAAGACATCCCATGAACTGTCATCGCCAACAGCGTAACATGGTGAGGCGACCAACCTGATCATAGCTGCGAACTGATTTAGATTATATGAGACCAATCCACTCAGTCTTCAACTCAGTGGACTACCATATAACCATGGCTCTCTGTTCTTAAAAGAACACGTAACTATATTACGCACCCATATGCATCTCATATAATAATAACTATCAATCTTCATTAGACCAAAACATTAAAGTTTTTACAAGCTTAGAACACATCAATCCTAACAATCTCCCACTTGGTCTAGCGAAGCAAAACAATTTTGACTCCCATTGCGTCCATATGTCGATCGAATGCCTTGGTAGGTATTGCCTTTGTAAAAGGATCAGCAATATTATCTGTAGATGTAATCTGTGTCACCGCTACTCGCCCTTGCTTTTGAAACTGCCGAATCAAGTGGAACTTGAGATCGATGTGCTTCCCCTTTTGGTGATGTCTTAGCTCCCTTGCTTGTGCTACCACCCCACTATTATCGCAGTAAAGCACAATAGGTAACTGGGCCTCTGGTACGCACCCCAAATCCGTAAGGAATTTCTTGAGCTATACCTCCTCTTTGGCTGCCTCGCACGCTGCAACGTACTCAGCCTCTGTGGTAGAGTCTGCGATGCATTTCTACTTCACACTCTGCCAACTAACCGTTGCTCCTCCTAACATAAACACAAAACCTGATGTCGATTTTCTGGATTCCAAATTTGACATAAAGTTAGAATCTGTGTATCCAATCGGCGTCAGTTATTGTGCAGTGTAAACCAACTCATAGTCCCTTGTTCTATGAAGATACTTGAGTATACACTTCACTGATGTCCAGTGATCTGGACCCGGATTCGACTGAAACCGACCCATCATGCCTACTGCGAAACAGATATCTGGCCTTGTACAATGCATAGCATATATTAGACTACCTAATACCGAAGCATAATGTATCTTCTGTATTTCTGCTCTCTCCTCAGGTATCTTAGGACATTGATCCTTAGACAGTTTTACGCCATGTTTAAATGGCACAAAACCCTTCTTGGAGTTTTGCATGTCAAACCTACCCATAGCCTTATCTATATACGTGGCCTGTGACAGCGAGAGAATCATGTTCTGGCGATCTCGTGTTACCTTGATCCCCAAAACATAACTCGCTTCACATAGGTCTTTCATATCGAACTGTGTTGACAACCAGACCTTTACCGTTGACAATGTTCCAATATCATTTCCAATGAGTAGAATATCGTCTACGTAAAGTATCAAATATACCACTGTAGTCTTATCACTCCTTTTGTATACACATGGTTCATCCTCGTTTTGAGTAAATCCATATGACTGGATTGTCTGATTAAAACGGATGTTCCAACTTCTAGATGCTTGCTTTAGTCCATAAATGGATTTTTGCAACTTGCAAACTAGATGTTCCTGCTCTGACTCAAAACCTGGTGGTTGCATTATATAAATGTCTTCTTCCAAATTTCCATTGAGGAATGCTGTCTTGATATCCATTTGCTAGATCTCCCAGTTGTAATGGGCTGCAATGGATAGGAGGATCCGAATAGACTTTATCATAGCTACCGGTGAGAAGGTTTCATCAAAGTTGATTCCTTCTCTCTGGATATAACCCTTGGCAACTAATTTAGCTATATAAGTCTCAATTATACCATCGGATCCTCTCTTCTTCTTATACACCCACTTACACCCAATAGGTTTAATATTGGATAATGGTGTAACAAGAGTCCAGACAGCGTTATGGGACATTGATGCAATTTCTGCCTCCATAGCCTTTTGCCAGTCAGAGCCGTCAGAAGCTCCCACTGCCTCATCGTAGCTCAGTGGGTCATCCTATTGACCCTTTGGATCAACCAAGACGGTTTCTCCAAAGTATCTATCAGGAGCTCTGATGTTTCTCCCACTGCGACGAGGTGGTGGTTGTGTTACAGGATTAATAGGTTTTACAGTATCTGGTATATTAGTGTCTGTGATCTTAGCTCCCACTATGTTTCGGATGTGCTCTCTGATCTTGTACCTAGTAGCTCATCCAGAACTACCTTACTAGTAGGTTTGTGGTCCAGAATATAATCCCGTTCTAGGAAATCGGCATTCGTAGAAACGATCACCTTCTTTTCCTCAGGATCATAAAATAGACCACCTTTGGTCTCCTTAACCTACAAACAAACATACTTTGGACTTCAGTTCCATCTTATCCCTCTTATCCTTCCGCACATGTGCAGGACATCCCCATATTCTAAAATGTTGTAGTTTCGGTTTATTCCTTGACCACAGCTTTCTAGGGGTTTGAGGTACTGACTTAGACGGAACGTGGTTCAGAATATAAACTGCTATTTATAGGGCATATCCCCAAAATGTTATTGGTAAACTGGCGTAACTCATCATTCTGCGAACCATGTCCAACAAGGTTCGATTCCTTCTCTCGGAAACTCCATTCTGTTGTGGGGTTCCTGGAGCAGTAAACTGAGATTTTATCCCATGCTCCACCAGATGCCCTAGGAACTCGTCAGATAGGTACTCACCTCCTCGATCAGATCGAAGGGTTTTTATACATTTACCTGTCTGCTTTTCTACTTCAGCCCTGAACTCTTTGAACATGTCAAAGGATTCCGACTTCCGTTGCATCAGGTAAATGTAACCATATCTTGAGTAATCATCAGTAAAAGTGATGAAGTACTCATGGCCTCCTATCGCCTTGACGCTCATGGATCTACACACATATGAATGGATTAACTCCAATACCTCAGTAGCTCTTATTCCTTTGCCTTTAAAGGCCCTCTTGGTCATCTTGCCTTCCAGGCAGGATTCACAGGTGGGAAGGATCTCCGTAGGATCTGTTTCCAGAAGCCCGGCCTTCACTATCCTATGGATCCTGTCTAAGCCAATATGCCCAAGTCGTAAGTGCCACAATTGGGTTAAATTTTTCGAAGGTTTCTTACGCTTAGATGAATTAACATTAAATGCTGAAGTTATTATGTTATCTTTTTCAAATTTAGGACTGATAATATAGAGATGATTCTGAACCATTCCTCTTATTATAAAAGTTCCATTCAGCTTAAACGACACACCAGAAGCATCAAAATAAACTGAATAACCTTCATTAACTAAAGAAGAAACAGAAATCAAGTTACGTCTTAAGGACGGTACATAAAAAACATCTCTAAGAGTCAAAGTCTTATTATTCGAAAAACTAAGATTAACGTCTCCAATAGCTTCAGCAGCAGCCACGGCCTCAGTTCCCATGCTCAAGGTCACCTCTCCATCAAGCAACCTTTTGCTTTCCCGAAACCCCTGAAGAGAGTTACAGACATGGTTAGTGGATCCAGAATCCACAATCCAACTATCAAAAGAACTATTACTTGCAAGAAATGATTCAATAACTAAAAGTTGTAGATTACCTTCACCAGCATTATGAGGCTTCTTGCAGTCCTTCTTCCAATGACCATTCTGGCCACACCGGAAACACTTCGTGCCCGGTTTCTTTGATTCTCCAGACCTAGAGGACCCAGCAGAGTCCTGCACAGGCGCTGACTTAGGTTTCTTCTTATGTTTCTTGCTCTGAGGTTTACCAGACTTCTTGAAGGATCTGCGTTGCACATGAAGTGCTTCGCCCTTCTGCTTGAAGTCATCCTCAACTGCCTGGAGAGCTCCCAGAAGCTCTGCATTTGTCATAGCCAACTTGTTCAAATTAAAGTTGGTGACAAAGCCTTCAAAGGTTCCAAACAGTGACGAGAGGAAGATGTCTGTCAACATCTCGCCTTCTAGCACAATGTCCATGGTCGCTAGTTCGTTCTGGAACCCAAACATTTTCATCACGTGTTCCCGAACCAGCATCCCATTGGACATCTTAGTGCCGACGAGTTTCTTGATGGTAAGGTATCGCGCAACGCGATTGTGACCTTCAAACATCTCCTTCAGATACAACATCATGTCAGAAGCGTCAGGCATCTCCTTGACTTGCTTCTGCAGAGTTGTTTGCAAGGATGCTATAATATAGTATTTACATATTTCATTAGATTCCTTCCAGTCAGTGAAAACCTTTAACTGTGCCTTTGTGGCATCGGGTCCTGGCAAATCCGACTCAGGGTCATTCAGTGTTGTCATATGTTTACCAATCCTTAGGACCAGATACAGGTTGCGCTTCCAGTCCTCATAGTTGGGACCGGTAAGTTTGTGGTCATTTAGGATAGCGGACAGGGGGTCTAACTTAGTCATCTGAAAATAAAAGATTGAATATGAGAATGCGTGAAAAATCATTTTATGGATTTTTTAAAACAAGCTAATTATATCCATATGTCAACGCTACCCTCAAGCAAAGCCATTTCTATGGATTAATTAACCATGTATGTAAGATCTCGGAATCGACTGTACCTGCCCCAGGGGGCATCATACAGCGTCAATCTGCTATCACGGGCCTTTTCCTTGACCCTATCCAAATCTGCCAACTAAGGGCTTTGATAGACCATGGTTATCTTTCGGCCAGTACCACGTGATCCCCATTGTCTGAGCAACGAATGCCTCACATATACTATGGATGCTTACCCACGAGCCTAGGTAAATACGACACGGGAGTTCATGCGGCCCCCACTAGGGTGGGATGAAAAGCCCTTCTCTCCTCACCCCGTAATTACCATATCTAAAGAGAGATCACTATGTGATTTGGCATGGAATGACACAACCCCCATCCTAGGGGATGTTGAGATACGCCTCTCCACCCTAACACGAAGCGATTGGCCGTGGAGGCCAGGGGATCTCAAAAGAGTCATCTCTTGCATCCCTTATTATATATGAGGGTTATTTTGCGAGTATGAATTTATGCAAATGCAAAGGTAGTGACCTCCTATATACTAGACCCTGGTCACACCATGCTCTCACTAGCGTTCAAGCCCTTCACCTAGCATTAATCATTCTCGGAATATCATAGTCCCTGCCTCAAGTGGATTTCTCCATTCAAGGGTCACATTACATATTCTGAGAATATCGATGCTCTGCAAAATTGGTTATCACGCTAATGCTCTGGAGCTAATCCTAGAGTCAGACTCACTGGAAGGACTCCCACTAGTCATGGCGCCTTGCTTATGAATTTGATAATTGATGTTCAATGGATCTCCATTTCATCTTTGATTTCGATGCTGGCCAAATAAGCACACCCGGCTAGTCGGATGTTGAACTAATGGTGGCATAACCATATGCGATGGGATCCCACTAACATCAAAAGTCAAATAAATAATAGGCGTCATCTAGTGGGATCCTATCCTCAAACGGTCGCTTGGACCGGAGAGGAAAGACATCCCTCTGAAAACTGATAATCACATTATCTCATCGGGGTTCGATATGAAGCATAAAGAACTAATAAAGAAAGCAACCATAAAGACTGAATTAAGTTCAGGGTCCGACCCCTGAACTTAATTTGTACAGCGCAGGCCTCTAGCTTTCTTCGCAAGGTCCCTCGGTCCGGCTCCTCCGTCGCGCTCGCGAACACTTTGCCGGACCGTCTTCATCCTCCAGGGTTTCGCTCACGCTCCCGATGATGGATTTCTTTGACACATCTTTCTTCTCGATTTGTAACCGAAAAAGTCTAGTACGCTTCGAGCAAGTGTTCACTCGTACACAATTTCCTAGAAAGAAAAGAAAACACACCTAGAAAGAAAAAGGCCATGGCAACCGAGGATGGTCAACCCTCATCACTCGCCCAATCTACGGCTCAATTACATATCCACACACAAAGAGCAAATCCAGACAATGGCTAACTCGGGGTCCGACCCCCGGTAGCAAGTACAAAATATAGATCTAGATTTTTTTTATAGCGGCGCCCTGCAAGAATGATTAATAGAACAAGCACAATATATACATATGCATGATCTAAGCGTAAGAACCCCGATGATCTCACGCATTCATCATGCGCACACATGTTGGTTTCATGAAAAAACATGAAACACACACCACTAATGCGGCTCTGATACCAATTGTTGGAAATAAATCCATGGTAGAGGCTCGCAGCGGAAACGATTTTGCGGTCGAAAGACCGTTCATGGTGCACGTTACACGATTTAAACTTTCATCGAAACTAATCTACATATGTGTGCATGTGTATACACATGAATCGAAAACCCCTAACGGTAATCTAGCGTAATGATTAACTAGCATGCATGCAAATCATAATACTCGCTAGATCTACATGTTAGATTACACATACCTTTCGTACAGATCTTTTAACCGCGAAGAATTATCTTCTTTGTCGATGGAGACGGAAGATCGTTCGCGAAGATGCCATTGGTACGAATGGAAACATTGCCTTCTTGTTCACCCGATCTCACACGATGTACGGAACGTCACTCTCGGATCTCTGAGTGCCTCCGAAGAACGACCCTCCTCCTTCTTCAGAACTCCACGCAAGGAAGACGAAGTTGCAAGCGAGAAACGAGAGAGAGATTAGGGAGAGAACTAGAGAGATGAGAGAGGGAGGGGGTTCGGTTTTGACATCCCTATGGCCGGCCCCATATAGCCCTATATATAGGGCCGACCTACCCCCTTGGATAAGGATCCAAGGGGATAAAGACCTCCCACAATTATCTCTCCAATCTCACCCTTTTATCTCTCCTTGTATTTATCCGTTTTCCCACTTTTTAGGGCTCGATTTGACCGTTTCAAACCCTCATCCCTATCCATATGGCCGGCCCTATAGATGAGGGATTCTCATCCCTACAACATAGGGCCGGCCCTAGCAAGGTTTCCCACTGCTAGGGTCGGCCAAGAGTGAGGTCCGGCAGAGTGACGTTTTTACCAAAACGCCCTAACGCCTCATTTTGACTATTTCTAGCGTGCGATACCTAGCGACCATTACTTAAGTGATTTCTACTAGTTACCTTGCTATTAATTGAGACCACCGGAGGGTGCCTCTAACAAAGTCAACTAGTCAACTCGCAGCATACCCCGGTGCATCGCACCTATGCAGCGAAGTTCACTTATGGCTAGGGATTACTACTTGCGCCTCTGTACTAGTCTCGGGCATAACCCTTAGTACTCGCATGTAGTTACGCATCTACCGTGCTCTAGTGTCAAGCACACACAGAGCGTATACTTCCTTCTTCCTCTTTATGCTTAAGGTGTTCCGAGGAGATGGTTCAAGAACCGTATATAATGTTGATAAGGTGGAACCATCAGGGACCGGGGTTCATGGCTTCCAACTCAAGCTCGATTGACACACTACCCGAGTGTACCATCGATCCTCTGAGCTTGAGTTAACCTGCGTAGCCACCCAGAGTGTGACGCAGGCTGCACTCCAATTCACCCGGACTTACTATGTTCTCCATCATATCCCTGCTCTCCGCTTAGTAGTGGTAAACTCACTGTCCCTCCACTTGATGCCATGATTCACTTCGAGCGGTGGAGACTACCGTCAGACTCGAATGATCATATGACTTGGTTCCTTCCAGGTTGACCTATACATCGTACCTCTGATTATCCCGTCGAGTAATCGAACCCGGTCAACAGTCAAACTGGTGACCACCAGGCCTGGGTTTGGTACAGTGTAAGTCACACCAAGGAACGCACCTCCCTTCAGGGGTGTGGATGGCCTGCAGGAGTGACACGCTAATGCAACGCCAGCCGGGTAACCTAGTACACCGTGGTTTTGGATCACTGCATACGGATTCTCACACATTGGTCCAAAGCACCACGCAACTGGTTAGTCCATCAGACGTGTTTCCTTAGGGTTTAGGACCGTTTTACCCTAAGCAGAAACACGGCTTAGTGTACCAGTGTCTGCTCACTGATCTGTACACCGTGTTAGTTCCGTTCAGCCACAGACACTGTGCTTGGTGATGACCATGGTGAAGACATCCCATGAACTGTCATCACCAACAGCTTAACATGATGAGGCGACCAACCTGATCACAACTGCGAACTGATTTAGATTATATGGGACCAATCCACTCAGTCTTCAGCTCAGTGGACTACCATATAACCATGGCTCTCTGTTCTTAAAAGAACACGTAACTATGTTACGCACCCATATGCATCTCATATAATAATAACTATCAATCTTCATTAGACCAAAACATTAAAGTTTTTACAAGCTTAGAACACATCAATCCTAACAGCTGCTTCACCGAAGGTGCCCACTGTCCTACCCTCGCTGGAGTTCAATCCGCTTTCGGGATTGATAAGCGGGTTGTCTTCACCAACGTTGCCAGCAAGGAGCAGGTCATGGGGACGATTGTCACGATCGGCCAACTGAACTGTGGCCTTCGTCTGCCGCTGCCGATGTTCGTTGCCCGAGTGTTGAACACTTCGGGCCTTTGCCCAGGGTAGCTGACGGGGAACGCGTGGAGGATCATCTACGCATTCTGCAGGGTAGAGTCTGACCACCAAAAGGAGCTGAGTGCCTGCTACTCCAGCACTCCCGAAGGTGAACCGGCCCGGATAGATTTGGGCTATTTCTTCTACCACTATAAGTGGGTGTCGAGGAAGGATAACCCGCTCTTCAACCTGCACGGTATCTCCACCCTTCGCCCGATCACCGACACGGTGTCGTCTGACAAACTCTACACGGACTGGCCAATTGCTGTCTGGGGAGCGTGGACTCCCTTCTCTGTGCCTGAGACTCCTCGCCCTCAGGTGCATCAGGAGGTTGAGAAATACGCCCCTAGAGGGGAGTTGGGCTGGACGTCTGATCGAGTCGGAGCAATCGACAACCTCTTCTTGGAGCTGACCTGCGGCACCAGATCGTGGAAGCAGTTTTTGAATTGCCCGGTCTGGCACGGCAACGCCAATCTGATGCACCGATTGATAGTTCGATATGAAGACAACGACGCCTTGTATTCGGATTACGAAGAGAATCCGGAGACAGGCCAGTTGGTCCGATATATCAGGGCCGAGAAGAAGGTGTACGGGGCGAGGCGATGCTCGATCCCGACGGAGGAGAAGCTGGTGATGACCAGGCGGGGCCAGGTCAAGAAGAGGAGGGTATTGAAGGAGGTGGAGAAGGAGAAGGAAGAAGAAAAGCAGGAAGAAGAAGAAGAGGGAGAGGATGAAGAAGGGGGAGGTGAAGAAGAAGAAGAAGAGGAAGATAAGGAGGAGGAGGAAGAAGAAGAAGAAGAAGAAGAAGAAGGAAACGAAGATGAAGATGAAGAAGAAAAAAAAGGGGAGAGAGAAGAAGAGAGAGGAAGGAGTGAGGGTGGAGGGAATGACATCCCTCCTAAACCTCCCGGGGCCGGACATGTCCCTCCTATCGACGAGGCTAAGGCCCGTCGAATGGAGGATGCCATGGACTTGGAGGGCGACGGTAAGAAGATGCCGCCCACTTATTATTTTGAAACCATGGTGCGCCCTACGCGCATTAAGATCAGGTACTCGGGGAGTGATGGGGTTGCTAGCAACCCCACGCCCCTTGCACAAGTACCCCCGGATGGCCTCCGCCAGGAAGGGGCTTCGACCAGTGGAGGGCTGGAGGTTGAGCAACCAAAGGTTGCGCCTCGACTCACTGCTGCTCAGATGGCGGAGGAGACAGTTGTACTTGTCGCCTCTTTTCATTATGCAGGCGAGCAACACGAGAAAGGGGAGATTTCTCCTCCTCGCGATGTTCCTTCTCCTTTACGAAGGGAGGGAGGAAGTTGTGGGGAGGTTGGGACACCCCAACCTATACCTGTCGTATCCCCCGTGAGGGAGAGGTCAACCTCCAGGGGTAAGAGCCCTGATCGGGGGAAAGGGCAGGCCAAAGCATCCTGAGTGGGCATTGCAAGTATGTTTCTGCTAACTCCACCTCTTCACTGTTTTTGATTTTTGAAATGTCTTGACTCTTGCTCTGTCTGTAAACGTTCATGCTGGTCTCCCTCCGGTGATGCGAGATCTGGGTGAGGTTGATATCAACCACCCGACAGGGGTGATAAGGAGGTTGTGCAACCTTCCTGATGCGCCTCTGGAAGAAGCCTACGACAGGCTCGAAGTTGTGGTAAGTGTATCAACTTGATTTGGACTTCGAATTGCAATTCTCTGATATGCTTTTATTCGTTCCCTGTCATTGGCAGAACTCCGCAGTGTTGAAGCTTGCTAGCAAGCTCTTCAGGAGGGCAGGTGAGCGGGGGGCTTCGACAGAAGTCGCTCGCTTGGATGCCCTCTTGGAGGCTGCGAACAAGGAGAAGGAGAAGCTGCAGAAGGCTCTGTCTGCTAGCAAGAAGGTTGTTCGTCAGGAACAACAGGAGAAAAAGAACCTGAATGCCTCCTACGTTGATCTGGACAAGGAGATCTTTGACTTGAAGAATAGGTTCTTCAAGATGGAGACTACGGCCTTCAATCGACTGACGGAGATCAATGAACTGAAGGCCGACCTTACTGCGAAAGAGGCATCTTTCGCGGCTAAAGAGGAAGCCTATCAGAATGAGCTGGAGCAGATGCGCGTTGACACTGAGAGTTATAGGTCAACTACAGAGAAGGCGATAGAGGCCCTCAGGCAGGCACATGCTAGTGGCGTCCATTCTTCTAAGGCATCTGCGGCGAGCAAGTCTCGCGGTGGATCCGAGAGTGATAGGTCGCGTGCTCAGAGTGTGGCAAAACCCTGATGTACTCTTTTTCTTTCTTTGTACTTGTAACATGTATATTCGAATATTTGAACCTGCAAAATTTTGAGTAATAGAAAAGACTTGTTTTGCATGTTCGAAAAGTCTTCTATTTTGAATGTTCTGAATGTTAGTGTTTTGAATGGAATATTTGAATGTGTTGTATATCTGCTTGTAAAGGGTCGTGTCGCAACTCGATCACCCGAACTTGTTAAAACAACTTGATAATTGAAGGTTGTTTAACATCTGCCTGTAAGGGATCGTGTCGCAACATGAGCTCCCAAACTTGTTAAAATAACTTGATAGTTGAAGGTTGTTTAACATCTGCTTGTAAGTGGTCGTGTCGCAACACGAGCTCCCAAACTTGTTAAAACAACTTGATAGTTGAAGGTTGTTTAACATCTGCCTGTAAGGGGTCGTGTCGCAACACGAGCTCCCAAACTTGTTAAAACAACT
Source organism: Chamaelirium japonicum (assembly GCA_947650365.1). NCBI lineage: Eukaryota > Viridiplantae > Streptophyta > Magnoliopsida > Liliales > Melanthiaceae > Chamaelirium > Chamaelirium japonicum. The sequence goes on from OX393560.1 coordinate 55,041,891, forward strand.
TGATAATTGAAGGTTGTGCTGTCTCACAACTTGAAATTGTTTGAGGGTTCGAATGGACAAGATGGATGTTTGAAAGCATTATTCATTCAGTATGGAAGTTACATCAAGGATAAAACATTTTGAGATGTCTAGCATTCCAAGCTCATGGTAGTCGATCTCCATCTGGCGAGATCAAGCGATAGGATCCTTTACCTCCCATCGATTCAACTATGTAGGGTCCTTCCCAATTGGGAGCTAATTTTCTGCTGATGTGCTCTCTGATGTTGTAGAAGACCGCTCTAAGGACCAAGCTTCCGATAGGGAAGTGTCTTTTGATGACCTTCTAATCGTAGGTTCGTTTGATCTTTTGCTGGTAATTGGCAATGAGGATGATTGCTTGATCACACACCTCTTCTGAGAAGTCGAGGTCATCAGTACGAAGTTCGTTATTTATCTCTTCTTCGACTGCTCTAGTCTTCAGAGTATTAGAGATGACTTTTGTTGGGAGAACTGCTTCTGATCCATAAGTCAGACGAAAGGGCAAGAATCCAGTCGATCGCCTCGGAGTAGTTCGATATCCCCACAAGACCTCTGGTAGAACCTTCTCCTATAATCTTTTCTTTTCATCGAGTTTCTTCTTGTGTAACCCAAGGATAGTTCTATTAGAGGCTTCAGCTTGACCGTTGCACTGAGGGTACCTCGGAGTCGAGTAGAAGAGCTTGATCCTGTGGTTTAGACATAATTCACAGAATTTGTCGGAATCGAATTGAGCTCCATTGTCAGCAATCAGGATTTATGGCGTACCAAACCTTGAGAAGATGTTATATATGATGAACTTGATGACTTCATCATCAGTCTCTCGAAAGAGTGGCACCGCTTTCATCCATTTGGTGAAGTAATCTGTGGCTAACAGTAGATACTTCTTCTTGCTGGGTGTTGGTAGGAAATGACCCAAGAAGTCCAACCCCCATTGATGGAAAGGTCATGGACTTGTTAGCGGATGTAGTTCAGCTATTAGGAGATGGATAGCTCGAGCGTGTCATTGACAATACTCGCACCTTTGAACCACTTGACGAGCATATCTTGCCATTGTTGACTAGTAGTAACCTTGAAGCTTTATCTTGGCTTCGAGAGATCTTCCACTTGAATGGTTCCCACAGGCTCCAGAATGGATGTTGATTAGGATCGCCTTAGCTTGTAGGGGACTAACATATTTGAGCAACATCCCATTGCGCGATCTGAAGTAGAGATTCGCTTCGTGGAGGCTATAGCATGGAAGTTTCCTTTGAAGTCTTCTAGCTTGAATTGGGTCTTCTGGCATTTTGCCTTGTTTGAAGAAGTCGAAGATTGGCTGTCTCCAATCTCCGAGTTCGTTTGCCATGGCAAGACTGGAGGTTGGCTGTTTCTAACCCCCAGATCTTTCAGTAGTGGCGACGATCTGTTGATCGATGATAGTCTTGGGCGACTCTTGATAGTCGATCTGTATTCGCCTTTCTCCGAGTGAGTCTCTAAGAACCGAAGCGGCATTAGCTAGGGCATCGGCTTCTCGATTTTCTGCTCTCAGGACTTGGATAAATTCGGTGCTAGCAAAACGTTATTGGTGATGTCGCACCAGAGCTAGGTAATGCTATATCCTTTCTTCTCACGCTGTGTACTTCCCGTTGATCTATCTTATTATTAGTTGTGAGTCGCTGTAGATGGTGAGTCGATCTACCCCCAAGGATTCAACAATCTCTAATCCGGAGATGAGTGCCTCATACTCGGCTTCATTGTTGGTAGCTTTGAACCCGAGGAGAATGGCCTTTTGAAGATGATCGAGTTCGGGGGATATCAAGACTATCCCGATTTCTGAATCGATCGCACTTGAAGCTCCATCAGTGTAGAACTTCCATCGGGCTGGCGGGGTAGCAGGAGCCTCAAGGCTTGAATTGATGGTCTTTGGAGCTAGATTGAATAGAGGTTCATCTCCGTCCTCGAGGCGCATATCGACATCTTTCGCCCAAGTAATGGGGTCTTCCACGGGGAAGTCGGCAAGGAAGTCAGCAATCGCCTGCCCCTTGAGTGAAGTGCGAGGTTTGAATTAAATCTCGAGAGCGCTCATTTTGATCACCCATTTTGTCATTCGACCCGCTCGACCTGCCTTATCGAGAATGTCTTTGAGTGGGTGTTCCGAGACAACCGTTATCGGGTGAGAAACGAAATAGGGTCATAGGCGTCGTGAGGCCGTAAGTAAGGCCAGCGTGACCTTTTCGATCTTTTAGTAGCGAGTCTCTGCCGGAAGAAGGGTATGGCTGATGTAGTAGACTGGACATTCTACACCTTCCCTTCTGCTTACTAAGACCGCACTGATGACTTGATCGGTCACGACGAGGTAGAGCCAAAGATCTTCCTTTGCGAGTAGAGCTGCAAGGATAGGAGCTCTCGTGAGATAGTTCTTGATGTCTTGGAAGGCTTGTTCGCAGATCGGACTTCATCCTTAGGTGTCTGCCTTCCGTAATTTGTCGAACAGAGGCTTGCATTTGTCGAAAGATTTTGAGATGAACCGATTGAGAGTAGCTAGTCTACTAATGAGGCACTGAACCTCCTTATGATTTATAGGCGAAGGCATAACAATGATTGCTCGAATCTGGTCGGGATTGGCTTCGATGCCTCTCTTGGTCACGAGGTGACCCAGGAATTTGCTCGATTAAACTCCGAAGGCACACTTAGCTGGGTTGAGCTTCATACGATACTTTCGGAGGATTTGAAATGTCTCTGTCAGGTCGGAGAGGTAGTTCTCTCGGTTTGAGCTTTTGGTGAGAAGATCGTCAACGTAGACTTCGACGTTGCGGCCGATCTGTTCTTCGAACATCTTCATGACTAACCTTTGATAGGTTGATCCAGCGTTCTTGAGGCCGAAGGGCATCACATTATAGCAGTAGAGGCCTCGGTCCGTCACGAAGCAAGTTTTCTCTTGATCATCCGAATGCAGGGGGATCTGGTTATACCCGGAGTATCTAACCATGAACGATAGTAGCTTGTGGCTAGCAGTGGCGTCGACGAGTCGATCTATCCTTGGCATGGGGAATAGGTCTTTGGGACACGCCTTGTTAAGGTTGGTGAAGTCGATGTAGACTCTGACTTTCCCGTTCTTCTTAGGGACCGCAATAATGTTGGAGATCCAAGTAGGGTACTCTACTTCGCGGATGAAGCCTGTTGCGAGTAACTTATTGATCTCCTCTTGGACAATGGCCTGATGTTCTGATCGAATTGCTCGTGGTTTTTGCTTGACAGGCTTCACTCCTTCTTTGATAGCAAGTCGGTGACATGCGTCATCGGGGTTAATCCCGGGCATATCTTCGAAGCACCAAGCGAAAGACGTCAATGTTGGATCGAAGGAAGGATACTATGTCTCGCGCTTCTGCGTCGCTTAGACTGGTACCCATGAAAGTCTCTCGAGGGAGATCGCCACTGCCGATGTTTATTGGAATAATTTCTTCGATTGAAGGTGAGGTCTCCCACTCGATTGGTGGAGGTTCGGCCAGTGGGATCTCCTTTGGTTTCTATCTTGAAGAAGGGGTTGTTTCATATCTCAGGCGCTTTGGTGGTGCCAGGTCTACTCGACGGTCTGTTTTTGCGGCAGCCACTTCGCAAGATCGCCCAACTTATTGATCTCCTCGGATGCAGACGATACCCTCTCCTGTTGCAAATTTAAGGAGTTGATGGTAGGAGGAGGGGATAACATTGATCTGATGGAGGAATGGTCGCCCAAGAATGATGTTGTAGTTGGACGTCCCTTCGACGATGGCGAACCTTACGGAGACTCGAGTCTCTCGGCTGAGGTCGAGGGTGAGTCTTGACTCCCCCATTGTCATGCTTTGCTCACTATTGAAGCATGTGATCACAGTCGGGGCGACTTTAAGGCTCGAGTATTTATGTCCCAGATGCTTAAAGCAGTCCGAGAACATAATATCGATGGAGCTTTCGGTGTCGATGAGAATGCGATTGACGGTGCTCCCATCAATGATGAGCCGAAGGACTAGGGGATCCCAATGTAGAGTATGGACTCCTTGAAGGTCGGAGTCATTGAAGATGATAGATGGCCATGCTAGGCCTTTGATGGGTTTCTCGACCCATGTATCTTCTTTGTTTGCTGCGGAGCAAACATTGAAAATGCGCCGCACTTGCCGGTCAACCTCTTTACCGGTCAGTATTTGATTGTGCAGCGCTCCATGGATGCAAAAAATGTTGGCTCGCACGGAGACGGTTGATAGATTGGTAGAGACTTGGTGGATCCAGCATGCTTCCTTCCCTTTCGCAGAAGGTCGGTGTTGATCTTGCCCGCCTTTGACAAACTTCCGGAGATGGCCTTCTCATAGCAGGTCCTCTAGATAATACCTCAGTCGATAGCATCGATCGGTGGAATGGCCGTGACTGCGATGAAAATCATACTAGACCGTTTTATCAACTGTGACTTTGGTATCCGGTTGTAGAGGATTTGGTCTTCGGAGGAACTCTACATGTTGAATTTGATCGAGGATCTGCTCGATTGGGAGGATCCAATATGTGAATGTAGTTTTCTTTAGAGGTGATCTACGTCCGTCGTTCCTTGGTCACTTCGATGCAGGGGGGGCCACTGCCTCCGCATTGTGAGCTTTGGCGGTGTACTTTGGGGCTTCCCTTTCGGCAGGTCATCGTTTTGTTTCTCGTCCCTTTCGGGCGACTTGATCTTCTTCGACTTCGATCTCTCTTTGGATTCGATCAAACATTGAACCCAGGGAAGGAGGAGGATTGTGGATGAAGTCGTTGTAGATATGCAAATTGAATCGGAGAGCATTTTGGAAGGCAACATGATTGCCTCGTCGTCCAAATGTCATCCGGAGAGAGCAGCGTGTTTGTTGCAGAATCTTCGCGTGAAATTACGAAGACTCTCATCAGCTCCCATCCTCAGTCGGTAGAGGGAATCGAGCTTCTTTTCAGGCTTCAAGTTGAGTTGATAGTGCTGCACGAAGTGGTTCGCCAATACTCTGAACTGGGTGATAGACCCGGCGCGGAGATTGTGGTACCAATCGAGAGAAGGTTCATCGAGGCTCCTGGCAAAGGTACAGCAGAGCACATGGTTATCTTCTTCGTGCGGCATTAGAGCTTGCTTGAAGGCTAGGATATAGAGGGTTGGATCTCCTTTGAGGCAGTTGAACTTCGGGAGAGTCACAGTCCTCCAACCTCTCGGGAAGGGTGATTAAAATAAACTTTGATGGAGGGGTCCAGTAGAAGAGTATCCTTCTCTACGACCGTGTCCTCGACTTGGATGCAGGTCAAGGGGCAGAATCGAGAGGTCTTGTCCAAGACCTTGAGTAGTAGCCGGATGGATCTGATACCGAAGATCGACTGCGGCTTCATGTTGGAGCGGGAGAGATGGGGAGGCTCTGCTCTTGGAGGGTGCTTCCTTCATCCGATGCCTCACTCATAGGTTGGGCCTCAACTGTGCTTGTCTGACACAGTTTTGACCTGAGGAAGATTGAGAGGACTCATCGTCAATACGATCCCAGACACTCTGCTTCCATGGAGCTGCAGAGGAGGTTGGGTTGCGACGAATCATCTCGTGGGTAGTGGTGCCCATTGACCTTCGTGGCTCAGAGTGAATCGATTGTCGAGGCGGATCGACTCTCTCGTCGAATGAAGAGACGGGGAGAGCAATCCCGACTTCGGAGGCTGCCTTCTTGAGGGCATCCCTTTCAGCTGTTAGGGTGGCGTTCTGCTTAGCCAATTGCAACAGCTGAAAGTCGACTGCCGAGATTTGGTAGGTGGATGGAGGGTCCTCAGCTGGAGCAGGGGCAGTTTGCCCGATCGACTGTCGGAGAGGTGGGGCGATCGGTCGATCGACCGATCTTCCGCTTCCTGAACGAGCTCCCATTTCGGGGACAGTGAGAGGCTGCCCAAAGTTGAGTCGTTGACTCATCGAACGAGTCTCTGGATGAGCTTGACGTGTGTTACTTCCCTTTGGATGATCCTGATGCTTTGTCCTCGCCATTTAGAGAAAGCGAAGGATGCAACAAGATTGCCGGTGTCCTAACGGTTGTCTGCTCGACCGAAGGGGCTGGGAAGTTTGACTATCAAGACCGATTGTTTGCTCAACCGATCTGATATTTATTGTAGAGCGAACTTGGCTTCTTGTTCTATCCCACAGACGGCCCCAAACTATGGGGGATGATTTCCGTGCCGATCCGAAAACTTCGCCCAACTAGTCAATTGAAGTTGAGTCGAAAGTCTTTGATCGATCTGTTGACTGGAAGGTAGGTCCGAAGGTCGTTGTCTTGGTGACTTTGAGTTAAGACTTTCGATATGCGAACAGTAAGAAGGTTGACACAAAATATGAACTCGGAGTTAAGCCGAAGCCTACGTATCTGTGCTATAGGGAGCAACCCGAATTCACTAACACTTCACTCGAAGTGACCTCGACAGGCCGAGTGTCACTGATCTCTTCGAAAAGAAGATCAAAGGAATGGAATATCGAAGTCAGAGCTCTGGGTTTTTGGATTCTGGTCTCTGGTTTCAGGAATCAGATTTCAGATCCTTTTATATTTGAGGGGTCTGCTATTTATAGAAAAACTCTGGGAGGAAATCCGGGACAAATGGCGGTTTTTGCCTTCGTATCTGGGGATTCCCCGGCAGGACTGGTGGGTCCCGCTGTTGTATGTGTGGATCTGCCAGGCAGGGCTGGTGGGTCCTGCGGTAGTCTTCGTGGGCCCCCCAGGCAGGGCTGGTGGGTCCTGCGGTAGTCTCCGTGGACCCCCCAGGCAGGGCTGGTGGGTCCCGCTGTTGTCTATGTGGTCCCGCCAGGCAGGGCTGGTGGGTCCCGTGGTAGTTTTCGTGGGCCCCCCAGGTGGGGCTGGTGGGTCCCACGGTTGTCTCTGTGGGCCCCCCAAGCAGGGCTGGTGGGTCCCGTGGTAGTCTTCATGGGCCCCTCAGGCAAGGCTGGTGGGTCCCGCTGTCGTCTGTGTGGACCCCCCAGGCAGGGCTGGTGGGTCCCGCTGTCTGTGAGGTTCTGGTCAAAATTTGTACCCACAAGATCTACACGCAATGGGATGAACCCTAGACCTAGAGTCCTCAACCAAACCCCGAACCGAACGTCACCGCTGCCGGAACTGCTCGGGAAAGATGAAAGAAGAAACCGATGATAGTTTCGGGTTTACCAAAAAAGATAGGGAGCTTAGGCAAAATAAAACTTTAAGGTGTCGATCAGTGAATCACACTCAGCCCAACCAGTAGGCAAATGGACAACTTGATCGAATGCCACTTCAGGTCAATTAAAGGAAAATTGGCTAATAGGTTGGTTGAATGGCTTTTTGTTTTTTCAGATGTATCTAAAAGGTTAGAGTTAACAGGATAAATTGCTGCTATAAATACTTGAATGAGGAGAAGATAAAATACATTAGTAAGCATAAGCAAATAAAAACGCTAGAGGAAGGGTTGAGCCTTTGACCTTGTGGTTAACAGCCACATGCTCTAACCAAATTCACCCGTTTGGGTCCTTCTTTTTTTTTTCTTTTTTTTTTGAGGGGGGGGGGGGAGGGGGGGTTTTGGGATGTGTTCGGGGTGGCTTAGTGAGCCGTCCCTGACAAAGGGATCGGTTTAGTCTAAAGACTTTGAAATATTATGGACGAAAATACCCTCTATAGTATTTTAAATTTTTTTTTGCCATGCCACCAAACCAGTGAACTCGTCGGAGCACGCTAGAACTGCTCGCAGCCACTGAACTGGAACTGCTTGTCGCCACCAAACGCCGTCGCCCCCACCGAACCACCCTAAGATCTTCAGGCTATGGGATGAACCCTAGACCTAGGGTTCTCAACCAAACCTCGAACCGAACGCCGCCACTGCTGGAGCTGTGGTCCATTTCCCCTCCCGCCGGAGCTGCTCGGGAGAGATGGGAGAAGAAACCGGGGGTAGTTTCGGGTTTACTAAAAAAGACAGGGACCTTAGGCTAAATGAAACTTTTAAGGTGTCCTGTTCACGGGATGGATATGTTGTCAGGGACCTCTCACACATTAACCCTTTATTTTTGGGATAATGTGGCTAAGGTCCCTAACAACAGTTTGGTGGGGTGAAAAGGACGGGCAAACGATCAACTACGCTTAAGATCCATGGTTAACTGGTTAGCGGATCAGTCCGGTGAAAAAGGATACCAAAAGTCCAAAATGCACTCACCCTTGGCCTCCCCTTTCTCTTGTTTCTCTCAAGCAGCGGTGGCAAATGCGAGCACGAGCAATGGTGTCAGAGATGAGCACGAACACCGAGGTGATGACAGGGGCAGCAACGGCCTCGAGTTGTAGCTGCTCGTTGCCGAGGGGGCGATGGCAACAAGTAGCAAAGACAAGAAGACACAGGGGGGTAGAGGGGTTAGGTTTAGGATTTTTAGGTTTGGTTTGTTCATCCCATGGCATATAGATCATAGGGTTTAAGGTTGGTTTTAGTTTTGAAAAAGAGTGACATGAAATATAAAGTTGAATTGTACTTAGGGGAATTTCATCTAGACAATTTGGTATATGGATCCACCACCATTAATGGTGTTTTTTTTAGTAAATTGGAGGTTTACTTGGCATCTTAATGCAAATAGGATCGGATCAAGTCAACTAAAAATCGGTTTACTTTAAACAAGGGCTCAAAATAGGGTTTGCAAACCTTTACTGGACAATTTACTTGACCATTTATAGTTACTCATATTTACTTGATGGGGGCAGATATTCAAACCCAACCTAGCTAACATGTTATTGTTGTATTGTGCCACTCAAGTACCTTCGTAGAACAATGGACTATGAGTTGGTTTACACTGCACAGGAACTGACGCCGATTGGATACACAGATTCAGACTTTATGTCAGACTTGGAATCCAGGAAGTCGACATCAGGTTTTGTGTTTATGTTAGGAGGAGCAGCGGTTAGTTGGCAGAGTGTGAAGCAGAAATGCATCGCAGACTCTACCACAGAGGCTGAGTACGCTGCAGCGTGCGAGGCAGCCAAAGAGGCGGTATGGCTCAAGAAATTCCTTACGGATTTGGGGTGTGTACCAGAGACCCAGTTACCTATTGTGCTTTATTGCGACAATAGTGGGGCGGTAGCACAAGCAAATTAGCCAAGACATCACCAAAAGGGGAAGCACATCGAGCGCAAGTTCCACTTGATTCGGCAGTTTCAAAAGCAAGGGCGAGTAGCGGTGACACAGATTGCATCTACAGATAATGTTGCTGATCCTTTCACAAAGGCAATACCTACCAAGGCATTCGAGCGACATGTGGACGCGATGGGAGTCAAAACCGTTTTGCTACGCTAGACCAAGTGGGAGATTGTTAGGATTGATGTGTTCTAAGCTTGTAAAACTTTATGTTTTGGTCTAATAAAGATTGATAGTGATTATTATATGAGATGCATATAGGTGCGTAACATAGTTACGTGTTCTTTTAAGAACAGAGAGCCATGGTTATATGGTAGTCCACTGAGTTGAAGACTGAGTGGATTGGTCCCATATGATCTAAATAAGTTCGCAGCTATGATCAGGTTGGTCGCCTCATCATGTTAAGTTGTTGGCGATGACAGTTCATGGGATGTCTTCACCATGGTCATCACCAGGCACAGTGTCTGTGGCTGAACGGAACTAACACGGTGTACAGATCAGTGAGCAGACACTGGTACACTAAGCCGTGTTTCTGCTTAGGGTAAAACGGTCCTAAACCCTGAGGAACCACGTCTGATGGACTAACCAGTTGCGTGGTGCTTTGGCGCACCAATGTGTGAGGATCCGTATGCAGTGATCCAAAACCACGGTGTACTAGGTTACCCGGCTGGCGTTGCATTAGCGTGTCACTCCTGCAGGCCATCCACACCCCGGAAGGGAGGTGCGTTCCTTGGTGTGACTTACACTGTACCAAACCCAGGCCTGGTGGTCACCAGTTTGACTGTTGACCGGGTTCGATTACTCGACGGGGTAATCAGAGGTACGATGTATAGGTCAACTTGGAAGGAACCAAGTCATATGATCATTTGAGTCTGACGGTAGTCTCCACCGCTCGAAGTGAATCATGGCATCAAGTGGAGGGACAGCGAGTTTACCACTACTAAGCGGAGAGCAGGGGTATGATGGAGAACATAGTAAGTCTGGGTGAATTGGAGTGCAGCCTGCGTCGCACTCTGGGTGGCTACACAGGTTAACTCGAGCTCAGAGGATCGATGGTACACTAGGGTAGTGTGTCGATCGAGCTTGAGTTGGAAGCCATGAACCCCGGTCCCTGAAGGTTCCACCTTATCAACATTATGTACGGTTCTTGAACCATCTCCTCGAAACACCATAAGCATTAGGAGGAAGAAAGAAGTATACGCTCCGTGTGTGCTTAGCACTAGAGCGCGGTAGATGCGTAACTACATACGAGTACTAAGGGTTATGCCCGAGACTAGTACAGAGTCGCATGTAGTAATCCCTAGCCATAAGTGAACTTCGCTGCATAGGTGCGATGCACCGGGGTATGCTACAAGTTGACTAGTTGACTTTGCTAGAGGCACCCTCTGGTGGCCTCAGTTAATAGTAGGTAACTAGTAGATATCACTTAAGTAATGGCCGCTAGGTATCGCACGCTAGAAATGGTCAAAATGAGGCATCAGAGCGTTTTGGTAAAAACCTCACTCCGCCGGATCTCACTGTTGGCCGACCCTAGCAGTGGGAGACCTTGCTAGGGCCGGCCCTATGTTATAGGGATGAGAATCCCTCATCTATAGGGCCGGCCATATAGATAGGGATAGGGCTAAGAATCGGTTAAGATCGAGCCCTAAAAAGTGGGAAAACGGATAAATATGTGTAGAGATAAAAAGGAGATAATGGAGAGATAATTGTGGGAGGTTTTTATCCCCTTGGATTCTTATCCAAAGGGGAAGGCCGGCCCTATATAAAGGGCTATAGGGGGCCGGCCCTATAGTTGGAAAAACCAAACCCCCCCTCCCCTCTCATCTCTCTAGTTCTCTCCCTAATACGTCTCCCATTTCCCGCTTGCAACTTCGTCTTCCTCGCGTGGAGTTCTGAAGAAGGAGAATGGTCGTTCTTTGGAGGCACTCAGAGATCCGAGAGCGACGTTCCGTGCATCGTGTGAGATCGGGTGAACAAGAAGGCAACATCTCCAATCGTACCATCGGCATCTTCGCGAACGATCTTCCGTCTCCATCGACAAAGAAGATAATTCTCCGCGGTTAAAAGATCCGTACGAAAGGTATGTGTTATCTAACATGTAGATCTGGCGAGTATAATGATTTGCATGCATGCTAGTTAATCATCACGCTAGATTACCGTTAGGGTTTTCGATTCTCGTGCATACACATGCACACATATGTAGATTAGTTTCTATGAAAATTTAAATCGTGTAACGTGCACCATGAACGGTCTTTCGATCGCAAAATCGTTTCCGCTGCGAGCCTCTACCATGGATTAATTTCCAACAGTCGGAGATGAGCACGAACACCGAGGTGATGACAGGGGCAGCAACGGCCTCGAGTTGTAGCTGCTAGTTGCCGAGGGGGCGATGGCAACAAGTAGCAAAGACGAGAAGACACAGGGGGGTAGAGGGGTTAGGTTTAGGATTTTTAGGTTTGGTTTGTTCATCCCATGGCATATAGATCATAGGGTTTAAGGTTGGTTTTAGTTTTGAAAAAGAGTGACATGAAACATAAAGTTGAATTGCACTTAGGGGAATTTCATCTAGACAATTTGGTATATGGATCCACCACCATTAATGGTGTTTTTTTTAGTAAATTGGAGGTTTACTTGGCATCTTAATGCAAATAGGATCGGATCAAGTCAACTAAAAATCGGTTTACTTTAAACAAGGGCTCAAAATAGGGTTTGCAAACCTTTACAATTTACTTGACCATTTATAGTTACTCATATTTACTTGATGGGGGCAGATATTCAAACCCAACCTAGCTAACATGTTATTGTTGTATTGTGCCACACAAATCATGTAGTTAAGAAAATTATATCTTTGAGCGATCTCAGCATGGACAGACAGATTAGGGGTGGCAATCCTTGACCCGACCCGCCAACCCGACCTGAAGTTAGCGGGTTTGGGTCTGGGTTTGGCCTAAACGGGTTCGGGTCATAAACGGGTCGACCCGACTGACCTGTTTATTTACTGGGTCGGGTTCGGGTTTGCACTTATAACCCGATCAACCTGACTTGACCCGTTTACCAAATGGGTCATGTCAACCCGACCCGACCTGACCCGAACCAACCCGATCAAACCCAGCCCAATCCAACCTAACTTGATCCAACCCGACCAATTTACATGGATTCTGTTGACCCAACCCGACCCGACCCAACCCGTTTAGTAAACGGGTTAAACGGGTCGGTTCGGGCCAATCCGTTTATTAGGCAGGTTGGGTTTGGGTTTAATTTTTTGACCCGTTTATTAAACGGGTTGGGTTCGTGTTGGGTGTTTTACCTTTATACCTATGTCTCGACCCGACCCATTGCCACCCCTAAGCCAGATATATATTGTGATAATAATGCAATAATAGTCGATGCAAAGAATCGAAATGCAAGAAGATAGATTTTTGTTACATCTCCTTTGGGGCCTTGTCAAATTCGGTCTTCATCCAAATATGCCACGTGTTAAACTTTTCGTTAGAAAAAATTATTCAAGAAGGATGTTGGTGAAGTAAATGAATTTTAACTTGATTTAAACCATTGTCTTTGAGTCGAAAGGGCCAAAGGGGTGTTGTTGAGTTTGGATGGGGTTGGACCCTTATTCTTTTTATATACATGCTATGGCCATATGTAGTATTAAGAAACTATATTGAATGAGAGAGTTACAGAGAGAACATCATATCGAGAGAGTGTTGTAGATAGAGAAAGTTGCAAAGAGAGAACCTTATAGAGAGAGAAAGTGTTGTAGGGAGAATGTTGTAGAAATGATATTGTGGAGAGAGAACATCATAGAAAGGGAAAGTGTTGTAGTGAGAATATTGTTGAGAGAGAGAAAATACAAAGAAAGAAGTTGTAGAGCTAATATTGTAGAGAGAAAATGAGAGAAAGTTATAGACAACAAAGTAGAGAGAGAAAGTGTCGTAGAGAGACTGTTATAAAGAATGAAAATTTTATAGTTTTTTAAAGAGAGAAAGTTATAGAGAAAACATAGTAAGGAGAGTGTGTGTTGTAGAAAGAGATTGTCATAAAGAACGAAAATATTATAGTGTTATAGGGAGAACAAGTAATATTGTGAGAATATCATAAAGAGATACGTTATGAAGAGAATGTTATGGAGAATATTTTTGAGAGAATTTTATAGAGAAAAATATTATACAGAGTGAAAAAACATAGGGAGAAAGTTGTACGGAAAGAATGTGGTTGTAAGACAGAGTGAAAACATACAAGAGAGAAAGTTGCAGAGACATAATGTCATAGGGAGTGGAAATATCGTAGAAAGAGAATGTTATGGAGAGAAAATCATGTAGAGAAAAATGTGTTCAGAGAGAATGTCATAGAGCGAGAAATCATAAAAAGAGGAAAAAGATAAAAAAGTTTATAGAGAATGTCATAGAGATACAATGTTAAAGATGTAAGAAATGGGAGACCCTGGATAGAGTTCTACTATACATAAGCAATTCGTGCAAAAAAAAAAAAAAAAAACCTAAACAAGACTAGATCCTCAAAGATAACTCATGAATAATAACCTAGAACGAGGTTGAATTGGTTAACACCAAGTATTTGCCTTTATTTAATGTTAAGCAAGTACACTACACAATATTTATACAAGATTAAATATTTAGTAGGTTGTGGATCGACAATATAAAATTATGAGCAAATTACAAAAACCTCCCCTAAAATATATACCGCATTTCATATTCATCTCTCAACTTTTTTTTGAACAATTTGATCCCTGAACTATGCCCCGTATGCATTTAGCCCCCTTCGTCAACTTTTTTTTTCCTGAAAATACCCTTATCAATTTTCAATAAGGCGCAAATGTTTTAGAATATTTAACTTATGCATACTAGGACAAGGATATTTTCAGAATAAAAGGTGACAGAGGGGGCCAAATGCAGATGAATCATAGTTCAGGGATCAAATTGTTCAAAAAATAAAAGTTGAGGAACTAATATGAAATGAGGTGTATAGTTCAAAGGATTTTTTTTAAATTTATGAGAGCATAAGAGGAAACATCTAGCAAAAGAAAACATCACAGAGAGATGCAATGATTTTTTACCTGGTTCGGGAACTCCCTACTCCATAAGCCAAGCGTGATTGAGGATCAATCACTATGAAAGATAATGGTTGATACAAACACAGAACCCCACAGTCATCTCATCACATCCACTCAAGCGACACTGCCAGTGCTATTATGTGGTCATATCGTCACGGAGTTTGCTAGACTAGAACAACCCCGCAAGGTCTTCGAAGCATTTGTGGCCAAAATCTCGCCAGATCTGGGATCCTCCCGCAAGAGCGGTGTCTTCATTTAACTTTTTTTTAATGTGTAGTCTAGTTCTCGTGAGCCGTTCCAACGGCTCGTCAGATCATAGATATGATAATCTTCCTATGAATATCTCTTGGTATAAGAAAATGATTGGAAGTGAGTGGAAGTAAGTAGGTTATCCTATCATGATAGACCATGATGAAATTAGGATATTCTTACATTTTTTCTTTATTCAAATGATGCCATAAATCACTGTTAGAGAAAAACCTGAGATGTGAAGATCAAAGATCTAATTCACAAAACCCTTCATCTTCTCTCTTTGAGAACACAAGCCATCTTTACGTCAAGAGATACTCAACAAGGTACAATAATGTCCTTTTATAACCCCAAAACCCTAAGCGTGAAATCAAAAAAAAAAGCCAAATTAGTAGTGAAATATGCACACGGTTGGTCTTCCAGGCTGAATGATCGATCGTTAATTGATCGATCATCAATGATCGCTCATTCACTTAGGGAATTCTGCCAAAAAGTACTCGGTTCTATATGATTGATCTTTCAGAGCTGTTATCTATTTTAAAAATTATGTACAGTTGTGGTGAGTCAATGATCGATCATTGATGAACCTGTTCTATCTCAACTGTAGGAAGTCTCAATGGTCGATCATCGATCAACCAATTATGTCTTGATTGTGAAAAACTGTCTAGAACATATGATCGAACATCGATCAATCATTGATCATTCATCCTCTACAAATTTGTATCTTGAAACCCTTTTTAAAGCCGATTGAAAGACAAACTTAAATAAAAAAATAGAGATCATTTAAAAGTATTTTTCAAGCTCAGCAATCATCGAAAATTAATCATTAACACTATCAAAAAGCAAATAAAAAACAAAATCATTTGAGATGCATTACAAGATGTATACATGAAATCAAATGCATCAACTGTTGGATATAAAGGCTTAAAATAATAAATTTGAAAATAATATTTTGAAGATCTAAATATATTGAGCATGCCAAAACATAGAACAATTATGAAATAAAATTTATGAGAAAGAGAGAGATGTGGCCCAGGATCGAAGCATGCTAGACATTATAGTAAGAACGTATTTGCCCTCCACATACATAGCTACAGGCAAGCATTTCTAGAGATATATGACTACCCATTGACAGCGAACATCCTTCTCGTCGGTACGTATTCGAGAAGAATATGCGAACTCAATCTTTCTTTCAAGAACCCAACATATATAAAATGAAAATGTGGAAAACCTCGACACAAAGCTCAAGTTAAAGAGGGAGAATAAAGATTATTGGAGAGAAAAAATGGCTTCAACTACGTGTAGTAGAGAATAGACTTCTCAATGCTCAAAGCTTTTCCCGACTAGCTAGGTTCTATTTGTAGATGAAAGAGACCTAGAAGGGACATTACGCACCATATATAACCTGTAACGTCTCCCATGCAAATGACTCTAAAGGGTTTAATTGCTAGCCATTTAAACAGTTTTGTAACAGTAGAAAACACCTTTGTAGCCAACAAACTTAACCCCCTGGGTCAATTACTAATACGAAGAACTAATCTGCTAGTGGAAACACATGAAGAACTCAACGATCCAGAGAACGATATAGCTGCCGGTAAATGAATACTGGAAACCCTGGATTGATGCATCAATGTCACCATCAGTAATGCACTCCATGTTTTAAGCTCTGGGCACAACCTACACACATCAAGAGAGCCAGTCTCAGTAAACACATCAATGGAGATGGCTGATTTAAGCTGTTGGTGCAGCAGGACATGGAGCTTATGGATCCCATCAATGGAATCCAATGCTAGTTCCCAAGATGGGGTGCCATCAGAGATCAAGTGTTTCGGTCGAAACCAGTCATGATTCGGCCAGACCACGATGCTGTAACATTCTCGGAAAATATTCTTTGCTAACAAAAGAAGAGGCTAATCAGACTCTAGTTTCAGAATATTCAGATGTAAAACTGCACAATTATGCTTGAAAAAAAGAAGAGCAGCAGTTCTGGATACTATACAAGATCAAACATTAGCCATTGATTACCCAACCAACCGTAAGTTCCAACCGAGTCGATTGATCAACCACCACCGACTCCTTATACCGAAAAGTCGGAGATTTGGACTTCCGTTTCGAGCGCTACGGTAGCGGTGGAAAGATCAGAGAGTGGGGGGAAGCAACTCCCTCCTGCACAAACTTCTTAGGATTGTTTGGATCGCGCCCCCAACGTATCTCGCTCATGTTGGGGGTCTCGACAAACAACATGGTGAACTCCCCAACCTTCTCGGCCCTCCCCCTTTTGCCCGCCCTGAGCACCAGATTGTTCTTGTGATAAGAAAATATGCCGCTGCTTAGACGGACTATATCCCCCGGCTCAAATGCTTCGCATTCGCTCCCCCACATCTGGAAGTGCACCGAAGCGGTCTCATCAGCAACCAACGCCAAGCATGTAGTCTCCTTCCCGTCTCTGGTTGTGCAGCCCTTCGACAGCAATATGAACTTTGTGTTCACAGTGTTGGTAGCCGCGGGAACAATGTCTTTCAGCGGCACCATTCTAGCTGGAGATGGCTGTACCTGCCAGAAGATATATCATTGCCATGAGGATGAGGATGAGAATGTGAGATATAAGGATAGACATCTTAAAACATTTATATTAGGGTAAATTACACTTTGACCACCTGAAGTTTAGCTCAAAAACACGTACTTAACCCCACTATAGTTATAAAAAGGGGGACTTAGTGAACCGTCCTTGACAAAGAGATCGGTTAAGCTAAAAGATTTTGAAATGATGTGGACGAAAATTGTCACGCCCTAGAAATTTGAATATCAATTTCTGAGGTGTGAGGGGAAAAATAAATGAAGGGTTGGGCTATGGTCATAATACTAAGCTAATTTTAGGAGTCTCAAGGCTTATTTATATATGTTTTTTTTTATTTTTTTATTTTTTTTTATATATATGGCACGTCGGTGCCATTAAACATTGACAGGATTTCCCGCTACGGAAGTACGACTCTACGCTCAAGCCTCCGACGGCGAGCCAGGTATCCTCACTCACTCCCTGCCACACGAGTAGGCTAGTCTGAGGGTCCTATCTACAAGGTTACATTTTTAGGTCACTTATACCCTATTATATTTTAAAGTGATCTATCCTAGGCTTGGGCCTTGAGGTGAGGCTTACCCAAAAGAGTTTTACAACCAGATCATTTCAATCACTATCTACACTAACAATACCAAAAGCTAAACTAAACCGAATAATATTTTTATCCCAATATCCATGATACAGTCCCAATAAATATAACATAATGTCTACAAAGGACTATTGTAAAAAAAAAAAAAACTACAGCTACTAACTCTGCCACTGCCACTATACTCCGCAGTTGCCACCCGTACTCCAGCTCTGGTACCAGTCTGCAAAAAGTCTACTCGTGGAAAGAGTAGAGCCCCAAACGGGATCAGTCCCAACCACTGACTGGCAAGTAAACCCCCGCTCTAAGGGGGTGAGTGTGTGCGAGGGTGTCTTTGAAATAAGATTTAATATAACAGATCAAGAGAGCGATAACATAACTTAATAAGAAACAATCTGAGAGAAAGAAATGTTATGAACTACCACTCAGCTACTGACTTTTCAACTCCCATCCAATATTGCATTGTTTTATGATCATAATATGTGTATAAGTAAAAGTAAGGGGTTACAATAGTATGTGTCACAATACCAATCATTTGTCATATGTTATAGAAGTACAATATATGATTATTTTAAATCATCTACCAAGTACAAAACTCATCGGGAGTGTTACTCATTAGCATTTAGAATCACACCATACTATTCTAATGTCAAAGCCAATATACTACTACCCTATTCTACTATTAACTAATATTAATAGTACACAATATATGAGAATCATCTGTAGAAAATCACAAAATAGAATATGAAAACATTATTCGAAAATAACCTCAGAGCAAGTGAGTACTTGTCTTAGATTTTGTGATAAGAATTCAATATTCCTGATTGGTTAATCCGCTCCACGAAACGGGCTTTCACGGTTGAGGTCTGACAAGTTGCGCATTTCATACATTACTATTTATCCATTAAACAAAGATATCTACAACGGAGTTTAGAAAAATATCGGAGGTTTGGTTCGTCATCTGCCCGAGATGCCCTCGGGCTTAGTAGGTTTTATGGGAATTGATATAATGGAGAAATATTGATCTCCCTAGATCTAAACTCGGATCAAAATCAACAAGCATGCCTCATTTGGTCGGATCCTGGAATCGGCAAATGTTGACACAAGGGCATAGAATTACTACTGTCAAACCCTAAGCTCGGACATCGATGCGATCGGTTAGGCAGCATTACGATACCGTGCACATAGTCACAATGACCTCGCACCCAAAGGGGGGTAAAACTAGAGGTCGATCTCATGGCTAAAAGAGGTCAAACGACGACTGTCGATCTCCTAAGGCAGTTCACATTGCTAGGCTCCGTGGCTTAGCAAGGTCGGATCTGTATTAATAGCGAATCAGGTCTTATAACACTTATTAATAAAATCCTCATTGAGTCGATGATTCGAAAATGAAGACTCTAAAGGGTTCTCGGCACATGGCGGAGACTCCAACGGTCAGGCATCGTGTCGAGCATAGGTAAGTCGACTATGATCAAACACCATAAATATTGAAGGTTGCGATACAATCGCAGAGAAAGGATCGATGATTGACTTCAAACACGACATAAAGTTGTCAGCACCGAAACCGGTGGATAGGGCAGGGGTAGACGGCGCTGGTGGCCAGTAGATGGTTGTCGGCTTCTAATGGCTGCCTAGTCGTCGGCCAAGAGCCAACGACAGCAAATGGCAAAGAAGGAAAACAAGGGGGATCGGCACTTGTGTTTGAGCACCGGATGGTACTTGGCCAAGGTGGTCGGGATACACCCGCTGCCTGATTGCCGACAACCGGGTGGTCAGCACCCACGACGATAAGGCAAAAAGGGGCGGCATGGCCGGGTTGGTGGCCGGTGGGGTTTAACCTAGTTGGGTCAGGCCTTGCCGGTTGCACAGTTGCCGGCGGCAAGACCAACGGCCATGGTGAAGGCAAATCGCATGGGTCGGGCTGGTCGGATCCACATGAAAGGAAAGGAAGAGAGAGAGAGAGAGAGAGAGAGAGAGAGAGAGAGAGAGAGAGAGAGAGAGAGAGGCAGACCTGGTCGATGGGGGGCGTCGGCTCTGGCTGTGGCTCCTCCTCCGGTCGGCTATTTCCCTCCGGCGCTGGCTGCCTCTGCTCCGGCCGGCGGCGCACTGTCCACTACAAAGAAGATAGAGAGATCAGGGGTTGAGATCGGGTGAGATAAAAGAGGGGGGAACGGTTGGGGTTGCGATCAGATGAGGGAAGAGAGAAGGGGAAGGTTGGGTCTGGGTTTTGGTGAGGGAAAAAAGGGGGCTGGGTTTTTAAAGGAAGAGGGGGGCGGCGGCCAGGTACGGGGCGACATGGTGGCCGGATTTTCAGGGATTCGAGGTAAGGGATGACCAGTGACGGAGACTCGAGAGGGGGAGGCAGAGGGAGAGTTGACGGGAGAGAAAGGGTCGCGGGATGGGGGCGGCTGATATTTTTGGGGATCGGGTTAGGTAGGGGAGGGTGGATCCGAGAGAGGGAGATGAGAGAAATCCGAGAAAGGGGGGGAAGATCCGAGAGAGGGAGAGATCGATCCGAGAGATCGGGATGGTGAGGGGGAGAGGGTGAGCGGCTGTGTGTGTGAGAGAGAGAGAGAGAGAAAAAGAGAGAGGGTGGGTCGGATGGTGGGTTGGGTTGGGTTCGGGTTCGGGTTTTGAGGTTTTTAGATTTAGGTTTTTTTTTTTTTTTTCTCTTGAGGCAATCCAGGGCACTCACACCGGACCCGTGTTGTACCGTGACCCGCCGGCCCGTGAATAAGCCGCTGCTTAGACGGACTATATCCCCCGCCTCAAATGCTTCGCATTCGCTCCCCCACATCTGGAAGTGCACCGAAGCGGTCTCATCAGCAACCAACGCCAAGCATGTAGTCTCCTTCCCGTCTCTGGTCGTGCAGCCCTTCGACAGCAATATGAACTTTGTGTTCACAGTGTTGGTAGCCGCGGGAACAATGTCTTTCAGCGACACCATTCTAGCTGGAGATGGCTGTACCTGCCAGAAGATATATCATTGCCATGAGGATGAGAATGTGAGATATAAGGATAGACATCTTAAAACATTTATATTAGGGTAAATTACACTTTGACCACCTGAAGTTTAGCTCAAAAACACTTAACCCCGCTATAGTTATAAAAAGGGGGACTTAGTGAACCGTCCTTGACAAAGAGATCGGTTAAGCTAAGGGATTTTGAAATGGTGTGGACGAAAATGCCCTCCACAGTATTTCAATTTTTTTTTTGCATGCCACTGAACTAGCGAACCGAGCCACTACTTGCTGCCGCCAAACCGAACCTAAACCCAAGATCTATGGGCCATGAGATGAACCATAGACCTGAGATCTAAACCGAACCCTAATGGAACCCTAAACCGAACCCTATCGTACCCACTCGTCTTCGTTGCTTGCCGCAACTGCACCTTGAGGTCCTATTCACCAAACCAATCTATTGGACAAGGGACTGAGGCGGCGAGTGGTCGTGCTCAAGAGAGATGGGAGAAAAAAACAGGTGAGGGTAATTTTGGGTTTATGAAAAAAAATCAGGGACCTTAGGCTAAACGAAACTTAAGCATGTCGTGTTCACTGGAACGATATGTTGTTAGGGACCTATCACACATTAAAACTACATTTTAATATGTTAATTTTGATCATATAAAAATGGGAAAGTTTGACATAAGTCATTTTTGAGAGATGACTTTTAGTTGCAGGATATGTTAATTTTGAAATATAGCTCAAGTCCCTCGCGACAAATATACACCCTTTACGAAAACAAATGTATACTCTTTCTAAGAAACGAATGTATATTCTTTCTGACAAAATGAATGTATACTTGTAGGGACGATGTCTTGCGGCTAATATTGTAAAATAGTTAAGGACCTATGCCTAATTTGCCATATCAAAATTACCAAATAAGAAAATTAAGTAGTCGACAAAAGGGGTATTGTGCTAATATTTTAAACTTTAGGGTGCTGATTTGGAACAAAAGTTTGCTGGTGGCTAATGGCCGATGGTAGGGCCGGGGAGTGGGGCTTCTTACCGCCGCCAGTCGCCAGCAACCAGGCCGCCAACTGCTGCAACGGCAGGAGGGAGGTGAGCGACCGACGGTCCAAACCGAAAGAAAGGGGACGAGAGGGGAGGGGCTGACCGGTCACGGTGGGGGTCCTTGGCTACGATCGTAGCTCCTCTCCTCGCCTAGCCATCGGCCCTGGTCGCTCATGTTCCTTGCTCCGGCCGACTGCGCGCACCACCACACAAAGGGATCGAGATCGGGAGGGAGAGAGATGGAGATCGAGAGAGAGACTGAGAGGACGGGAGTGAGGTGGTTGGGGTTAGGGTTTCAATGAATGGGGAGAAATCCTATTCAGCCCGAAGGTTTATCCCGATTTCTCCGGCCCGATTGACGTGGCAGCTTGCAACTAATGGCTGAAATCCACTACCGATTTTAAAATCTTTAACAGCATCAGATGCACGCTGCCAAGTCAATCGGGCCGGCAAAATCGGGACAAACATTCAGGCTGATTAGCATTTCTCAATGAGTAGGTGACTGAAAAAGAATGTACGGTAGAGAGAAAGAGGAGTGTTTTGGGTTATGTGTACATGTGTTAGTTGAACTAGTGCATGTGCGTGCCTGTCGGTACTCTAATGCTCGCCTTAGGTGGCATCGGCATGCAGCGGACGCCTTCGGATCGACACACAACGGGTGCCGAACACTGCCGGCACGCATGCATACCCATGCGACCAGAATGGCGAAGACACAACCAATGGACCAGTCGGAGGGAAGCGACCTGCATTAAGACGTTCTGCATCCTACGACCCGCTCAATGAGTCATAGGTTTGTGACGAGTCAGCACCCGGAACAACAACCCACTGTGGATTCAGGAAGTCATCGGTCGGTAAATCGTGCCGCTCAGACTCGAACTTGGCAATTCCTCAGCCTGCTGACGCGACTACTCAACACCCGAGGAAAGCGCACAGCTCACCTGTCGCCGATCCTCATGCGATATATCAAGTTTCGGCAGGATGACTTCCAGCTGCTCACCCTTATGAAGCAGAACGTTGCTCTCATGATTGAGAGAGACTATCGATAGATCACCGTCGAGGCAGAAGCCAATCTCCTATGGTCAGCTGCCGACATCAACGATGGAGCAGACGCTCGTCGGTCAGTCGACTCCTTCTTGACGATCCGTCACCGACCCCCCCTAACAGTCCCTCGAACCCCTCTCGAGAGGACCCTAGCAGAGCATCAGACAGCGAGAGTGACTCCGATGCCCTCGCTCCCTTCTCTCCTTCAGAGATGCCTCTAAGACCAATGAGGTGATCGTCGGAACAATCACGCCTCCGAAGGGTCGCTTAACTAGCAAATTCTCCGAGCCTCTTTCCCTCAGTGCTGGAGGACTCATTGTCACGCCCCAAGGTAGTCACAAATCTAGGGACTACGTAAGAGTGCGTCAATCCAGTGTCGAACAAAACTCATGCAAGGGTAATGAGAAAAAGAACAATACCTAAGACAATAATGAAATAGCTATAAGGGTATGCCTATTCTAACTATGCGAACTAGAAGTACGAACTACTGAACTATAGAAGGTAAAACTACACTAAGAGGAAGAGTCTAGGATAACATCTGTAGCAGATCTAGAAGCTCAAGCATCCTTCTGTCTAACATGTAACAGAATTCTCACATAGGACCTACATTATCTACTGCTCCGGAACTACGAAATATACGAGAAATTCATACCCGTAGAACAAAGCATCCATGACAAGCACAATATCCATTACTACACCAAGGCAAGAGATACGAAACAACTCAATAAGTAAAATCCTCTCAACGGTTAACTCATCTAATAAGATTGATCTCCTATAACTGTAATCCAAATATTATCTACTACTAAAAACTATAATCTACAAAGTTAAGCAAGGATGCCTAGTGCAAGAAGATCCTATCATGGTAAGACCATGCCTTACTACAAACGAGATTCTTATATTAGATACTAAGCCAGAAAACTTACCAAACAACAAGGAAAGAGACAGCAAGCTACACACCTTAAAGAGAAATTGTGCAGAAAATACAATAATCTAACACATCTATAGGGTTGAGGATTCAATTACTTACTTCACCAGGTTAAGAAGCGTCCCTCTTAACCGTTTCTACTGAAAGGCGTCCCCTTCAGTAGGGTAGAAAGGTAATAAAATCCTCAAAACTAAAACCTTAAGGATATACCCAACTAGCTACTAGGAACCCTTACAGTAAATCATCACAATGACTAATAACCTAAAGATAACCTTAGGATCATATCCCTAAGCTCTGATACCAGCTGTCACGCCCCGGATCTGACTACAAGGGTAAACCAGTCAAACCCGGGGGTGATGGGGTTTTAAAGGTAAGTCAATGTTATAAGGTTGCGAGATTGATTCTATTATTTATTATTTATTACTAATTTATCATTAACTACTTACTAGCTGATGATCGAGGGACGGCTTTGAGGAGAAGCCTACCAATAACTTGGCCTTAAGGAAAGGCCTGCCAGGCAAGAAGCTTTGAGGAGAAGCTTACCAAAGAAATATTGTTGGTTCTGGCATTATTCAGAGCATCTAGAATATGGTTCTACCGTTATTACATAATCAACTGAAATAATAAATTAGTTAACACCTCTAATGTCCTCCCTCGATAGCTAATCAAGCTCCTCTAGGAAGCGCCTGAGAAGGATCTATGGTACCTGAAAAGAGTGTGCAACAACGGGATGAGTTTACTAGGTAAACTCAGTGAACCGTTAACCCTAAACTAGCTAGGGTAAACCATAGTCATACCCTGCCCTTCTAGAAGTCTACGAGGGCGATAACATATACATACATATATTGTAAATAAGATAGTTCAGCTAGCTAATATGACAGTTTGACTATGGTACAACTACAACTAGTAAATGTAAGACAAATAAGCATCCAGATTAAAAGTATACAACTAATCACCGAAGGTTAGTTCTACCTACTCCTAAAGTGAACCGACAGTTTTCTAACTGGGTCTGCCAACAGAACCTGGGTCCAAGTGTACCTGGAGAGCCAGAAATACCCATATGGCCATAAGGGGGCTTGGTCTTTCACCACGGGGCACTCCCACCCACCTTGCTTTTAGGGGTCATTACCCAGGGGTGGACTACTAGGCCACTAGGGGCTTTACCGCCTGCCCAACCCTGTGACCCTACCTACTTGATTCGGATTATGCACAGGCGGTGGTTCACCTCCCATCCTGTGCACTCGGGTCCCCTACCCATGCCCGTGAGTAGTGAGTCTTCCCTCTGGGAAGAGAACCTCGACTGAGGAAGTACAACAACCGGTCTCTCTACTGAGACCACCGGTCTCTCCACTGAGACCACCAGTCTTTGTTGCTCAATAGCAACTGGACTACACCACGCGACCCATGGTCACCAAACACACTCATTCAACAGAATATTAATAAATAATCAGTACATGTATCTACTTGTTTGCATGCATCCTAGTGTGAATCTAGGTTGAGTCAATCTGTTACAGCTATCAAAATATTACATATATGATTATTCAGAGGCCAGGGATAGTATGCCCACCTCCCACATGCAGTACCGGTTTCCCGCCTGCATGCATTGGACATACTATGCCACATACGGTCTTATTTATTATTTTATAGATACAACTACAATCTACTCTAACTAGAATAGAATTAATCATGTTCACCTGGAGAATAGCTCAGTAGTCCACGCTCCTCACGCCTATCGGTCCGGTGTACCGTCGAAGGAGAAACTGACCATCATGGTTTGAAATGTATAAGTTGTTACATTCATAAATTACTCAAACTAGGTTTCTAAAACAGTTGGTTTAGGGATGAGGGACCCATGGGATCCGGTCTCACTCGAGTCCGACTTCGGTCGGAGGTTTTAGGGTCGAACCGGTAAAAACCGGTCTACGATCGGTTCAATAGGGAAAAGGGGTCTCTAGGGTCCTAAAATAGGTTTCATACATCGGCATCGATGATCTGAGCACGATGCCACTGGTTTCGTCCAATTCCGAGATCGGACGGAGAATTGGCGGTCAAACCACGGTGCGCCGACTAGATCGGGTTCATGGATAAAAGGGGATACTATACAGTATTATTACTGTACCTAAATATGGCCAACAGGTAGTATTTTCCGAGCCGGTCGTAATGCCGCTGGTTTCGTTCGATTCCGAGATCGGACGAAGAAATGGCGGCTAAACCAATTTCTAGTCGGTTTAAGGGTCTGGTTCAGGTGAACCAGACCGGTTCACTGCTGGGTCGGGTCTGTGTTATCAGGTTGGGTCTGCGGGTCGGGTCTGATGGATCGGGTTTACTGTGCAGTCGGGTCGGGTTGCAGTGTTAATACTTTCAAAATGACCTGTAATAAAACTTTAATTACAGAATGGTCCCTGCTGTTTCTTCTATACGGAAAAACCAGTGCTCTGGTTTTTGCACGACGGCGCGGTGGCGGGGTGACCGGGTTTGAGTGCGCCGGCGGTGCCCGGCCGGTCTCCCGCGTATCACCCCACGGAGGAGACACGGGAGGAGGGGACCGGAGCACCGTCGGAGTCCGGGAAGGCATTGGCCGGAGGGGTTTGCGCGGGTGGTTTGGGTTGGTTTTGGTTGCACCGGCGATCGCCGGTGGGGATTGGGTATTGGTCCTCTCGACGAGGACCGAAGGTGGGTTCGTGGTGACGTTCTCCACCCGAGTGGGCCTCGGCCAAGGGATGGAGGAAGGGGTCTCAAGTTTTGGGTTGGGTTCGGGTGGAAGAGGAGAAGAGAAGGAGGTGAGCAAACCTGGGCTCGGAGCTCGCCGGAGTTAGGGGAGGAGGCAGGGCCCGCTCTCTCTCTCCAGTCCTCTCCCTCGATCTCTCTACTCTTCCCCTCCTTCTCCCGATCTCTCTCTCTCTTTCTCTCTTTCTCTCTTTCTCTCTCTAGTCTTCTCTCTCTCTCTACTCCGCTCCGTCCTCTCTCTCTCTCTCTTCGGTTCACGTAAAAAGGAAAGAAGGGAGGGAGCCGGTATGGTAAGTCGGCTGGGGAATCGGGTTTGTTAAGGCCTCCCCTAACAAGGAGGGGTGGTTATGGCAAGAAGATCCGGTTGTTATCATCCCGAATCCTGCCATATCCTCCCCATCCGAAATTCAAATTTTAAATCCCGGGGAGGGCGATCGAGGGGGTCTAAACCCAGCCAAAAGGTTGAAAGAAAGATTCTATGGCTGGTCGGGCTTGGTCCCGAGCCTGAACTGCGCTCGGTTGGAACCCGGGTGCGAACCGTCGAATTACATGGCTGAAAAGAATAATCAGCCATAAGTCATAAACCGGAGGTCAGAAGTAGGCACGGAAGGACCCGTTGGAAAGTTCTCATCGACGCGAACACAACGGCGCTTTGTACATATTTTTCTGTCTTGTAGATCTCCCACAATAAAGGAAATACTCTGAATTTTAAAATAGCAATAACTCATTGTCCGGGTGTCGGATCGACCCTCGCTCAGGCTCGTTGAAAAGCTCTTTCAGAGCCTCACCCAACGTATCCAACCTTGCTACGATCCGATCACCCAATCTCCTGTGGTAAACCAAACAATACCGACAATGGGCTGATCATCGAAATTCTAGGGTTTTAACTACCGGGCTGCCGAAACAGGCTGCGCATACACCCGATCCCTGTACGGGACACACCAATACGACGTACTCGAAAATATAGAAAAAGTGAACGTAAAACATCTCATGGGTTTACGACCCATTATTCTAGAAAAAACCCAACAAGAAAGTCTGACGGTAAAAAGATGAAAAGAGCCCTGGGAGGATTTTTATTATTCTCAAATTTAACACCTCAGGTGTTACACTCATATTTTCCCTAAGTTCAAGTGCTTGACTGGATATTACACGTCCTCACCTTCAAGTAAGCGTTGACGTCGCATGACCATGACAACCAACTTTTGTGCCGTACCTTTGCGGGCAACCTGGATGGCATGTCGCTCGACTGGTATCACCACCTCCAGATGGGCTCTGTAAGTTGGTTTGAGAATCTGGTAGACCTCTTCGTTCAGCACTATAAGCTGAACCTCAAACTAAAGAAGAAACTAGACTCCCTCTACTGACTTCGTATGGGATCAGATGAAACCCTCTAAGAGTTGACTCAGAGGTTCTGGAATGAGCACGTTGCACTCTCGGAATGTCACCTCGATGACGAAACGGTCATGTTGGCATTCCAAAATGCCTTGCGCAATGATCTCCATATCTATAATGGCCTCATCTGCAATCCACTTGCCTCTCTCGGAGTATTATTGGATCGATCCAATAGGAGATCGAGGTGGAGGACGATCAAATCGCACGCAAAAGGGCGTGACCTCAAGAAGCATCCTTCATATAAGAAGCCAGCACGACTAGCAGCTCGAACTCATAATGCTTAGACCAAGGGAAACAGATCCTCCAAGTGGCCAAAGCGGGCAGACGAAAGACTCACTAAGCCTCGGAGGACCGATTTCACCGATTGGAATCTGCACATAGACATCATCCTCGAGCAGATCTAGCACGAAGACTTCCTCAAGTGGCCAAACCCTCTCCAGTCGGATTCAAAGCACATGGCAAACAAATAAGTCTACTGCGATGTCTATCAATGCCATGGACACCCATCGATAAAATGCAAGTCTCTTTCATACCACTTGGAAGACCTTTGGCAGAAAGGACATGTCTAGGAGTTCAAAAGAGAATAGGGATCCTGTCATGCCCCCCTCTGCAACCAAGGAGAAATAAGTTTGCAGAATATATGGTTCTGGTAATCGACAACATCAGCTGAAAGGGAAGTATCTCATCGTACATTCAGAGTAGAACACCACGAATTGTCAACAACTTAGAATATCACTTATATGGAATCTATGATGTAACATCTTCTGAGTTATCAATAAAATGACAATTGATCACCTCCCGTATAGAAGTTCTTCTCAAACTCTTGATCAATCAATGCTTCGTTACTATCAAGTTCCAAGGTGCACGCTCAGTGTCCCCTCCACTGGTTTGATTGCATAGGGTCTCCCCACGATTAGCCAGCGTTCAAAGGCACATGCTACATACCCTGCAACTGGTTGGGTTGGTAAGAGAATCGCCTCGACCAACCAACGACAAGACTAGTTTGATCGCACAGGGTCTCCCCACAACCACTAGCAACTCAAAGGTACAAGCTTCGTGCCCCTTCGCTGGTATGATCGCATAGTCTCCCCACGATCAACCAGTGTTTCAATGGAACTTGCTATGTACCCTATAACCGGTTGGTTCAGTAAGAGCTTCGCTTCAACCAACCAACGACAAGACTAGTTTGATCACATATGGTCTTCCCACGATAAGCTAGCAATGCAAAGGTATAAGTTTCGTACCCATTCGCTAGTATGATCACATAGGGTCTTCCTACGACCAACCAGCATTCTAAGGCACTTGCTGTTGGAATTAAATCCTATTATCAGTGTCGCAGCGGAAGCAAAAGATAGATCCGAAGATCTCATGGTATATGTTTCATTACAATTAATTCTACAAAACAATTTACATGGAAATTTATTTTCTTAGCATATGTGCGAACACCCTAGAGGCATACTACGTTCTACGGAAGACATGCATGCATCTAGTTAGGTGTTTATAATCATCATACCTCATGGATCTATGATCCGAAGAGAATGGAAATATGATGAACTGCACGTGAATCGCAAGAGAAGCTGTCGGATGGTACCTTGTTCTTTGCGAATGGAGGAATCCTCAAAGTCCTATCTCTGAGTGCAACGACTATGAGCCAACGGAGGAATTCGTTGCGAAGACGACAGCGAGCCACGAGATCTCCTCATTTTCTTTCTCTCTTCTTCCTTCTCCTTCCTTCCTCCTTCTTCTTCCTCTTTCTTCCTTGGCCGAAACCACAAAGAGGGAGAAGAGAGAGGGGGGTTCGGGTTTTAGGAGAGGGAGGCACTTAGAGCCGCTTCCTCTCCCTCCAATCCCTTTATAGGGCTGGCCCCAACTCCCATACGCAAGCTAGGGCCGGTCCCCTACAGATAGGGATGAGGGGGGGCGGTTTTTAGGGTTTCTCCATGTCTATCGTGAACCCTGGACGAAAACGTCATTCACGAAAAGTGAAACACTGTAAGAGAGATTGAGTAAGGTGCGCTACTCGAAATCGAGTTCCGTCAGTGCCTATGAGCTCCTGGAATTATTCCGCTCATTTTAAGATCCATATTCAATATGTTCTGAGCCATATTTCAGTATTTACCAAAATATCCCTACGACCCCTAGCACATGTGAATTAGGTTCTTAGGCTCTGGGCTTGCGCTCCATCGTGCTACTTTGCGTCAAACGTATCCAAACAGGTCGGGGAACAATTCCTATACGCAACGACAGGGTGAAACCTTCAAGGTTTAGGATCTCTAGCTCCAACCGGATCCCTGATTAACTGTTCCGATGACACACCGAAAGTTCCGTTAATCAGCCCTAATCCGATTAACCCGTGTAGCCACCCAGAGTGCGACGCGAGTTGAGCTCTAATGATCCTAAACTTATGTTACTCCCTCGTAACCCTGTTCTCTACTATACTCTGATAATCCTTAGTCCCTCCTATTAGTGGTGCCATGATACGACTCGGGCGGTGGGGAGCACCATCAGATCCCGATCAATCATCTGACTAGGATTTGATAACTTGTCATCTATAACATTGCATACCTTCCGGTGCTATGCCTAGCATCTGGAACGTCATCAGTCATACTGATGACCACCAGGCCTGGATTAATTGTGTGGACAGATTGACTCATCAAAACGCACCCATCTAACATTGGACGTCGGATAACCTGTAGGGATTGCATGCCATTCAAGTGCAGTCGGGTAACCCAACGTACCGTGGTATTGCACTATGGAAGGTATACACACATTGGCACATCAAAGCACCACACAACTAGTTGGCCCAATATATATAGTCCCTCAGGATTGAGGACATATTATCTATAGTAGTAAGACAATTTATGCACCAATGTCTGAATCACTAAACTGTGCACCATCTTGGTTCCTGTTCAACACGATCATTGTACTTGGTCAGGTGAATGGAAATCCCACGTTCCCGTGGTGGAGACGTCCCATATCCTCTACCTACCAATATCTTATTCTCGGTAAAGCGACCGCCATCACCAAAGCTGTGAACTGGTTCTAGGTCTACACAGAATTGGTCCATTGGGTCTCCCAAGCATGGATCCACTATGCGCCTTAGTGGCCTACTGTGTTCCCTAGGGTCCTTTATTATATGTGTATTAACATATACCAAAGTAGTATTCGAATTAAAACAATAACCAAAGTCATCTT
The DNA here is from genome assembly GCA_947650365.1 of Chamaelirium japonicum. Lineage (NCBI taxonomy): Eukaryota > Viridiplantae > Streptophyta > Magnoliopsida > Liliales > Melanthiaceae > Chamaelirium > Chamaelirium japonicum. The sequence continues at coordinate 55,072,794 of OX393560.1, forward strand.
TATTAATGTTAATACAGAAAATTCACGCTCAGGACACACGAGCTATAACACCTTCTATGTACCACGCAACCGGTTGGGTCGGTAAGAACTTTGCCTTGAACAACCGAAGACAAGACTAATTTGATCGTACAGGGTCTCCCCACGACCAGGTAGCATTCAAAGGCACCTGCTATGTACCTTACAACTGGTTGGGTTAATAAGAGTATTGACTCGATGAACCAACAACAATACTAGTTTGATCGCACAGGGTCTCCCCATGATCAGTTAACAAACGCAAAGGTACATGCACGATGTTCCTTCGATGGTTTGACCGCACAGGGTCTCCCCACGATTAACCAGCATTCAAAGGCACCTACTACGTATTCTACAACCAGTTGGGTCGATAAGAGCATAGCCTCGACCAATCAATGGCAATAATAGTTTGATCGCACAGAGTCTCCCCACGATCAGCTAGTAACGTAAAGGTACAAGCTTCGTGCCCCTTTGTTGGTATGATCACACAGTGTCTCCCCATGATCAGCCAGCGTTTAAAGGCATATGCTACGTACCCTACAATGATTGGGTCGGTAGGAGCATCACCTCGACTAACCAACGACAAGACTAGTTTGATCGCACTGGGTCTCCTAATGATCAGCTAGCAATGCAAAGGTACAAGCTTCGTGCCCCTTCGTTGGTATGATCACACAGGTTCTCCCCACGATTAGCCAGCGTTCGAAGGCACCTGCTATGTACCTCGCAACTAGTTGGATCGGTAAGAGCTTTACCTCAACCAACCGAAGACAATGCTAGTTTGATTGCACAGGGTCTCCCCACGATCAATCGGTATTCAAAGGCACTACGTTAAGCACTCCAAATTCTAACGTCCATCAATCAACAACCGAGGGCTTGAAGACAACCAACCCTCAGGCATCCTATGACATTGCGGATTGCTCAAGGATTCAATCGCCAATTGAGAGCTTGGAGACAACCAACCCTTGGGCACTCTTAGGTATTGCAGATTGCCTGAAGGTTCAATCTACAATTGAGGGATTAGAGATAATCAACCATCGAACATCTTCGGGCCTTGTAGATTACCCATTAACAAAGTCCAAGGAGACAACCATGGCACTTGAATACAAAGTCTGAGGTACTCTTGCTGTCTCGGCATGCAACAATGTTTAAGGAGACAGCCTTGACACTTGAATACAAAGTCCGAGACACACTTGCTATCTCGGCAAACAACAAAGTCCAAGGAGATAGCCTTGATACTCGAATACAAAGTCCGAGGCACCCTTGCTACCTCGGCATGTAACAAAGTCCAAGGAGACAGCCTTGGCACTCGAATACAAATTCTAGATTGCCCATCATTGTCTCGGCATGCAACAATATCCATTGAGACATGCTTGACACTCGAATACAAAGTCCAAGGCACCCTCGCTGCCTCGGAATACAACAAAGTCTAAGAAGACAAGATTTGGCACTCAAATACAAAAGTCTAAGGCACCCTCGCTGTCTCGACATGCAACAAAGTCCAAGAAGACAGCTATGACACTCGAATACAATATCTAAGGCACCCTCGCTATCTCGACAAGAAACAAAGTCCAAGAAGACAACATTGACACTCGAATATAAAGTCTAAGGTGTTTCACACCATCTCGGTACTCAACAAGTCCAGAGAGATAACTTTAGCGCTTATAGATAAAGTCCAAGGTATTTCATACCATCTCGGTGCTCAATGAGCTCAGAGAGATTACTCTTGCACTCGCAGACAAAGTCTGAGGTGTTTCACACCGCCTTGGTGTTCAATAAGCCTAGAGAGACAACTCTAGCGCTCACAGATAAGGTCCAAGGTGTTTCATACTACCTCGGTGCTCAACGAGCCCAGAGAGACATCTATGGTGCTCACAAATAAGGTCCGAGGTGTTTCACGCCGTCTCAATGCTCAACGAGCCCAGAGAGACAAATTTGGTGCTCATAGACAAAGTCCGAGGTGTTTCACATCGCCTCGGTGCTTAACGAGTTCAGAGAGACAACTCTAGTGCTCGCAGACAAAGTCCGAGGTGTTTCACCCTGACTCGGCACTCAATAAGCCCTAAGAGATATAGCTCTGGTGCACACAGATAAGGTCCAAGGTGTCTTACATTGTCTTGATGCTCAATGAGCCTAGAGAAATAGCTCTAGCTCTCGCAGATAAAGTCTGAGGTGTTTCACACCGCTTCGGTGCTAAACGAGCCCAGAGAGATAACTCTGTCTCTCACAGACAAAGTCCGTGGTATCTCATACTGCCTTGGTGCTCAACGGGCCCAGAGAGATAGCTTTGGCACTTGTAGACAAGGTTCGAGGTGTTTCACACCGCCTCGGCACTCAACAAGCCTAGAGAGATAGCTCTAGCGCTTACAGATAAAGTCGAGGTATTTCACACCACCTCGGGGTTCAATGATCCCAGAGAGATAGCTCTGGCGCTCGCAGATAAGGTCTGAGATATTTCATACCGCCTCGGTGCTCAACGAGCCCAGAGAGATAGCTCTGGTGCTCACATACAAAGTCAGTCCAACGTGTTTCACACCACTTTGGCACTCAACAAGCCTAGAGAGATAGCGTTGGTGTTCGCAGACAAAGTCTGAGGTGTTTTACATCGCCTCAGTGCTTAATGAGCCCAAAGAGACAACTCTGGCACTCGCACACAAAAGTTTGAGGTGCTCACACCGCCTTGGTGCTTAACGAGCCCAGAGAGATAGTTTTAGCGCTTGCAGACAAGGTCCGAGGTGTTTCACACCACCTCGGAGCTCAACAAGCCTAGAGAGACAGCTTTGACGCTCACAGACAAACTCTGAGGTGTTTCACACCACCTCGGTGCCCAACGAGCCCAGATAGACAACTCTAGCGCTCGTAGACAAAGTTCAAAGTGTTTTACACTACCCCGACACTCAACGAGCCCAGAGAGACGGCTTTGGCGCTTGCAGACAAAGCTCGAGATGTTTCATAACGCCTCACCGCTCAACGAGCCCAGAGAGACATCCCTGGCACTCGCAAACAAAGTCCGAGGTGTTTCACACCGCCTTGGTGCTCAACGAGCCTAGAGAGATAGCTCTGGCGCTCATAGATAAAGTCTGAAGCGTCCAACGCTTCGGCACTCAACAAACCCAAGGCCCTGCCCTTAGCAAACTTCGGGCAAGGGCATCAATCCCCCCGAGGTCCGCTGCCCGGTCAATAGGTTTAAGGGTTTAGGGCCCCAGACCGACCGACCATCCTTTACTGATCAGGGGACAGATCGACCGACCGTCCCTGACCGACCCACCTCCCTTGTGGTCGGTTGGTTGCAACCAACTGAGCCACAAATCGACTGGCCGACCCCCCCCCCCCCCCCCCCCCCCCACCCTGGCTATTAGCTGGTTACGACCGATCGAGACTCTCTAGCAGTCATTGAGGATTACACTACGGTCGACCATCAGCGGTACCCGATGACCGACCCTCTCCTTGGCGGTCGGTTGGACTCGACTGACCAAGCCCATGACAAACCGACCGACCCTGGCCGATCGAGGCACCGACCAGCCATAACTGGCCGATCGAGGCATCGACTGACATGCCGCACCTGGTCGACCAGGGCACTGACTGACCGACCGCCCCTGATCAACTGTGCCTCTCTGATGGTTGGTTAGGACTGCATTGTGACCGACCGTCAGCGAAGCCCAGTGACTAACTGCCCTTTGTGTGATCATTGGCAATGACTGGCCGGGCTGGCCGACCGACCGGACAAGCCCTTAGCCGGCCTTTGGCAGGGGGTCGACGAGAGCGAGGGTCGACCCCGAACAGTGGGTCGGTGGATACGCCCCTGGCCGGTCCTTGGTAGGGGTCAGCGAGCGCGACGGTCGACCTCGGACAGCGGGTCGACAGATACGCTTATGGCCGGCCCTTGGCAGGAGGTCGGCGGGCATGACGATCGGCCCCAGATAGCGGGTCAACGGACACGCTCCTGGCCGGCCCTTGGTAGGGAGTCGACGGGCGCGACGGTCGACCCCAGACAGCAAGTCAGCAGACACGCTCCTGGTTGGCTCTTTGCAGGAGTCGGTGGGCGTGACGGTCGACCCCGGATAGCGGGTCGACAGACACGCCCTTGACCGGCCCTTGGTAGGGGGTCAGCGGGCGCCACGGTTAACCCTGGAAAGCGGGTTGGTGGATGCACCAATGGCCGACCCTTAACATGGGGTCAGCGGGCGCAATGGTCAGTCCCGGATAGTGGGTCAGCGGACATGCTCCTGGCTTGCCCTTGGTAGGGGGTCAGCGGGCGCGACGGTAAGCATACACTCTCCTGGCCGGCCTTTGGTAGGGGGTCGATGGGCACGACGGTCGACCCCGGACAGCGGGTCGAAAGACACGCCCTTGGCCAGCCCTTGGCAGGGGGTTAGCGGGCGCAACAGTCTGCCCGAGACAGTGGGTCGGCGGACACGCTCTTAGCTGTCCCTTGGCAAGGGGTCAGCGGGCGCGACGCTTGGCCCCGGATAGCTGGTCGACAGACACGCCCTTGGTCAGCCCTTAATAGGGGGCCGATAGGCGTGACGATGGGCCCCAGACAGTGTGTCAACAGACATGCCCCTGACCTGCCCTTGGTAGGGGGTTGGTAGGTGTGACAGTTGGGCTCGAACAGCGAGTCGACAGACACCCCTGGCTGGCCCTTAACAAGCGGGTATGACAGTTGGCCCCGGATAGTGGGTCGATGAACACGCCCCTCGCCAGCCCCTGGCAGGAGGTTGGTGGGCACGACGGTCGGCCCCGTACAACGGGTTTGCTCGAAACCGCACCTCAACACCGAATCGCCACACCGAAATTGCAATGCACCACGACGATGTACCGTTATATAAAACCGAAACCGCACCATGCGGTGCGGTGCACCACGGTTAATCATTATATTGGTCTAAACAATGCAGTTTTATGCGGTTTTGGGCAAAATCGAAAAGTACCGCATAAATCTCATGCGCACACAAGCACGTTCAACAACTACGTTCAACAACTACGTGCACACACAAGCAATAAAATTATTTAAATAAATCTCATGCGCACACAAGCACGTTCAACAACTACGTGCACACACGTGCGCGCATATACATCTGCACAGACATACTGCTATCACCATGTTGCCTCACACCTCGCACCCCGGACTCAGGACCCATGGCCCGGTCCAACTCAAATCCAACAACACACTGCACACGTCGCAACACTGTGACATATAAACTAACACCATCAAGTTTCCTACATTAATAAAAAGAGGGGCTGCCCTTCGTAAAAATTAATATATGGAAAATCGGGTATTATAGCCTCGCCGCCTGTCATTGCCGGAGGACTACGACCCATGCCTACCACTTGACTTGGCAAACCAACAAAACCCTCGGCCAAACCCTGACCATCCTCCACCAAAATGGACCCGCGCATCTCATCAGCCCACCGAGGAGTAAGACTGTCAATTAGGCTGGGCTAGCCTGATACCTGCCCATTCGACTCGAAAAAATATGGGTTTAGCTTTATTTGACATTGGGCCGGGTTTAGCATGGACATAATATCAGGCCCGAACATGACTCTAGGGATTGCACGGGACATGTTAAGCTCAGCCCGATTTAGGCCCGAAACCGATTTAGTAAGGGTATGTTAGGTATTTCATTCACATATATTTTCAAGAGTATCAAGACCAAAACATTCCATAGAAGAGTCACTTGTTTGATAGCTTACTTTATATTTGCATGTACTTGGATTGCTAAGTGTGTGTGAATACAGTAAATAAGCATTTTGAATGCAACTTGTTAAGATGAATAAATTTTTACATTGACATGTATTCAACGTACTCAGTAGTTGGAGCAGTATGTTGTAGAGTATAGAGGATAAATCTTCACCAATTTGTTTTCACTATGGATCTTATTTGGGCTAAGCTGAAGAGGGAAAATGGACCAAGTTTGGGCCAGGCATGGTGGCAAAACTATGGGCAGAGCTTGGACTTGGGAGATCCACCTAAAGTTTGGGTTGGATATGGACAGTCCATAACTGACCCAGCCCGACATGGTTGACAGGTCTATCAAGGAGTCGAGGTCCCTCTGGGTGGAGGGCCATCAAAGGCACCCACACCCTCAAACACCAAAACCCTAGAACACCCGTCAGAATCGCTATATGGTACTATTCATTGATTAGTAAATTAAACCGCATGAAGTGTCATTCTTTTATATTCCTTCAACAACTTATGTACACACCTATATTAGAGTAATGCTATTTAATCAATATGTAGTGACAAAAACTGACAAATTAGACAAATGAACTGGTGGTGGAGCCCACTTGGTGCTATTGCCGATGCACTAAGACCTGTGTCCCGTCATCAATGCATGGGTCTGGTTTGTCAAAGTTTTTATCGCTGCAGATTGTTCAAATAACATTACTCGATCCCTATGAGTAATGCTTAATTAATTACTAAAAGACTAAAATGGTAAGGATAAGTTACGTACTTAATTTATTGAATTGCCACTACCTATAAAAGTCCACCTAATCGCATCTAATCCCCATGAAACATCCAATTTTGAAATTAAATGAAAATGAGATTACAATAGCTGCTACAGTGAAATCACAGTAGCAACTATAGTGATTTCGTCATGGCTGCTAAAAAACTTTACTATAGTGAAATCACTATAGCAATGATACTCAATTATAAGCAAATAATACTCAATTCTATACTTTGAAATCATTGAAGTCCTAAATAACATTATATATAATTGAGTGATTTCACAGTAGTACTACAATGATCTCACTATCACAACTACGTTTATTTAAAAATGATACTCAATTAAATGAAAATGATACTCAATTCTCTACAATGAAATCACTATAGCACTGAGTATTATTTTATTATAATTGACTATCATTTTAAATGGTACTCATCTATAATAAGAGGTACTCCAAATCCCTATAGTGATATTAAATGGTACTCAAATATATAAAATAATACTCAACTAAATTGAGTATTATTTGTATATAATTAAGTATAATTGCTACAGTGATTTCACAGTAGGAAAGTCTTTTAGCAGCCACAATGAAAATCATTGGAGCAACTATAGTGGTTGAAAATGGTACTCAAATATACAAAATAATACTTAAATTAAATAGAGTATTATATGAATAAAATTAAGTATCATTTTTACAATGATTTTACTATAGAAAAGTCTTTTTAGCAGTCACTGTGAAAATCACTGTAGCAGCATACTTAGTGAAATCACTGTAGCAACCCGTGCCACTATTCCCATAAAAAAAAAAAGTGTTTTTACATCATATATTGTTAATTAATGTATATATGAAGATCCCATATGTATTTTAGGTATTTAAAAAAGACGCGTCATCCAAATCGGTTGGTAAAGGATCTATTCCGTGTAAAACCGTGGGAGTGGATCACCTATAAAAACTATTTGGATTCCGTGGACCTAGTCTTAGATGAAATTATTAGCTATGATCATGCACCTTTTTTTGATGCTATCTAGAAGACTTACACTTAATTTCGTTTTCTCCTATGACTGTATCTGCTCTGTGTCACCTACTCGTCGTCACATCAATACCACTGATAATTCACATGCTTCGACTGGCTCACCTATAGTAGATGTGAATCCTAGTTTCACTCCCCACTAGCACCAGCGTGAGCGTCACTCACTTGACCATTTTAGTTATTCTCTAGATCTTTTTGACTTTACTGCAGTCACCACTTACTCGCCCCAGTTTCATGCGTATCGCATTATTCTACACACTGATTGGGAGTCCATGATCTTACCGAGATGCACTTTAGTTTCCCCCTGTGGCGACAATCCATAGCAGTGGAGTTTCAAGTTTTTGAGCAGGCACAGATGTACGTGAGACGTTGTTCTCCTATCGACAAGTGTTGAGTTTATCAGTTGCAAGTGAGTCTTCAAGATCAAGAACTGACCTAATAGTTCCATTGAGCGAAAATCCAAGGGATACAAAAAAAAAAACATAGTTATATGTAGGACTATCAATTGGGCTGGGCTAGCCCGATACTCACTTGTTCGATCGGCCCAAAATAATTTAGGTCAACCTTTATGTGAGCTTGGGCTAGGCCAAACTTTGACATGATTTCAAGTCATAACTTGAGTTCGGACCGAGTTTGGACCGTGTTAAGTTTGGCCCGTTTTATGCCCAAACTCAAAATAATAACGGTGTATTAGTTTATTAAACTATCCCCTCTTGATATATTTTGCTTATTTAGAAGATAAAATTATGCCCAAGTTGGTTTTTAGCGAGAGTTGCTATTATTTGGAATCTCATCGGTTTTATTGTTCTATGTATACCTACGATTTTATGTAAGCTGCCCATACAAAAATGTTAGGTTTTAGTAAAATTTTGAAATATATTGTTACTTATAAATTATAGGAGTATAGTGAATGTCATTTTTTCATGAGTTTTTCTCTCACAGTGCTCTTATTCGGCCGGTCTGAACTCGGCTCGAAATCCGAAAAAAAAAAGAGAGTTGAATTTGGGTCGAAGATGATGGTAAAGCTTTGGGCCGAGTTCGGACTTGGGAGGGCCACCTAGAGTTGGGGCCGGATTTGGACAGACCTTGACCAACCCATCCCAACCCGACTGACAGGCCAGCCAGTTATATCCATCTCTATTCTCTTTCATGAAAACTGAGCTCGAAATAGAGATATTGTCCTTTATGGATGGCACCCCACCTCTCATAGAGGAGGTCTTGGGTTCGAACCGTCGGTCCGAACTCGAATCCTTTGGGAACAGTTGAAGATATAGACTCAACTACTTAGCCAGACAGAAAAACAGTGACACTTGCTCAGTATGGTTGGTGTTGCCGAGACTTTAATTCCCACAATCCCTACACGTTTGAGTTTTAGCCTATCTATTAACCGGACTAAACAAATTGCTGGAGTAGCTCAGTTGGTTAGAGCGTGTGGCTGTTAACCACAAGGTCGAAGGTTCAACCCCTTCCTCTAGCGTTTTTTATTTGCTTACGCTTTTACTAATATATTTTGTCTTCTCCTCATTCAAGTATTTATAACTGCAATTTATACTACTAAGTATTAACTCCAACCTTTTAGAGACACCATGAAAAACAAAAAGCAATGTCATTCAACCAACCTATTAGCCGACTTTCCTTTAACTGACATGAAGTGGCAGTCGATCACAGCTGCCCATTTGCCTGCCGGTTGGGTTTAGTGTGATTTACTGACCGAGGCTAGGGGTGTGGATCGGTTCGAAACCGACCTATTTAGGCAAAATCCAGACCGATCTAACCTTGGTCAGTTTTGAGGATTTTCAATCCGATCCAAACCGAACTAAGATTGAAATCCAATCCAATATATTAAAGTCTGTTTGGATTGGATTGGATGCTCGGTTTAGGCTTTGGACCATGTCCTTATTGGGGCCCCCCTCCCTTCTATTAGGACCTAGTTTATACTTAAATAATAATAATTGTTATCAAATCATTAGGCCTAAATAAGATTTTTACCTGATTTTGAGTCATCTTACAATATTAAAATGGTTGTTGGGAGCAAGGGTACATGAGGACATATATTTAATAAAATATTATATGCATATACATATGTCGATTCGGTTCGGTTTAGGTCGGTTTTGAATTTATAAATCCGTCAATTGGTCTAATTATGTCTGTTTTTTGAAAACCCAATCCGATCCAATCCATTGAGTGTGTCGAAACTGATCAAAATTGGTCGGTTTGGTTTGGATCCTGCACACCCCTAACCGAGGCTGGGCGCAACGGACGATTGTGATCATCATGTCTGGTTGGTTAAAAGAAAAGTTGGCTAATATGTTGGCTGAATAGTAAGTTATCTATATAATAAGAGATGTCGGTTTTGTGCTGACTAGACAAAATGGAACAAAAAAGCTGACTATGACAAGCTGACTAGACAAATATGAATCAAATAGATCTAACCATTCGTTAAAAAATCAACGCACGATCTCCCCTTGGCTTCAAATCCCAACCCATTTAATCTGCACTAAACCCCCAAAATCTTGGCCCATTGAAACTGCACTAAGCCTGACTGTTCATCCCGAGATCATTGTTCGCATCAACGACTATAAACCCGCATGCTGAAATTTCAGCCGCCCCAAACCATCGGGTCGATCTCGAGGAATCCGTTCGAACAGAGACAACTATGATTGATCAATTATAGGGGGAGGGGGAGTTGGTCGCGCCGAAGACGCCCGCTTCGTGCCAATCGGCACGGGCGAGGAAAATGGGTGTCTCTATGAATGCCGGTGTTGTCGTTGAAAGTGTTTTGTTGCCAAAGGCATTTAGGTGTTTTGTCGTCGAAGACGGCCCGCTGCAGTGTCAATAGGTGTGTTGCCATCGAAGGCGGCCCACTGCAGTGCCGACATGCACGGGCATGCACTAGTAATATTACATTCTATTAAGATCCCATTTCTTCCTTAGTTTTACCACCTCGCTGATGCCCTCATTGACGCCCAGTCCTCCCCTGTGAGGAAGCAGCTTCCAGCATCTGAATTTATTTTCTTACAAATCTAGAAGTTGGTACCGTCGGGGTTGATGAACCGGCTCTTGGCCTTGTGCTACTTCTGCTCTCCCATGCCGGAGATGTTCCTAGTTTGACTCTTGGTATGGACAACAAGGGGCTAACTTTTCCTCAAGGCCGTTGTGATGTGTTTACGGGTGTGCATCTTAGCCATCAATGTCATGTTCACGAGATTATAGAATTAATAAATAGCAACTGCTGCCTCCCTTAATTTTGATCTCCAGACCTCTTTGCGCCCTTGCTCTAGCACCAAATCCTATGACCGCTTGGCTGATCCAGCAAAAGAAAGATACCGTAGGGCGGCGAACACACGATATCGTCCAATGCGCGCGAGGAAGAATTGCAAATAGATGCACTTGCCATCGTCGAAACCTCTACCACCGCCACGATCCTCCGGGAGCTACTCAACGAAGGCGATTTGAAAAACCACCGTGGAATCATTGATGTCGGGGCTAGATCTGCACTCTGCTCGGCAAGATCCCACGCCCTTGACGCTGAGCGAGGTGGTCAACCCAAATAGGGAAGGCCCCGCGATTCCAGTGTGACGAACACAAAAACGTTGGTAGGAGAAATCCCTATATACAAAGGGGAAGGAAAGGGGCCAGATCCCGACCCCACAACACCATGATCTGAAATCCAAGCCTTCCTGGAGTCGCTGGCGGCATCCGAGGAGGCCAAGAGATGCGGGGACGAAACCCTAACCCTAGGGGGAAAAGGGGAAAGGGGATGAAAGCGTTCAGAGCCACGAGGCCTGTTATTGATTGCATATGTTATTTGACTAATAAATTTAGAGAGCTTTCCTTTTAATTTACGTGGCGAGTCCCTAGTGGATTCTAGGGTTTAACTTTTCTTCCCTTTAGAAGAGGCGAATTTTCCATTAGATACCCCCTTGCCCCAAAACCCGGGTCGTAAGGGGAGGTCCACAAAGGGTATATGAAGCACCATCACCCAGCCCCCTAGCTGATGTGGGGATAAACCCAACAATCACCCCCTCACATGAGGCTAGGATTGAAAACCCGTCGATCCCCTCTCGTGCTACAGGAATAGAGGAAGAGGCACAACATTGCCACACCTTGGCTAAACTCGCTCTGATATCCCAATTAGAGACCCTCTCACCCCAAAACGTAGTTCGTAAGGGGAGATCCACAAAGGGTACGTATATGAAGCACCTGTTGCCGAATGAAGTCCAAGAATGCTCTCATGGCTGTAAAGTTGCTTGTGCTACCTAGTCGCTCATCCGCGGATCTACTGAATCCGTTGTGTTTTACACTCCCACTTATCAACTTCCGTGTACTAATTAAGCGACCGAAAGAAATGGTTCGTTGGGTTCTTCCTCTTCATCTCCTGGATGCAAATGACATCGACATCGTATGTCGAATCACTACACCAATTTGAGGAATAAACTGCATAAATAAACGACGGGCAAAGTTTGTCTTTTAAAATTCGACGGTCAATTCATATTTTTTTAATGGTAAAAAGCGATGGATATTGAAAAACGACAAATAGAAAAACGACAAACTGAAAAACAACGATCATTACCCGTCCTCTTCTCTGATTTCCCCAACCCTCTCACATTCCACGAAAAGAATCTTCATAAGGGAACCAAGGGTCAACGTCAGAAGGACGAACACAAGGAATTAGGAAGCCATGTTCTTAGATCTCTTCAACTCCAGATCTCTGATCTTATCCAAAAAGGAGCATACACAATCCAGATCTGGGTGGGGGGGATATGAATCTATACTTCCTGGCTGTATCCAAAATAACATCATCCTCCAAAAAGCAAGAGATAGAGAGATACTAGGGTTTGCCTGGTTGATCAAGCTCCAATATATAGACGTAGTTTCAAGCGCACTAGAGCCTGCTCCAGCACCGGGTCCTCTGACGAATGCCTCAACAGCTAGCTGTCTGAAGCTCTTCCTTTGTATATATGCTTCTTGGTTGCAGGTCTAGCCGAGTTGCTTGCTACTCCAAAACTCCAAAAGACTCAACACACTACAACAAAGAGGGTCTTTACCGACGGACATTTTTATCACCGTCGGTAATAATACACTTTTTACCGACGGTGACAATAATATCCGTCGGTATTATAACTTCAATTTTTTAAATTTTTTTTGCATATTTATTACCGACGGTCAAATAGTATTCGTCGGTACAATTATTTATACCGACGGTACATATATGTACCGTCGGTAATATACTTTATACCGACGGCTTCATAAAGACCGTCGGTAAAATGTCATGACGGAACTCAGCGTAAAAACCAAGTCTCTGGAAAAAATAGAACCCTGAGTTTCGTCGGAGATTATTACCGACGGACTTTATATTTCCGTCGGTATAAATATTTATACCGACGGAGATTATATGGCCGTCGGTACGATACCGACGGTAATTAAATATCCGTCGGTAAAATTGTCCCGACGAAACTCAGGGTAAAAACCGAGCCTCTGGAAAAAAATGGAACCCTGAGTTTCGTCGGCGGTTTTTACCGACGGACTAAATATTTCCGTCGGCATAACTAATTATACCGACGGAAATTATATGTCCGTCGGTACAATACCGACGGTAATTAAATATCCGTCGGTAAAATTGTCCCGACGAAACTCAGGGTGAAAACCCGAGCCTCTGGAAAAAATGGAACCCTGAGTTTCGTCGCTGATTTGTACCGACGTACATTATTATACCGTCGGTATAAAGTAATTATACCGACGGAAATTATAGTTCCGTCGGTAAAAACTCCTTACTTATCCACCACAGCCTGCACCCTTTTCTTTTTGTGTTTCGACTCCGGCGCGCGCCCCTCTCTCAATCTCTCTCTCTCTCTCATCGACCCGACCCCCCGGCGACCCCGTCCCCCTCCGACAGCCCCGCGATCCCCTCCGGCCACCCATCCCCCTCCCGGCCACCCATCCCCCTCCCGACCTCCGCCCCTCCCCGGCCTCCCGGCCCTCTCTCTCTCTCCCCGGCCTCCTCCCCCCCTCCCCGGCCTCCCTAGCAGCCTTCCCTCTCTCTCTCTCTCTCTCTCTCTCTCTACTTCACCTGTCTCTCTCTCTCTCGATCTAAACCCCCCCTCCGGCCGGCCACCCATCCCCTCCCTTGCACCTCCGGCCACCCCTCCGCTTTCTCGCGCCACCGACTACGACACCCATCCTCCTCCTTCTCGAGGCCTGCCGACCATCGCTGGTGAGCTCCTCCTCCTCCTCCCTTTCCCCCTTCGGTTAATTTGTGGTAATATATTGTGGTAATTTTTATTTAGGTAAAATCACAGGAATTAAATATAGTGTGGTATTGTGGTAATATATTGTGGTAATTTATTTAGGTAATATATTGTGGTAATTTTTATTAGGTAATTTATTGTGGTAATTTTTATCTTGTGGTAATATATTATGATTTACAACAATACCATAATTTGTGGTAATATATTTGTGGTAATATATTGTGGTTAATTCCCTCATTTGGTAATTTTTACACTGTTTTAAAACTCGCCGAGTCGACTCGAAACTCGGCCGAGTTAACTCGACTCGGCTGAGTTTCGATCCGACTCGGTCCAAAACTCGAGTTTCGATCCGACTCGGCTGAGTTTCGATCCGACTCGGCTGAGTTTCGATCCGACTCGAGTTTTGTCGGGTTTTAGCCGAGTTGTCGTGTCTACTCGACTCATTAAGGTTTCGAGTCGAGTCGAGTTTTCATGTTTTAAAACATTGATTTTTATCCTATCAAAACTGAATTGAATGGGGGGCAAAATGTAGTTTTTAGACTAGGGTGAGCGTCGGTTTTGTCGGTCGGTTTCGGTGTGGGTTTTGTCGGTTATATTTTTTTCGGTTTACGAAAAATCAAGATCGAAACCGAAACCGAAATGGTCGGTTTTTGTCGGTTCGGTGTGATATGAGGTATGCTAAAGCCATAAATCTACTCGAGCGATAGAGAGAACCGTCAGACCCCAAGTGTTTACTTGATGAGGCTCCCTGACTTGTTGACTTACTGTCGCATAACTTTGGTGCTATGCCTAGCATTCGAACTATCAGCAGTTCAAATGCTGGCCAGCAACCCTAGGTTTACTATGTGACTAGTCTACTCATCATAATACACTCATCCATTAGGGATGTGGATGGCCTGTAGAAGTTTTGGTTCGGTGTTCCATACCCGGGAACCGAAACCGAAATTGTGCGGAGTCTTATAACATTGTTTGAAATTATATGTCAGGTGTTGTATAGCCAGATAGACGAAGATGTCTTCGATCGATAAGAGTTGGATGCGTAATTCGAATCGCATGAGCTAAGAGTACAGAGAAGGAGTCAGGAAATTTCTGGATTTTGCATTTGAGCGTCTTGCACCGCTTGATGGAAAAATTGTGTGTCCCTGTATAGACTGCGGAAGGGTGATTAGGAAGGTTCGAGAGGAATGTGAGGTTGATCTGGTAATGCGTGGCATTGACGTTACCTATACCCGTTGGTTCTCGCACGGTGAGGAGCTAGATGCAGTCCCCATGGCAGCTCACGGTGAAACTTCAAACACAGTGATCGCTGATGATAATATTAATACAGACGATGACGATGACATGCAGGGTATGATACATGATTTGCAAGGTGGAATAGGCACGGAAACACCGTCAGGTGATTAGCCCAATATCGAAGCGGACAAGTTCTACAGATTGCTTAAAGATGCCGAACAACCTCTATACCCGGGGTGTGAGAAGTTTTCAAAACTCTCTTTCACTGTAAAGCTTCTTCATTTGAAGTGCCTCAATGGTTGGAGTAATAAGTCATTTAATATGTTGGTAGAGTTGCTGAAAGAGGCTTTTCCTATGGGTGAGACAGTACCGAAATCATTCTACGAGGCGAAGAAGACAATTAAAGATCTCGGTCTGGGTTATGAGAAAATTGATGCATGCGTGAACGATTGTATGTTGTACCGGAAAGAGTACGAACATGCGCGGTCATGCCACATATGCGGAGCAACGAGATATAAAGAGACGGATGCCGAGTCTAGTACCAGTCGAAGGAAGAAAAATGTATCTGCAAAGGTTCTCCTATACTTCCCGCTCAGGGACAGGCTTCAGAGGTTGTTTATGTCATCGAAGACTGCTGAGCACATGAGGTGGCATGCACGAGAACGTACAGATGACGGGATTATGAGACATCCGGCCGACTCTCTGACGTGGAAAGATTTTGATCATACATATCCTGAATTCGCATGTGAAGTTCGCAACGTCAGGTTAGGACTTGCTAGCGATGGCTTCAATCCCTTTGGGAATATGAGTGTGTCGTACAGCATTTGGCCAGTTGTCCTAGTTCCATACAATTTGCCTCCCTGGATGTGCTTAAAAAAGCCATACACAATGCTCTCCTTGCTCATTCCCGGACCCAGGTCGCCTGGTAATGATATTGACGTTTACTTGCAGCCGTTGATTGAGGAGTTGAACGAGTTATGGGAAGTTGGGGCCGATACGTATGATGCCTCGTTGCGCCAGAATTTTCGGATGCATGCGGCACTTCTATGGACCATCAACGATTTTCCTGCATATGCCAACTTATCTGGGTGGAGTACTAAAGGAAAATTGGCGTGCCCTACATGCAATAAGGAGACAGATTCATTACGATTGAAGAACAGAGGCAAGTTCTGTTATATGGGCCATCGAAGATTCCTTGTTGACGGCCATAAGTGGAGGCAGAACAAAAGAGCTTTCAACGGCAAGAAGGAACTTGCAAAGGCCCCGGAGCAGCTTTCGGGGGTAGAAGTCTTGTGCGAATTGGATCAGCTTGATGCCGTGGCACTTGGAAAAGGTAAAAAGAAGAGAACGCATGAAGATTCTACGCGTGAGCATAACTGGAAGAAGAAGAGTATTTTCTTTAAACTACCGTACTGGAGCAGCCTACTCTTGCGGCATAACTTGGATGTCATGCATATTGAGAAAAATGTGTGTGACAACATTATAGGAACACTGCTGAATCTCGACGGTAAGACGAAGGATAATCTTAAATCTCGTCTCGATCTTAAGGAGTTGGGCATCCGAAAATCACTTCATCCCCAAGAGATTGGGGATAAGTATGTGTTGCCAGTTGCATGCTACACCATGAGCTCACAGCAAAAGGCAGCCTTATGTGCATTCCTACGGTCTGTGAAAACGCCAGACGGTTATTCTTCGAATATCGCACGATACGTGCAAGAGAACGGCCGGAAGTTGTCTGGATTAAAGAGCCACGATTGTCATGTTCTTATGCAGCGATTGTTATCTCTTGCTATACGTGGGAATTTAACCGAAGAGGTGTCCGGTCCGTTAATTGAGCTCAGCACTTTTTTCAGACAGTTGTGCTCGAAGGTACTTAGAGTGGACCAACTTGAACAGATGGAGAGGGATATTGCGCTCACATTGTGCAAGTTAGAGATGATATTTCCACCTTCATTCTTTGATGTCATGGTGCATTTGACCGTTCACTTGGCAAATGAGGCCAAACTCGGCGGCCATGTATTTTATCGAGAGGTAATCGTCTCGTCTCATTCGCACAATGTATTTGATCGTTCTTGATATATTCATACAAATATTTTTTTCTCAAATTAGGTACTTGCGAACATTGAAATCATATGTTCGTAATAAAAGTCGTCCGGAGGGATCAATTGCTGAAGGATACCTAGCAGAAGAATGTCTAACATTCTGCTCAAGATACCTACATGGTATAGACACGCGATTCAATCAACTTGAGCGGAACTATGACGGTGGTCCAATAGACTTCGATGGGGGTCTGTCTATATTTGCCGAAATGGGTAGACCTGTAGGAGGAGGCAAAACCCGTCGATTGTCTGTAGATGAGATTCAACAGGCACATATGTATGTGTTGCGCCAATGTGATGAAGTGTGGCCATTCATTGAGTAAGCATTTTACGATCATTTACTCATTCTTTCAGTCCATTCATTAAGTATATGTGCTAATTATAATCTAATTCATAACCGGTAAAACAGGAAGCATAAAGCCATCATTAATAATCGGGGTATTCGAAATGCTTCCCAAATTCATGATCGTGAATTCCCATCGTGGTTCGAGAAACACGTAAGTATTCACATCATTACTGAATTTCATTGACATCCATTACCGAACAATAATTATGTGTTCATATCATGAATGTCGTGTGGTTATTATAGGCACAGGAGCTGCACGACAACCACGATCCGCTGATGAATGAGGATCTCTGGCGCTTATCTTGTAGTCCTTTGCAAGACGCAATATCGTACGATGGTTATATCGTGAACGGTTATAGATTTCGGACGAAAGATAGTGAAAAATCACGAAGAACCCAAAATAGTGGGGTTGTCGTCAACGGTGAGCAAGAAGAATTAGAAAATATCGACTTCTACGGCGTCCTCAACGAGATTCTCGAGATTAAATTCCTTGGCCAAAATCGGATCGTATTATTCAAATGCGATTGGTATGATGTTAATAATCGCGGGACTGGTTATAATGTCGACAAATACGGTTTTATCAGCATCAACACTGCCAAGAGATTGAATACCCAATATGAAGATCCATTCATTCTTGCCTCTCAAGCGCAACAGATATTTTATGCACCGGATAATACCTCTCCAGGTTGGCAAATTGTAGTCAGGTCACCACCCAGAGATTTTTACGATATGGGAGACAAGGATGCGGGGGTCGTCGATGATGATTTGGATGCAAACCAGAATGATGAGATAATCATTATCGACGCAGTGCACGACGAAAATGAAGATGTCGACAATATAAACTGGACAGCGAATGCAGATCAAATAATAGAAGAGGGAAGCGATGAGAGTGACAGAGATGAGACAGAAAATGACTAGACCGTATGTAAATCAAATTGTTTCATATTTAAATCATACTGTTTCACCGATTCATATGTAAATCATACCGTTTCATATGTAAATCATACCGTTTCACCGATTTACGATCCGACCGATTCACCGATTTAGAGTCTAAGAGTTGGAAAATCATAAGTTAGCGTGTTTCGGATATGAAATAGGTTTCGATTCGATCGGATCGTCATCGGATCGGCATCCGATAATTCGAAGTTGGAATTATTCCGTATTTCGGACTTGCGAGCGGGTTCTAATTGGATATTTGACCAATTTACGCTCCGATTCACCGATTTAGAGTCTAAGTGTTGGAAAATCATAAGTTAGCGTGTTTCGGATATGAAATAGGTTTGGATTCGATCCGATCGTCATCGGATCGGCATCCGATAATTCGAAGTTGGATTTATTCCGTATTTCGGACTTGCGAGCGGGTTCTAATTGGATATTTGACCAATTTACGCTCCGATTCACCGGTTTAGAGTCTAAGTGTTGGAAAATCATAAGTTAGCGTGTTTCGGATATGAAATAGGTTTGGATTCGATCCGATCGTCATCGGATCGGCATCCGGTAATTCGAAGTTGGAATTATTCCGTATTTCGGACTTGCGAGCGGGTTCTAATTGGATATTTGACCAATTTACGCTCCGATTCACCGATTTAGAGTCTAAGTGTTGGAAAATCATAAGTTAGCGTGTTTCGGATATGAAATAGGTTTGGATTCGATCCGATCGTCATCGGATCGGCATCCGATAATTCGAAGTTGGATTTATTCCGTATTTCGGACTTGCGAGCGGGTTCTAATTGGATATTTGACCAATTTACGCTCCGATTCACCGGTTTAGAGTCTAAGTGTTGGAAAATCATAAGTTAGCGTGTTTCGGATATGAAATAGGTTTGGATTCGATCCGATCGTCATCGGATCGGCATCCGGTAATTCGAAGTTGGAATTATTCCGTATTTCGGACTTGCGAGCGGGTTCTAATTGGATATTTGACCAATTTACGCTCCGATTCACCGGTTTAGAGTCTAAGTGTTGGAAAATCATAAGTTAGCGTGTTTCGGATATGAAATAGGTTTGGATTCGATCCGATCGTCATCGGATCGGCATCCGGTAATTCGATGTTGGAATTATTCCGTATTTCGGACTTGCGAGCGGGTTCTAATTGGATATTTGACCAATTTACGCTCCGATTCACCGATTTAGAGTCTAAGTGTTGGAAAATCATAAGTTAGCTTGTTTCGGATATAAAATAGGTTTGGATTCGATCCGATCGTCATCGGATCGGCATCCGATAATTCGAACTTGGAATTATATTCCGTATTTCGGACTTCCGAGCGGGTTCTAATTGGATATTTGACCACTTTACGATCCGATTAACCGATTTAGAGTCTAACTGTTTCATATTGTTTCATATTGTTTCATATTGCGAGCGGGTTCATATTGTTTTATATTGTTTCATATGTAAATCATACTGTTTCATATATAAATCAAACTGTTTCATATTGTTTCATATGTAAATCTTAAATCTTACTGTTTCATATGTAAATTAAATTGTTTCAGATGGCATCACGGTCATATGTTCGTAGAGGCAGAGGCAGAGGCAGGGGTGGGGTAGCTCAGAGCGCTCCGGCTGCCACCCCAGGGTCCGAGGCTGAGCCGTCCGGATCTGGTAGTGCTGTTCCTCTCTCCACACCAGCTCCTGCTGTGGTCACAGCCTCCGGAGCTTCGAGCAGTGCTCAGCACTCGGCTGCAGCGTCTACGCCCACAGGTAATGTTTAGATCTAAAGTTTTATACATGTTGTAAATACTTCTTCAGTACTGATGTATATTTTATTTGCAGGGTCGACCAGGTACGTAGGCGACCGGGGCGTGACGACGGCCCGGCGCTTGTCGGCCTTACGCGAGCCGCTGTCCCTACAGTGGAGCGGCCATACCTTTGTGGGCGAGCACGCTTCTGACGCTGCCACGTGGGTCGGCATGATAGTACGGGAGGAGAGGAATGCCCCGATTGTGGGGTTAAGGGGGTGGAAGAACATTGATGCATCCTATAAGGAGAGGATGTATCAGCAGTTTTTGGTATGTTAGTTTCATTAAAGCATTTTAGAATAATATCGTACTTCTTTATAATTTGATTTGATAAAATGACTTGTTTCTAAATTGATTTTACAGGAGAAATTTAAATGGGAGAACATGGAAACCGACACCCATCGGGAGGACTTGTGGAAGACGATGGGTGAGCGGTACAGGGATTACCGTCACGAGCTCTACAAGCTCTACGGTTACTTGGTCGGCCAGCCGGCTGAGGAGGTACAGGCTGCGGCTGGGACGAGAGACGCGCCACCGCTACACATTCTACAGTTTTTGGTCGCTCACTGGGCCACCCCTAACTTTCAGGTATAATTATAATTTTGTTGATTCGTACTTGTTTTAATGTTATACTAAAAATTTGTATTGATGTTTCAAAATTTAATCGATTGCACAGAATAAATCTGTTATAGGCAAGCAGAATAGAAGTGCCTCGACGACACCTGCTCCAGTGAAGGGGAGGACCTCCATGCCCCAGCTTGCCCAGCAGCTGGTAAATGATACAAACATTGTTATTATTTAAAGCTCTATACATGTTATATTAACTCGTCTATTTATTTTATATGTCCAACAGACACAGTCCTTGGGCCACGAGCCTAATAGGATTGACCTTTTTGAGGCCTCTAGGAGGCGGCGTATCGATGGGGCATTTCTGGACGACAGGGTTGCCTCGCAAGTGGTAAGTAATTAAATTACTGTTAATATATTCTTATACATATGCCATAAAATATCATTGAATATCATTGGTTGTTTTTATATAGGAGAGGATGCGACTTATGGTGACCCCGTCGGGCGAGGCCGGCTCCTCCTCCAGCTCAGTATCTGTCGACTCAGCGATGGATACTGTGCTGAGACCTGCCACGCACGGCCGTGTCCTCTGTACGGGCCTTGGAGTCACGCCCTCCTCCTACTTTGGACGAGAGGGTATGCGCTCGAGGGCACGGGACACCCAGACCGGTGCTATCACTCAGCTGCAGTCTGCGCTAGACGCGGAGCGAGAGCAGAGGCAGGCCCTCGAGCAGAGGATGGAGGCGGAGCGAGAGCAGAGGCAGGCCCTCGAGCAGAGGGTTGAGGCGGAGAAGAAGGCCCTCGATGAGGAAAGAGAAGCTCGCAGGGAACAGGAGCGTAAATTTAATGAATTCATAAGCCGGTCTAGCGGTGGCTCATCCTCATGATCAGGTACTTACTAATCTTTATAATATTAGCAAAAAATATGAATCTTACTAATTTGAGTTTTGATCATATTATCACACTTATGATTTTCCAACACTTAGACTATAAATCGATAAATCGAATCGTAAATGGTCACTCTCTCTCTCATGGTAATGATGTAGCCTCTGTTTTTCTTTTAAATACGGAATAATTCCAAGTTCGAATTACCGGATGCCGATCCGATGACGATCGGATCGAATCCAAACCTATTTCATATCCGAAACACGCTAACTTATGATTTTCCAACACTTAGACTCTAAACCGGTGAATCGGAGCGTAAATTGGTCAAATATCCAATTAGAACCCGCTCGCAAGTCCGAAATACGGAATAATTCCAACATCGAATTACCGGATGCCGATCCGATGACGATCGGATCGAATCCAAACCTATTTCATATCCGAAACACGCTAACTTATGATTTTCCAACACTTAGACTCTAAACCGGTGAATCGGAGCGTAAATTGGTCAAATATCCAATTAGAACCCGCTCGCAAGTCCGAAATACGGAATAATTCCAAGTTCGAATTACCGGATGCCGATCCGATGACGATCGGATCGAATCCAAACCTATTTCATATCCGAAACACGCTAACTTATGATTTTCCAACACTTAGACTCTAAACCGGTGAATCGGAGCGTAAATTGGTCAAATATCCAATTAGAACCCGCTCGCAAGTCCGAAATACGGAATAAATCCAACTTCGAATTATCGGATGCCGATCCGATGACGATCGGATCGAATCCAAACCTATTTCATATCCGAAACACGCTAACTTATGATTTTCCAACACTTAGACTCTAAATCGGTGAATCGAAGCGTAAATTGGTCAAATATCCAATTAGAACCCGCTCGCAAGTCCGAAATACGGAATAATTCCAAGTTCGAATTATCGGATGCCGAGCCGATGACGATCCGATCGAATCCAAACCTATTTTATATCCGAAAACTTATGATTTTCCAACACTTAGACTCTAAATCGGTGAATCGGAGCGTAAATTGGTCAAATATCCAATTAGAACCCACTCGCAAGTCCGAAATTCGGAATAATTCCAAGTTCGAATTATCGAATGCCGATCCGATGACGATCCGATCGAATCCAAACCTATTTTATATCCGAAACACGCTAACTTATGATTTTCCAACACTTAGACTCTAAATCGGTGAATCGGAGCGTAAATTGGTCAAATATCCAATTAGAACCCGCTCGCAAGTCCGAAATACGGAATAATTCTAAGTTCGAATTATCGGATGCCGAGCCGATGACGATCCGATCGAATCCAAACCTATTTTATATCCGAAACACGCTAACTTATGATTTTCCAACACTTAGACTCTAAATCGGTGAATCGGAGCGTAAATTGGTCAAATATCCAATTAGAACCCGCTCGCAAGTCCGAAATACGGAATAATTCCAAGTTCGAATTATCGGATGCCGAGCCGATGACGATCCAATCGAATCCAAACCTATTTTATATCCGAAACACGCTAACTTATGATTTTCCAACACTTAGACTCTAAATCGGTGAATCGGAGCGTAAATTGGTCAAATATCCAATTAGAACCCGCTCGCAAGTCCGAAATACGGAATAATTCCAAGTTCGAATTATCGGATGCCGAGCCGATGACGATCCGATCGAATCCAAACCTATTTTATATCCGAAACACGCTAACTTATGATTTTCCAACACTTAGACTCTAAATCGGTGAATCGGAGCGTAAATTGGTCAAATATCCAATTAGAACCCGCTCGCAAGTCCGAAATACGGAATAATTCCAAGTTCGAATTATCGGATGCCGAGCCGATGACGATCCGATCGAATCCAAACCTATTTTATATCCGAAACACGCTAACTTATTATTTTCCAACACTTAGACTCTAAATCGGTGAATCGGAGCGTAAATTGGTCAAATATCCAATTAGAACCCGCTCGCAAGTCCGAAATACGGAATAATTCC
Organism: Chamaelirium japonicum; assembly: GCA_947650365.1. Taxonomy (NCBI): domain Eukaryota; kingdom Viridiplantae; phylum Streptophyta; class Magnoliopsida; order Liliales; family Melanthiaceae; genus Chamaelirium; species Chamaelirium japonicum. The sequence continues at coordinate 55,096,391 of OX393560.1, forward strand.
AAGTTCGAATTATCGGATGCCGAGCCGATGACGATCCAATCGAATCCAAACCTATTTTATATCCGAAACACGCTAACTTATGATTTTCCAACACTTAGACTCTAAATCGGTGAATCGGAGCGTAAATTGGTCAAATATCCAATTAGAACCCGCTCGCAAGTCCGAAATACGGAATAATTCCAAGTTCGAATTATCGGATGCCGAGCCGATGACGATCCGATCGAATCCAAACCTATTTTATATCCGAAACACGCTAACTTATGATTTTCCAACACTTAGACTCTAAATCGGAGAATCGGAGCGTAAATTGGTCAAATATCCAATTAGAACCCGCTCGCAAGTCCGAAATACGGAATAATTCCAACTTCGAATTACCGGATGCCGATCCGATGACGATCGGATCGAATCCAAACCTATTTCATATCCGAAACACGCTAACTTATGATTTTCCAACACTTAAACTCTAAATCGGTGAATCGGAGCGTAAATTGGTCAAATATCCAATTAGAACCCGCTCGCAAGTCCGAAATACGGAATAATTCCAAGTTCGAATTATCGGATGCCGATCCGATGACGATCCGATCGAATCCAAACCTATTTTATATCCGAAACACGCTAACTTATGATTTTCCAACACTTAGACTCTAAATCGGTGAATCGGAGCGTAAATTGGTCAAATATCCAATTAGAACCCGCTCGCAAGTCCGAAATACGGAATAATTCCAAGTTCGAATTATCGGATGCCGAGCCGATGACGATCCGATCGAATCCAAACCTATTTTATATCCGAAACACGCTAACTTATGATTTTCCAACACTTAGACTCTAAATCGGTGAATCGGAGCGTAAATTGGTCAAATATCCAATTAGAACCCGCTCGCAAGTCCGAAATACGGAATAATTCCAAGTTCGAATTATCGGATGCCGAGCCGATGACGATCCGATCGAATCCAAACCTATTTTATATCCGAAACACGCTAACTTATGATTTTCCAACACTTAGACTCTAAATCGGTGAATCGGAGCGTAAATTGGTCAAATATCCAATTAGAACCCGCTCGCAAGTCCGAAATACGGAATAATTCCAAGTTCGAATTATCGGATGCCGAGCCGATGACGATCCAATCGAATCCAAACCTATTTTATATCCGAAACACGCTAACTTATGATTTTCCAACACTTAGACTCTAAATCGGTGAATCGGAGCGTAAATTGGTCAAATATCCAATTAGAACCCGCTCGCAAGTCCGAAATACGGAATAATTCCAAGTTCGAATTATCGGATGCCGAGCCGATGACGATCCGATCGAATCCAAACCTATTTTATATCCGAAACACGCTAACTTATGATTTTCCAACACTTAGACTCTAAATCGGTGAATCGGAGCGTAAATTGGTCAAATATCCAATTAGAACCCGCTCGCAAGTCCGAAATACGGAATAATTCCAAGTTTGAATTATCGGATGCCGAGCCGATGACGATCCGATCGAATCCAAACCTATTTTATATCCGAAACACGCTAACTTATGATTTTCCAACACTTAGACTCTAAATCGGTGAATCGGAGCGTAAATTGGTCAAATATCCAATTAGAACTCGCTCGCAAGTCCGAAATACGGAATAATTCCAAGTTCAAATTATCGGATGCCGAGCCGATGACGATCCAATCGAATCCAAACCTATTTTATATCCGAAACACGCTAACTTATGATTTTCCAACACTTAGACTCTAAATCGGTGAATCGGAGCGTAAATTGGTCAAATATCCAATTAGAACCCGCTCGCAAGTCCGAAATACGGAATAATTCCAAGTTCGAATTATCGGATGCCGAGCCGATGACGATCCGATCGAATCCAAACCTATTTTATATCCGAAACACGCTAACTTATGATTTTCCAACACTTAGACTCTAAATCGGTGAATCGGAGCGTAAATTGGTCAAATATCCAATTAGAACCCGCTCGCAAGTCCGAAATACGGAATAATTCCAACTTCGAATTACCGGATGCCGATCCGATGACGATCGGATCGAATCCAAACCTATTTCATATCCGAAACACGCTAACTTATGATTTTCCAACACTTAAACTCTAAATCGGTGAATCGGAGCGTAAATTGGTCAAATATCCAATTAGAACCCGCTCGCAAGTCCGAAATACGGAATAATTCCAAGTTCGAATTATCGGATGCCGAGCCGATGACGATCCGATCGAATCCAAACCTATTTTATATCCGAAACACGCTAACTTATGATTTTCCAACACTTAGACTCTAAATCGGTGAATCGGAGCGTAAATTGGTCAAATATCTAATTAGAACCCGCTCGCAAGTCCGAAATACGGAATAATTCCAAGTTCGAATTATCGGATGCCGAGCCGATGACGATCCGATCGAATCCAAACCTATTTTATATCCGAAACACGCTAACTTATGATTTTCCAACACTTAGACTCTAAATCGGTGAATCGGAGCGTAAATTGGTCAAATATCCAATTAGAACCCGCTCGCAAGTCCGAAATTCGGAATAATTCCAAGTTCGAATTATCGAATGCCGATCCGATGACGATCCGATCGAATCCAAACCTAGCTATTTGATATATATCCAAAACACGCTAAGTTATGATTTTTCAACACTTAGACTCTAAATCGGTGAATCAGAGCGTAAATTGGTCAAATATCCAATTAGAACCCGCTCGCAAGTCTGAAATACGGAATAATTCCAAGTTCGAATTATCGGATGCCGATAATTCTACGATCGGATCGAATCCAAACCTATTTCAAAATCGAAACACGCTAACTTATCATTTTTTAACGCTTAGACTCAGTTATAGATATAAACCATTTTTTTAACATATACATGTTAATTGCAGGAGCAGGGCGGCGTCAGGGGATCGATGAGAGCACCAGCGTTGGTGGTGGGCGGGCGTGGTTGAGATAGGGCGGCGTCAGGGGATCGATGAGAGCACCGGCGTTGGTGGCGGGCGGGGGTGGTTGAGATAGGACATGTATCATCTCTCAGTTCTGGATTGTGTAAATATTATTTTGTAATATATGGTTATTTTTTGTTCTTGTCTATAATTGTCGGCCGAGAACTGTGGTAATATTTGATAATTTGCTGTAATTTTTTATCAATTTAGGTAATATTTTATAAATTGTGGTAATATTTGATAAATTGTGGTAATATATTGTGGTATTGAATCACAGGAATTAAATAACATTATTTAGGTAAATTTATTAAAAAAAAAAATACTTATTACCGACGAAAATTAATTATTCCGTCGGTAATAATATTTTTATTTTTTTTTAAATTATTAATGATTTGCCGACGGCATAAAATATCCGTCGGTAATATATATAGTATTACCGACGGTTATATGAATTTGGTCGGTAATATATATATTATTACCGACGGGTAATATATATATGTGTCGGTAATATATATATTATTACCGACAGTATGAAATATACCCGTCGGTAAAATGGTTATATATTACCGACGGATTCTTATATTTCGTCGGCAATACTAAATTATATTAGTTTTAAATTGATTAAATATTACCGACGGCGTTAATATTACCGTCGGTATTAATTATTATTACCGACGGTAATATTTGGTCCGTCGTATTGTTTTCCCCGACGCCTTCTTTCCCGACAGCAAGCGACGGAAATACCTTCCGTCGCTATAGAATATTACCGACGAAATTTTAATATTACCGACGGATAGTGTCCGTCGGTAATAACTGTTTTTTTTGTAGTGACACGGACACCTATCTCTTCGAAAGCGCCTCTAATAACATTGGAGGCTGACCGGGGTGGATCAGATTCCCGTCGGAGAACAAAGATCTGTCTACAGCTAGAGAAACCACCGGCCTCCTCTTGTGGTGGGGAGGAAGAGACTCCCGTCGTTGACCTCTCCTGTTCCTCAGGGAGGCAACAGGCCCCTCTTGGGTGCGCGCCCTCATCAATGTCAACGAAGAGGTTGCCCGGTACGACACTCATCCCCTCGTCGCGAAACCCACACCCTGCCACGTGTGAAAAAATAACTTGCGGCTGAAAAGGTTAAAAAATGTGAAGAAATACGTACATCTCCTTAATCTGATACCGGTTCAATCGGGTCTTGAGCTAAGCCAAATTAAAAATTTCAATCAGAGCACAGACTAGGCTACCCTAACCCTAACCCTAGCCTAACCTAACCTAACCTAAGGAGAGTCCTCGAATGTCGTTGTAGCAAGAAATACTTTGTTTACAAAAATAAAAGCGGAAGTTTGACATAAGACTTTTTTGAGTGTTGTCTTTTAGTTGCAGGACATGTTAATTTCAAAATATAGCTCAAGGTCCTCTTGATGAATATATACTTTTTCTAAAGATGAAGGTATACTTTTTCTGAAGACGAATGTATATTTGTAGGGACTTGGCGCTAATATATCAAATTATGATTTCCTGCGGTTAATATTGCAAAATAGTTTAGGACCTATATCTAATTTTTCGAAAATAAAAGGAAAATTTTATTCATACCCCATAAACGTGTAATTAGCCCGGCACCATTTCCAACAAACTTGAACACACCCCATTTTTTTTTTCATACCCCATGCCTATCCCAAAAATACCCTTCCCCCTTACACCCCACCTTCAATACACCCTAGTTAAATGGCCTGCCCCAACTTGATTATACCCCAATCAAACACATACCCCCTTAAATATACCCCAATTATATGCACTCTTAAATACACCCCACTCTTAAATAAACCCCATGCAGTTGGCTAGTACTTGAAGGCACAAGTAGAGCTGCAACTTGGGCGGGCCAACCTGAACCCAACCCAAGTCCAACCCGAACCCAACCCGAATTTGGGCGGGCTAATACGAGCCCAACCCGAATTATTTCTCCTCGACCCGACAGGACCCGACACGAAGTTAGCGGGTCTGGGTCTGGGCTAAACGGGTCAGGTCCGGGTTTAGGGTCTGGACACGGTAGACCCGGGAAGACCCGTTTAGGATTCAACGGGTCGTGTCGGGTTGGGTCGGGTCTACCAACAATCCGATACTATAATATATAATACCAGTGGGTCTTTCGGGTCAGGTCGGGTCGAGTCGGATTGGGTCAGATCGGGTCAACTGAATAGATCCGGGTGGTAAACGGGTCTTACCGGGTCTTATCGTGTCTACCCGTTAATTTATTAGCGAGTCGGGTACGGGTTTAGGATCAAGACACGATTAGTTAAACGGGCCAGGTCCCGGTCTAGGGGTTTTGGACACGACACGAAACTAGACTAGACACGACATGAACCCGACAAGACACGACCTATTGCCACCCCTAGCTGCAACTTGGGCGGGCCAACCCGAACCCAACCCGACTTTGGGCGGGTTAACCCGAACCCACCCCGCACAGCCCGGCCAACCCGACGGGTTGGGCTTGGGCTAAGTTTAAACAAACCTTGGGTTGGGTTGGGGGTACAAAAGACGCTTAGTAGGGGCTTTGGGGTTTGGGGTACGAATAAAAAAAAGGGCATTGTTGGTATTAAAGGATTGTTGAGTATGTTATTGAGAAACGTTATGGATACGGGGGCTAATTACAGATTTTTGGGGTATGAATAAAATTTCCCAAATAAAATCATGCACGATGCATGCTTCGACACGTACACATACAACAAATCCATAAAAGGAAGCAATTAAAGCTTGGCAAAGTCCTCGATCACCTCTATCAATTGGAACGAAAGGCCTGCCATCATTTCATGATCATGGTCACGTACCTTTCTTAAATGCCACAACCACTCAACTCCCAAGCTTTCCCCCTCTTGGTGAATTGCAATGCCCAAGTCTTTCCAATATTAATCCCTGAGATATATATGTCAGCTCTAATTAATGCCTCGGGGAATAAACCCGAGTTGCACCCACAAACCTAAGATCGCCATCTATATAGCATGCTACGTCTGTTCATAAACCTGATTAAGACAAAAAGAAATGGGATAGCTCTAGCCGTTGATCGATCAAAATCTGAAGAGAGAGAGAGAGAGAGAGAGAATTCAAATAGGAGCCCTCTCTCCCCTTGAGTGAATACGGCTCTCTCATAAATCCTATTAAAAATTACTCTTTCTCCAACAAGTGAATCATACTCCGAAGGCAATTGCGGCTATTGAAGACGGACGTTCGAGTGCCGATAGCCATGTCGCCGTCAGATGGGCATCCAAGTTCCAACTAGCACAGGCATTTACTAGTACATTATAGAGAAGATTAAGTGAGTTGACAAGTTCATATTAGGATTTGTTGCTATGCACAAAAAATCGGCCGGCATGGGGAACAGATTTCTCAGGACTTCAAGGGGCCGAGTGTTTGGCATAAGGAATAACTATTCCGCTTGAACTTCATCCAGAAAAAGGATAATCTTGTCAATTACTATTTCTAATGTAATTCGATGTTTTAGCGCCCTTGTTAACATAGAAACACACGGACTAAGAAAATATCGTTCCCAGGTCCGGCCTTCATTCCACTGGAACCAATACTATCCGTTAAGGGGTTGTTTCTCTTGCTCGACTTCAAATATATATAAACATGATCCCATGCATGAACAACTAGGGGTGCATGTGTATCTGTTCGAAACTAACCTATTTAGGTAAAACCCAAACCGATCCGACCTTAGCCGGTTTTGAGGATTTTCAATCTGATTCAAACTGAACTGAGATTGAAATCCAATTCAATCCAATTTAGTTTGAATTGGATTGGATGGTCGGTTTGAGCTTTGGCCCATATGCTTATTGGGTTTTTTTCACCTTTCTATTAGGATCTAGTTACAATTGAAAAAATAATAATTGTTATCAAATCATTAGGCCCAAATATGATCTCTGACTGATTTTGAGTCATCCTTGAGTATTGCAAAGGTTGTTGGTAGCATGGAATATGAGGACATATGGTATATTTAATAAAATATTATATGTATATACATTTGTCGGTTCGGTTTTAAATTTATAAATTTGTTAACCGATCCAATCATGTTTTTAAAAAACCCAATCCGATTCATCGAGTGTGTCAAAACTGATAAAAATTGGTCGGTTTGATTTGATTTGGTTTGGTCGGTTTGGCTTGGATCCTGCACACCCCTATGAACAGCCACCTTTAAAGAATGGAGAAAGGCACCAAAAAGCCCACGTACTGAAGGGTCTGAGTAGCAATTGTATCCAGCACCAACTTTTCCCCAGCTCATGTACTTCGATCACTTCTTGATAGTGCATATATAGACAACCCCCCCCCCCCCCCCCCCCCCCCCGTACCCCAGGGTTAGGTCACTCACATGCAACTCACGTGGATCTCAGTGAGTGAAAGGTGACAGCAAGACCAACCCATTTTAGGGGGAGGGAGTAATCCCCTAGCTTGCCCTCCACACAATTCCAGCATGAATTGAAATCCCACCCATCAACTAATGTATAGTACATAGCATGCCACAGTTCATGACATCCTATAGCTATCTGTCCATGCATGCACCCATGCATGCATGCGTTCACACATACATACGTCCATCTCTACCTCTTAATTTCCGCTAGCTTAGTTGCTTCACCGTACAGCTCCTAGGATGGGCTAGCTGCTGTAGAATGAGCCATGCATGGAGAAATGGGTTATGATCCATCTTCCATGTTGGGCATCTATTTCTCTCTCTAGGAATGGAGGCAGCACAAGTGCATGCATAACTATATATCAAACACATTTTGCACCAAATTAAGAGGTAATTAACAATATATATATATATATATATATATGGTAAGATGATCATCCTTATAAATTTTTATCAAATTCCAAAATTTGTAGGGGGGTCAAATGGTTGAAGCAAAATCTGCAGATTTTAACGGTGACTGCGGACGGCTGATTTTGCTTCGATCATTTGAACTCCCTAGAAGTTTTGGAATTTGATAAAAATTTGTGAGGATAATCATCTTACCCTAGACAACACCCTCATCAAATTTCATCAAATTCTAAAACTTCTAGAATGGTCAAACAATACCTGATGTGCAGCAACAACGCTGCACCTCAGATCCAGCATCCCTTTTCCCATATATATATATATATATATATATATATATATATTATATATATATATATATATATATAGAGAGAGAGAGAGAGAGAGAGAGAGAGAGAGAGAGAGAGAGAGAGAGAGTTATATATATAAGATCGATCAGTAGTACTGCATGTTTCAGCCCAATAACCAGGGGTGAAGAACAATGGATGAAGTAGCTAGGAAGAGCTAGGTAGTTAGGTAAGAAGTAGTGGAGGCTTCATTAATTATTGAGGGGATCGAGCAAACAAAGTAGAGAGGACGGACGTCCTTTGAAGAGTTAGCACACTAACACGAGCTAGACTGCAGCCACGTCTTGAGCATGGGCTGCATGGCGGCTGCGGAGTACTGTAGCCCTAATGACGTCAATAATCCATGCGGCGCCTTTGCCGCACAGTATCCCCAGTATCCCGGCAACGAGAGCCATCGCAACGATCAGAGCCGCAACGAGAATCGACATGGCGAATGAATGCATGCTGCATCAAAGATGAGTGGGGAATATATCGTGATCAAAAGAAGAACTTGAGCTCCTTGGAATAAACTCGAAACTGAAAAACCTTGACAGAAGAGAGAGAGAGAGAGAGAGAGAGAGAGAGAGAGAGAGAGAGAGAGAGAGAGAGAGAGAGAGAGAGAGAGAGAGAGAGAGAGAGAGAGAGAGAGAGAGAGAGAGAGAGAGAGAGAGAGAGAGAGAGAGAGAGAGAGTACTGACGGTGTAGGTGGTGGATCCGCGGTGATCAGTGTCGGGGGAGAAGCCGTGCCAAGGTGGGAGGAGAGCTGTACCTAGCTAGTGGTCTATAAATACGTACCCGGTGGGTCGTGGTTTCACTCTCAAGTCTCAACAACGAGTGGGCCTATTCACACACCAACTATCCCTACACACACCTCAAACTTTTAAAATTTTATATATTTCACACTACACATCTTTAGTTTTTTAAAAATTCTAATTATCCTTTTTCCTCAAATTACTCTACAGTACACTACACATCCAAACCTTAGCACCATACCTCCCCACCACTCTTCATCCCTCCCCGACCACATCTCCTCCTCCCCGAGCGTCCCCCCCCCCCTCCCCTTTGCCCAGTGGCTGTAGGTTTTTTCCCCCATCGGTTTTCTCTCCGTCTAAAACCCTGCCTCTTCCATCAACCGCTTCGACGAGCTCCTCTCTGATCTCCGTCCCTCATCGAGCTCCCCCCGCCTAAGCGCTGTAGGTTTTTCCGCCCGTCGATTTTCTCTGATCTATCGTTGTTTACCGGCATCCAAACCTTAAATATTATACAGTACGTTCGGCCGACCATGGTACAATAAGTTTGGCCGCCCAAACATAATACAATATGTTCGACCGTGGTCTTTCGAACGTACTATATAATGTTTGGCTCTGGTCGACTGAACATATTATACATTGTTCGGCTCTAGTCAGCCGAATATGTCTCGAACAGAAAAAAAAAAAAAAGTTTTAGCCATATTACTTGGGGATAAGTTTGTAATAAAAAAAACTTTCAAACAGTACTGTTTGGAAAGCAAATTGGTGTGCCAATAGCAGCTTTCCACAAAAGCCTATAATTCTTGCGCGCTCTTCCCCCCATCCACACACACCCCAACAAAACAATGAAATTACACTTTGCCCCGGAAGCTTACCTCAATAAAGTTTGAAATGTTAGCACAATACACACTTTTGTTCCTGCAAAAAAAGTACACCCTTTTGTCAGCTAAGTACTTAATTTTCTTGTTTGGTAATTTTTTTCTTATCTAAACTGAGGTAAAGGAGAAAATTTAGTTTTTTAACTATAGAGGGTTAAGTGTTTTTAAGCTAAACTTCAGGGGGTCAAGTGTAAGTTACTAAAAAAAATCGACACATAGAATGCACCTGGAACAGTAGAGGAGGGCATGGGAGAGAGAGAGAGAGAGAGAGAGAGAGAGAGAGAGAGAGAGAGAGAGAGAGAGAGAGAGAGAGAGAGGACAAAGCCAATTTTTTTTCCGTTGGGGGCTAAAAATAGACAACTATGCTTTCAATTCTTATCTCGTTCCTTATTTTACCAGGGTTTTAAATGAAAAATAGCGCGTTCTTCTTCTCCATTTCCTTCTGAACGCTAACAAACGCGTATGACATCATGATCCACTAAATATTAATTGACAGGACCTTTTTTGATTTTTAATTTTGCCTGGGGTGTTTTTTGTATTCTTGCTAAGAAAATATAGACGATGGATAACCATGATAAAATTTTGGCAAATGAAATAGTATCCCAGTTGCAAAGGCACTGGCCCCTCACCCGGCAGGTTGTGTGATCGAATCCCACTAGCTTCCATCTTTTGGGTGGGTTTATCGATCTCTTACCATTGTGGTGGGTTTTCTTAATTTGTGCTACTGTGTGGCAAATCTAAAAAAAGGTAAGATTCAAATCATCTTGATCTTTCTTGTGCTCTAAGCACTAACGGATGATGTACTGATCCAAAGGTTCCTTCGGAAAAAAGAAAAGAAAAAGTCTTTATTGTGATCTAAGAGCTAATAGGTGATGGACTGACCCATAAGTTTCTCTTACCAAAAAAAAAAAAAAAAGGATTATTTTGACTCTGCCCCCCATATTTTGCCTTGAATTAGATTTTACCCCACATATCTTCATTAATTAGACTTTACTCCCAAACCTAATAGTTCCGTCAACTCACCCCCCAAAACTTTACTTCTTTTCCGTCAGCTCACCCTTTCTCTTAGATGGTGAGCTGACATAACAATTAGTTTTGTTGGGTAAAGTCTAAAAATAGGGGGTAAATTCTAATTCAAGGCAAAATGTGGGGGGTAAAGTTAAAATAACTCAAAAAAATAAAAACAAGATAAAAAGGTGTTTAGATCACAAACTAGCTCAATGGTTTCTTTGATGCATTAGTAGAGAGAAGTCTAAAATTGTCTACAATCGACGATGGGACTGGAGCCATCAATGCTTGATCGCCAAACTCAATTAATGGCCATGTACATTAGGACAAACGACAGGGTGTAGTACGAATAATGTTGGGTTTGGCCCACCTAAGCTCACACCCAAGACTAGGCCCAGACCCGAGCCCGAGGAGGACCCAGACCCAGATCCAGCCCAAGTTCGCCTGGCGCTAACTGTTGGGCGCCCGGGCGTCAAATTTGGCAGAACGGGTCTAGGGGAGGTTCTGTACTGGTGTTCGGGGTCGATTTTAGGGGCCCGTTTTTCTATGTGCGGGTTCGAGGTCGTGTGGCTGCGGGATTGAGCGATTTTGGCTGAAATTTTAGAGAGTTTTGGGTCTCCCATGAACACACGTTAATTTGCTCCCATATTTAAGGGAAGCAAGAGTGGATACAAGGTTAGATCCAAGATCAAAAACTTCTTCGAGATCGTCGACGATGGCTACGGTGAGGGTGATCGGAGATCGTCTACGAGAAGGGAAAGTCATAACGAGATGTGAAGGATCCAGAGGGGCGCCGGCTTGGCACTCCACTGGGCCTTTTGGAGTCTCTAGGCGGAGGTAACACGGTGAGTGGTTATTCTCGATAATTTAAGGAAGGAAGACCGGCCAAGTCATGGTAAAGGAGAGAACGGAACCCGGTATAGTAGAAGGAAAGTAGAGAGGAAGGAAGGAGAAGATGAAGAAAAGAAGAAGAGGAAAGGAGAGAAGATACGGTGTGCGGATTTTCTTCGAGTTTTTCAATGTGGGTTTCTTCTCCGGGGTGCTTCCATTTCTTTTGTATATGAAATCTGTGAGAGGAACAATATTAGAGTTATTCTAGTGAGAGCGTAGAACTCGTCATTCATTCGTATGAATGAATTAGAATAGCTATATTCGAACGAATGATTTAGAATGACTACATTTGTTTGAACAAATGAATTAGAATGACTACATTCATGCGAATGAATTAGAATTGCTTGTACGAATAAATTAGAATGAATATCTTCGTACGAATGAATTTGAACGGCTATATTCGTACGAATTAATTAGAATACCTATATTCGTTCTTATGAATGAATTAGAATGACTCATACGAATGAATTAGATTGGCTACCTTCGTACGAATGAATTAGATTGGCTACCTTTGTACGAATAAATTAGAATGACTACATTCGTACGAATGAATTAGATTGACTCGCATGAATGAATTAGAATGGCTACCGTTGTACGAAGGAATTAGAATGGCTACATTCGTACGAATGAATTAGAATGGATACATTCGTTCGTACAAATAAATTAGAATGACTACGTTCGTACTAATGAATTTGAATGCCTCGTACGAATAAATTAGAATATCTATCTTTGTACGAATGAATTAGAATGACTATATTCGTACAAATGAATTAGAATAGCTAAATTCGTTCATACGATTGAATTATAATGGCTACATTTGTTACAGATCAAATAACATGACAAATTTAAACAAAAAGAACACACGATATTTTTAAGGTGGTTCACCCAATCTAAGGCTATGTTCACAATCGTTAGAGCTTAATAGATTCTCACTATGAAAGAGGAACAAATGATATACACCCAACACCCTCTTCTTCTACAAAGCACTCACCACCTCTCATTCTCCATCAACGTCGAAAGCTCATAATCACAAGCCTCCAACCCGACGCTCTCTCCATGGAGAATCATATATCGTGTCTCTCTCTATCTAACCGTCATTCCACTTGAATACTGCACCAAAAATTCTCCCCATCAAAACCGAAACCAACATATATATAGGTCTTCCAAACAACCTGATGAAAAAATCTGATCCGTCTCTACTTGACTCTGATATCAGTCCTATGCTTCTAGAATTGTTCACATATCCTACCTACTCTTCATGGGTATGAAAACCCAACAACCTAAAAAATGCCGCAGATGGTTACTTCAGGTGCAAGGGTTGGACTAGGTGCAGTTTCTGGTACTGCGGGTAGAAATTTTGATGTTGCATACCCAAGTTTGGCATCCAATTCTTGTGGATCGGGATTGGAGTAGGTGTGCCCTCTGTGGAAAGTTGGCTCGGAAGAGAACCCCAAACCCAACGCTTTCACAACGCTCAGATTGCAGCAGAAAGAGGGAGCGCCCTGGGCGAGATTAGGGCTCGTCCGAGCGAGCTTGGCAGTGGCAAACAAGGAGGGCTTGTCTCAAACTCAGTCGGGCGATCTCGGGCTGGCAGCACGCTTTCGACCCGCATTTGAGTTGGTTTTGGGGGCGATTTTGTATCCGTTTGGACCGTTGGATGGGGGATTTGAATGGCATGATTGTATTAGACTATCTCTAGTATATAAAGGAAAGTCTAGGGTTTGAGAGAGAATGAATCTTCTTTACTTTGTTTGGAGTGAGATTGAAGAGCCGATGTTGGTGGAATTCGTGGAATCCTTTTGTACTATTCTCATCATAGTGGAAGTTGATTCGTGCTGCCGGCGGTGGACGTAAGAATCTTTGTGTCTTTTGGTTTGCTTTCTTTGTGCTCTCTACTTCTCTTTTGTGTGTTTGTTTATTGTTTGCATCTCTCGTATATTTTCTGCATCGAATCTATCGTTTGGATTGTCTTGTGCACACTTTCGCCACACAATGATTGGTATTAGAGTCCAGATTCTATCTAGGGTTTCTTTGTTTAATTTATTCGATTATCCAAGGAGATGATCGAGACATCTGAAGGTCGTAGGATAAGTCTTCATCGACAAGTATGATGATGACTATCTCGAACGCAAAATTCGAAGTAGAGAAACATGATGGCACAAATAACTTTGATATATGGCAATGCGAGGTTATAGTTGTATTGATCCAACAAGAGTTGGATGTTGCTTTGGAATTAAGAGAAACCAACAGAGATGTTGGAAAAAGATTGGACAAAGATCAATCGTCATGAGGCGTGCCGTATAATTTGGCTTTGTCTCGCAAAAGATCAAAAGTATTTTGTTATGAAGGAAATTAAGGTTCTAGAGTTGTGGAAGAAGCTGGAAGAGAAGTATATGACAAAGAGCATTGAGAATATGCTCTATTTTAAGAAGAAATTATTTTGGTTCTAGTACAGAGATGGCAGCTGAATGGCAGTGCACTTGAAGAACTTCAACAAATTGCTTGTAGATTTACATAATTTGGATATTACAGTCGCAGATGAAGTCAAGGTGTTGATTTTATTGAATTCATTATCCGATGCTTATGATAATTTGACTACTACGTCACTTTATGGGAAGAAGTCGATTACCTATGATGAAGTATCAAACACATTACACAACAATGAATATCGGATGAAGGACAAACAATCCCATAGCAGTCCGACATCAGATGCTTCGAACGTTCGAGGTAGATCACAGAGTCGGAAGCTTGCAAATAGAGGTAAACAATGACTCCCACATTCGATTCGAAGTTTGAACCAAATACGAAATCGCCGGCAAAGATAATATTGCATGGAGGTTGGCAGGGGGTCTTATCTGCCGCATAGCCGCATTTGTCGATCTCAGCCGCACTGGGGACTTGCTGTTACCCAGAGTGACGACCACGTCCCACTTAAGTGCACCCCCGGCGGAGGCATAGGCCTCATTGGGGCCAGTCTGAACCTTGTGATGGATGGAGTGGCTGCTTGGGACGGGCCGAAGGCCGGGAGATCGCCGGGAACTCATCTCCCGTATGGTTAGCTCCATTGGTGCCTTCGCTTAGCTTTTCCACAGCACTCCAAAAGGGCCGGGGACACCCTTTTTCCTGGTAATTAACTTGCGATTGAAAAGTTTAAAAAATGTGAAGAAATACGTACATCTCCTTAATCTGATACGGGTTCAATTGGGTCTTGAGCTGAGGCCAATTAAAAATTTCAGTCAGAGCACAGGCTAGGCTACCCTAACCTTGGCCCTAGCCTAGCCCTAGCCTAACCTAACCTAAGGAGAGTCTTCGAATGCAATTGTAGCAAGAAATACTTTGTTTACAAAAATAAAAGAGGAAGTTTGACATAAGGACTTTTAGTTGCAGGACATATTAATTTTAAAATATAGCTCAAGGTCCTCCTAATAAATATATACTTTTTCTACAGACGAATTTATTCTCTTTCTGAAGGCGAATGTATACTTGTAGAGACCTCAGCTAATATAGCAAATTATAATGTCCTGCAGTTAATATCCCAAAATAGTTTAGGACTTACATCTAATTTGTCGAAATAAAATCATGCATGCACCTACACATACACATTCTGCAACAAATCCATAAAAGGAAACAAGCATGGCAAAGTCCTCGATAACCTTTATAAATTGGAACTAAAGGTCTGCCAACATCTCATGATCATGGTCACGGACCTTTCTTAAATGCCACAGCCACTCAAGTCCCAAGCTTTCCCTCTCTTGGTAAATTGCAATGCCCAAGTCTTTCCAATGTTAATCCATGAACCTCCTTTTGGTTAGGTCAGCTCTAATTAATGCCTCGGGGAATAAATCCGAGTTGCACCCACAAACCCCTCGGGTAAGATCGCCATCTATATAGCATGCTATGGTTGTTCGTAAACTGACTAGGACAAAAAGAAACGGGATAGACCTAGCCATCGATCGATCAAAATCTAAAGAGAGAG
The DNA here is from genome assembly GCA_947650365.1 of Chamaelirium japonicum. NCBI lineage: Eukaryota > Viridiplantae > Streptophyta > Magnoliopsida > Liliales > Melanthiaceae > Chamaelirium > Chamaelirium japonicum. The sequence goes on from OX393560.1 coordinate 55,111,947, forward strand.
CATTCAAACTTTATCACCCTCTCTTCCCTTGTGTGAATACGGCTCTCTCATAAATCCTATTAAAAGCCTATATTTAAAACCTACTATAAAGATTATAAATATCCATCCAGATAGTACCTGAACAGCAGGACGAGATCTCCTCCCGGTGGCGAGATCTCCTCCCGGCGGTGAGATCTCCTCCCGGCGGCTGGAAAAGAGCGGCGAGATCTCCTCCCGGCGGCGAGCAACAGCACACGGCGAGATCTCCTCTCGGCGGCGCGGCACCTCTCCATCCCGAGATCTGCACCGGCGGCGCATCTCTCCTCCGCGAGATCTTCTCCCGGCGGCGCTGCACCTCGCATCAGATCGGTGTGATCCCGAGATCTGACCTCAGATCCCTTGCATCAGATCCCTCAGATCCCTCAGATCTGACCTCAGATCCCGCGATCTGACCTCAGATCCGACGCAATCCGTGAGCCACGACCGCATATCCGACCCTCAGCCGTTCGGCCTTAGCCTTCGGTTTCAGCCGCTTCCTTCAGCAGTTCGAAGGGATCTTGCGGGCAGATGGCGAGAGGGCGATCCCGAGGCTACTCGAGTACCCGGGAGATCCGGGGGAGATCTAGGGGAAAGTCTCCCAGGCCCGACCTTCACCGTCCTGTAGGCTCTGCACGCTCCCGTGGGGTCTCGAGATCAGGGGATAGAGCTCTTGGGGGGAGGGGTTCTGGAGGAACGGAGGCGAAGCGTCGTTCCCGAGATAGGCGTCTCGGGGGCGCTTCAAACCCATCCTCTTCGGCGACCTCCCATCAGAGAGTCTCATTCGCCGATATCTTGCGCCGTCCGGCCAGATCTGCAGCGGGGCCGAGGTCGAGGGATCCTCCCGACCGTTCTTCTCGACCTTTTCGCAGAGGGCCTCCGGTGCGGTGTTGCCACCGGTGCGGCGAGCGGGACCACGCTGTAGCGACCTGTCGGAATCCTCTCGTCTGCTTTGCCTGCGGGAAGGTAGGGCACACTTCCCACCGGTGCGGGATAGCTCGTTCTCGTTCCTCAGGCTCTACCGGGTCTTCTACTGCGGGTGCGGGGGCCTCAATGGAGCTGCCGGTAGATCCCCGGAGGGGGGAGATGATGGAGGTGCTGAATAGATCCGGGGTCTGCCGGGTCTTCCGAAGGGCTGTGACGGCGGTGGAGTTGTCCGGGCACCTCCGTCACGTTTGACAAGGATCCTGGGATTGGCCAGTGCAAGAGATAGGGAACGGAGAGTTTCTTGTGGAGTTCCCCTTCCGGCAGTTTTTGGAGATCGAGGTTGGTCGGGGTGTACGGGATCTGGGAGCGGTCTCCGTCTCCTTCCGGCCATGGGAGGAGCTGGCAGGGGCTGTCGCACGGAGGAGGAGGACAGCACTGCGAGTCACCGTCTTCGGCTTGCCTTTCGATGCTTGGGGGGATGGATCGCTGCGGGCGCTACTCGATCCTTACGGCGAGGTGCGGGAGTGCCACAACGTTTTTCCTTCGATCTCACACCGCCGTTTCTGCCAGGCTACGATGCTCTGCTACGAGCCCGCCCTAGTCCCCCCCTCGGTTCAATTCGCTCATGGCTATGGAGTGTTTCGGATTCGGCTCTCCACTCAGGTTCTAGGAGATTGCACTTCGCTCCCTCCTCCCCCCGTTGGCCATCTTCCTCCCTTGGATCACGGCATCGGTGATAGGATGCCCTCCGGCGAGCCGGAAATTCCACCGGGCTTCGGTCCACCGGTTGTTTCGCCTCAGCCCGCGCGCTTCAGGCAACCGTGCACCGGGCCACCACTAGTGGCCGGGAGGGACCCGACGGGAGGAGAAGCGAGCAGCAGCCAGGAGCCAGGTACGCCATCCCTGCAGCAATTCTCCCAAGATGCAGGTATTGTTTCGAGTCTCGGGTTGGGTGCGACTGGTGACGTTGCCCTTTTCTCTTTCGAGAGGGCGCACGTTGCTTGTTCTGCCAGCAACGTTGCCCCCCTTGCTGATTTACATGTGGGAATCCATGAAGGAACCCAGGTGGGGTTGGAGGAGGGGGGGCCCCCCTTGGGCCCCCAGGAGGAGGATGCGCCTATAATTATGGATAGCCCCATCATGGGGATTCCTCAGCTTCCTAATCTTGGTGTCGGTAGTAGGGAGGTGACATGTCAGGGGGACGGCGTGCAGAGGACCGCAGCTATGCAGTGCGCAGACCATGGGAGACATGAGGCTTCGACAGATTCGGCGGGAGCAGCCCAGTTTCAGTCGGCTAGGAGAAGCTTCAGGCAGATTTTGCAGCGCTCCTCGGATGATCCTCTGCTTGCCCAGGCTCTCGTGCGGTCCAAGATGCGCCTTTTGGATTTGGATCAGGCGGATCCTTCTGTGTCCCTCCCACTTTCTCTTTTGGAGGATGACGCAATTCTTGACATTGCTAGGAAGTGTGGTTTCATTACTACCCCTGAGCTAGATAGTGTGCGTTTTTTTCTTGATTCTATCAGGGCTCTGGAGGAGAAGAGGGCGAAGTTGGCCTCCTCCTGAGTGGGCTAGCTTTGGGATCTGGTGGTGATGTGGAGTCTGTTTTGTTTCTATGAAGATTTTATCTTGGAATGTTAGAGGGTTAGGAAAATCAGAGAAGAGGAGAGCGGCCAGTTCTTTTGCCTCCATTCACGATGTGGACATCATCTGTATTCAGGAGTCGAAGCGGGAGAATCCGACGAGCCATTTTTTTCGTTCGCTCAGTACTAGGAAGATTGCTAAGTGGGAAGCTAAAGATGCTACAGGCGCGTCGGGAGGCATTCTGATAGGTTTCAGTGATGATCTCTTCTTGTTGAAGAGCATGAATGTTGGGGTCTTCTCTCTTTCTCTGGTTATTCAAAATCGTTTAGATGGCGAATAGTGGATACTGTCTTCGGTCTATGGCCCGACGGATCACAGTAGGGGAGACGACTTCTGGACGGAGCTGTCCTTGCTTAGGACAAATTTTCAAGGCCCATGGGTCATTGCGGGGGATTTCAATGTCACTCGTGGTTCGGGGGAGCGACTTCGCAGTGGTGGAGATGTTTCGGCAATGAGGGCTTTCTCCCATTTTATCCGGCACCAAGAGCTCCTTGATCTCCCTTTGACTGGGCGTACCTTCACGTGGAGTAATAAACGAGAGGATCCCATTCTGGCCAGGCTGGATAGGTTCCTGATCTCGGCGGAATGGGATGTGCTTTTTCCGGGTTCTATTCAGACAGGACTGGCCTCATGCATTTCTGATCACGCTCCGATCCTCCTCTCAACTGACTCGATTGCTTCTGTCCGGCCCCCCTTTAGGTTCGAGTCAATGTGGTCGCTGGAGGAAGGTTTCAAGGACCTGCTGGCTGGTTGGTGGATAGAAGCAGGTAGGGTTGAGAACTCGGCCTTGAATATGGCAAGGAAACTCAGGTACATCAAGAAGAAGCTCCAGTGCTGGAGCAAGGCCCATTTCGGCAATGTTCTGAGGCAGAAGGCCTCAACCTTGGCTGAGATTCAGGTTCTGGAGGTGAAGGGAGAATCTGCTACCCTTACATTGCCGGAGTCCGCAAGGTTGAAGGAGCTGAATGAGAGCCTAGTGTTGATCTTGAGGAAGGAGGAGGAGATGTGGAGGCAGCGTTCGAAGGATCAATGGGTGAAGTTGGGGGATGCGAACACCACCTACTTCCACAGGGTAGCTAACGCTCGGAGGAGGAAGAACTTTCTGACCTCTTTGTGGCACGAGGAACGAGAGTTGACGACTATGACGGACATCTTGGGGGCAGCCACTTCCTTCTTCAAGACTTCGTTCTTGGAGTCGGAGGCTCCGACGGGGATTTCCTTTGATTGGAGCGGTGCAGATTTTCCAAGGCTACCAGGAGGCTCAGGCATTGATGTGGAATTTTCAGACGAGGACTTCCGGAGGGCTGTCTTTTAATCCAAAGGAGATGGGGCCCCGGGTCCAGATGGGTTCCCAATGTCCTTCTACCAGGAGTACTGGGACATGTTGGAGAGTGACCTTTGCCGGCTGCTTCGTGACTTCTTCTCGGGCAAGGTGCGTCTTCATTGCCTGAACCACTCGTGGATTATCCTCCTTCCTAAAAAATCTTCTGCAGAGACCATTCGGGACTACAGGCCGATCTCCCTTTCAAACTGTCTCTACAAGATCATTGCGAAGGTCCTAGCCAATAGGCTTGCGGACAACATCTCTCTGCTTGTCTCCCCCTCCCAGACCGCTTTCATCAAGGGTTGATTAATCCTGGATAGTGTAGCGGCGGCTCATGAGACGATCTTCCATCTTCGTGAGTCTGGTGAAGAAGGAGTTTTGCTAAAGATCGACTTTGAGAGGGCTTTCGATCAGATTAGGTGGGAGTTCTTGCTTGATCTGTTGCAGGCTAAAGGCTTCTCTAGTGGATGGCTGGGGTGGAATAGAGAGCTTTTGGTTTCCTCGAAGTTATCTTGTCTCATCAAAGGGGAGCAAGGCAAGGACTTCAAGGTGTACAAGGGACTAAAACAAGGGTGCCCGTTATCCCCCTATCTGTTCATTCTGGTGGTGGATGCCTTTGATGCCGCAGTCCGTAAGGCGAATGCAGAGGGGCTGGTTAAGGGAGTGGGTGGTCACGGTTGGACTACCTCTAATCTGCACTATGCTGATGACTCTCTCTTATTCACAGCGGCTTGTCCATTCCAGTTGGTCTCACTCAAGATCCTCCTCTACGGGTTGGAGCTGAATTCGGGCCTGAGGATCAATTTCCAGAAGAGCAGCCTCTACTACATAGGTCCAGGGGATGCAGGCAGCGGGTTGGCCAGGCTTTTGAACTGTAAGGTAGCATCCCTGCCAATGAAGTATTTGGGGCTGCCTATCAGTGATAGAGCACTGCGGCGAGAGGATTGGGAGCAGCTGATTCTTAAGATCGAGAGAAGATTGGAGGGATGAAAAGGTAGATTTCTATCTTCGGGGGGAAGGCTAGTGCTGGTAAACTCGGTTCTTTCCTCTATTCCCTGCTACTATCTTTCCTTCTACTACCTGCCGTCTTGGGTGATTGACCGGATTGACAAGATTCGGCGATCATTCCTTTGGCATGGGGTGGGTGCTAGCATAGGTGGCTACAACCTGATGAGATGGGACCAGGTCTGCCTGCCGAAGAAGATGGGCGACCTGGGAGTCCTTGACCTGCGTAGATTCAATATCTCCATGTTGGGAAAATGGTGGTGGAGACTGCAGCAGGGAACAGGCGGATCCTGACGGGACGTCATTCTGGCTAAGTATTTTAGGAGGTTCTCTCCTCTGCAAGCACGGGGTCGAGTGTCCGACCGGATATCTCATTTTTGGAGGGGCATCCTCAGGGTCAAGGATCTCTACAGGGAGGCTACTACGCTGGTGTTAGGTGATGGGAGAGATATTAGTTTCTGGAGGGATACTTGGCTAGGGGACAGACCTCTGGAGCAACTCTTCCCAACACTTTTCTCTTTGGCCGGGAACAAGGGAGCTTCAGTCCGTTCCCAGGCTAGCAGGAGGCAAGGGTCGATCGGGTGGCGTTTGAGGTTCGTTACTCCTTTGGATCCTGATGGTCTGCAAGAGCTGCAGGACCTCCACGTGATTCTTCAGGCGGCTTCGTTCAGGACAGTCCGGGATGAGGTCCGGTGGAGCGGCACATCCTCAGGAGTATTCACAGTTAGATCTTTCTATGATCATCTCCTGCCCCGAATGCAGCGGCACGGGCCGTCTAAGGCTATCTGGAAGTCGAAGGCTCCATCGAAGGTCCAAATCGTTTTCTTGTTGGCTTCGAGGAATAAGATTCTGACGAAGGCGAATCTGATGCAGCGTCATCACCCCCAGGCATTGGATGCTTCCTGCACCTTCTGCGCCTCGGAAGAGGAGACGTCCTCACATCTTCTGCTCGGATGCCCTTTTGCCCGGGTTCTGTGGGATCACTTCGAGAGTAAAGCGGGACTATCTTCGCACCCCAGGACCCTTAGGGGACTCTGGACTTCTTGGAGAAGAAGGAAAATCCCGGTGGAGATCCGGAAGCCGTGGGACATTTTGGTCATGGCAATCGTGTGGGTTATCTGGCTTGAGCGGAATAGCAGAATCTTCAAAGGTAAATCTGCAGGGCAGGATAAGTTGCGGCACTCGGTGATTTTCTTTTTCAGTGCTTGGATTGTGCCTTGGAGAAATAAACTAGGGGCGGAGGCTATCAGTTTTTGTAACAATCTGTTATCTTAGGTTTTAATGAATTCTGGTTGGGGTCCGCCAAACCCTCCCTCCTTTAGGAGGGGTTCTCAAAAAAAAAAAAAAAAATATCCATCCATTGACATTTAATGATCATTTGATGTTAATCAATATTTTTTTGAAGGTTAATTAATAATGAGAAACGCTATTCAGCCCGAGGTTTTTTCGATTTCGCCGCCCCGAGAGACATGGTAGCGTGCATATGGTGGTTGAAACCCACTAGTGACATTTAAGTCTTTTACACCACTAGTAGCTCGCTGCCACGTCAATCGAGCTGAGCGGAATCGGTAAAACCTTTGGGCTGAATAACATTGCTCATTAATAATTAGTACTCTTTCTCTAATAATTGAATCACACTCCGAAGACAGTTGTGGTTGTCGAAGGTTGCCGTTTGAGTGCCGATAGCCATGTCACCGCCAGATGGATATCCGAGTGCCAACTAGAACGGGTATTTACTAGTAAATTATAGAGAAGATTAAGGGAGTTGACAATATTCCTATTAGGATTTGTTGTTTTGCACAAAAAATCGGCAAGCTTGGGGAACATATTTCCCAGGACTTCAAGGAGCCAGGTGTTTGGCATGAGGAACAATTATTCCACTTGAAACTTCATCCAGAAAAGGGTAATCCTGTCAATTACTATTTCTAATGTAATTGGATGTTTTAGCACTCGATCTAGTTAACATATATAGAAACGCATGGACTGAGAAAATATCGTTCCCAAGTCTTTCATTCCACTGGAACCAATACTATCTGTTACGGGGTTGTTTCTCTTGCTCGACTTCCTATATATATACATGATCCCATGCATGATCAGCTAGTCGTGCATGTGCATCGATTTGAAACCGGCAACCATATTTAGGCAAAACACAAACCGATCCAACCTTGATCGGTTTTGAGGATTTTCAATCCGATTCAAACCAAACTGAGATTGAAATCCAATCCAATCCAATTAAATTAAGTTTAAATTGGATTGGATGATCATTTTGAGCTTTTGCCCATATACTTAATGGGTTTTTTTCCACTTCTATTAGGATCTATCTAGTTTCAACTGAAAAAATAATAATTCTTATCAAATCATTAGGCCCAAATAAGATTTCCAACTGATTTTGAGTCATCCTTGAGTATTGCAAAGGTTGTTGGTAGCATGGTATATGAGGACATATGGTATATTATATATATATATATATATATATATATATATATATATATATATATATATATATATATATATATATATATATATATATATAACATTGCACATTTGTTTTGTGCTGGCTAGACAAAACTGTAGTTGACTAGGACAAGCTGATCACTGGACAAAACTGAACCGAATAGATCTAACCATTTGTTTAAAAATCAACACATGATCTCTATTTCCCCGTCAACCAACTCCCTCCTCTTGGTTTCAAATCCCGACCCATTTAAACTGCACTAAATTCCTAAAATCTCGACCCATTTAAACTACCCTAAACCTGACTGTTCATCCCGTTATTGTTGTTCGCATCAACGGCTATACATTCGTCTGTTGAAATTTTGGGTGACCCTATGAATGCCGGTGTTGTCGTCGAAAGTGTTTTGTCGCCGAAGGCGTTCAGGTGTGTTGCCGCCAAAGACGGTCCGTTGCAGTGCCGGCATGTACGGACATGCACTAGTATATATATACGTCGGTTTGGTTCAGGTCGGTTTTAAATTTACAAATCCATTAACCAATCTAATCAAGTCAGTTTTTTAAAAACCTAATCCAATCCGATTCATTGAGTGTGTCCAAACCGATGAAAATTGGCTTGGTTTGGTTTGGCTTGGATGATATGCTGCACACCCCTATGAACAGCCACCTTTAAAGAATGTTGAACGCCCCAAAAAGCCCACTGTAGGGTCTGAATAGCAATTGTATCCAACACCAACTTTCTCCCCTGCTCATGTACTTCGATCACTTCTTCATAGTGCCATCCTTAATTGGGGGCATATATAGCAAACACCCCCTACGTACCCTAGGGTTAGGTCACTCACATGCAACTCACGTGGACCTCAGTGAGTGAAAGGTGACAGCAAGACCAACCCATAGGGTCACCCAAAATTCCAGCATGAATTGAAAGCCCACCCATCAACTAATTAATGTAGTACATCCTATAGCTATCTGTCCATGAGTGCACCCATGCATGCATGCGTTCACACATACATACGTCCATCTTTACCTCTTAATTTCCGCTAGCTTAGTTGCTTCACCGTACAGCTACTAGGATGGGCTAGCTGTTGTAGAATGAGCCATGCATGGAGAAATGGGTTGTGATCCATCTTCCATGTTGGGCATCTATTTCTCTCTCTAGGATGGAGGCAGCACAAGTGCATGCACGTAACTATCAAACACATTTTCCACCAAATTAAGAGGTAATTAACAATATATATATATATATATATATATATATATATATATATATATATATATATATATATATATATATATATATATATAGAATACGGGGTATGAGCTGACAGTCCATTTGGGCATTTGGGCTGTCCATTCACAGCCCTCCGATCATGATCAGCAACCGTCCGTTTTTTTTTTTTAAAAAAAAACCTAAACTATTCTCTCCCTCTCCCTCTCTCTCGCGAGCGGCAGCGGCAGCGGCAGCCCCCGTCAGGGGCCCGGCCGGAGACAGGCGCAGGGGGCGGCGGACGGGAGCCGGGACGGGGTCGCTGGGACCGGGGGCGCCGGGACGGGGTCGCAGGGGGCAGGGGTCGAGGGCGCAGGGACGGGGTCGCGCCGGAGGGGTCGGGGGCGCCGGGATGGGGTCGCGCCGGAGGGGTCGGGGGCGCCGGGATGGGGTCGCGCCGGATGTGGTCGCGCCGGAGGGGGTCGGGGGCCGGGGCCGGAGGGGGTCGGGGGCACTGGATCCGGCCGGAGGGGACCGGGGCCGGAGGGGGTCGGGGGCCGGAGGGGATCGGGGGCGAGAGAGAGGGAGAGGGAGAGAGTGGGGTTGGGTGTTTGTTGTGTGTGTTTTTTTTTATTTTAAATGGACGGCTGCTGATGACGATCGGAGGGCTGTGAGCTGACGGCCCAAATGCCCAAATAGGCTGTCAGCTCATACCCCATTTTCTCTCTCTCTCTCTCTCTCTCTCTATATATATATATATATATAGCGAGAGAGAGAGAGAGAGAGAGAGAGAGAGAGAGAGAGAGAGAGAGAGAGAGAGAGAGAGAGAGAGAGAGAGAGAGAGAGAGTACTGCCGGTGTAGGTGGTGGATCCGCGGTGATCAGTGTCGGGGGAGAAGCCGCGCCAAGGGGGGAGGAGAGCGCGCTGTACCTAGTGGTCTATAAATACCCGGCCGGTCGTCGTTTCACTCTCAACAACGAGTGGGTCTATGGCCTACAAGTTTTAAAATTTTATATGTTTCGCATGGCACATATTTAATTTAAAAAACTATAATAATCTTCTTTATCAAATTACTCCACACATACATCAAAACCTTAACACCATACCTACTCCATCAACTGCTCTGACAAGCTCCTCTTGATCCGCTTTTCGTCCCTCTCCGATCATATCTCCTCCTCCCCGAACCCCCTCTTTGCCCGGGAGCCGTAGGTTTCTCCTCCCGTCGATTTTCTCTCCGTCTAACATCCTATCTCCTTATTCAAACCTCCCAAGCTCCCCTTTATAGACACCCCCCGCATAGACACCGTAGGTTCCTATCCCCAATGATTTTTTCTTTATCGTTGTTTACCGACATTCAAACCTTACGTTCGGCCGAACAGAACCGAGCATTATACAGTACGCTCTGTCGATCATGGTACAATACGTTCGGCCGCCGAAACATGATACAATATGTTCGGCTGTGGTTGGCAGAACATGCTATATAATGTTCGGCTCTGATCAACCAAACATATTGTACCTTGTTCGGCTCTAGTTGGCCGAATATGTCTCGAACATAATTTTTTTTTTGATGTTTTAGCTATTTTATTTGGGGGTAATTTTGTAATAAAAAAAAGCTTTCAAATGATGTTTGGGGAGCAAATATTGCTGTGCCAATAGCAGCTCTCCTCAACAGCCTAGCCTACAATTCTTTGCTCTCCCCCCCGCCCCCCCACCCCCCCCCCCCCCCACCAACCCACACCCACACCCAAAAAAACAAAGAAATTACACTTTGCCCCTGAAGCATACCTCAATAAAGTTTGAAATGTTAGCACGTCAGCTACTTAATTTCCTTGTTTGGTATTTTTTTCTTATCTAGACTGATCAGTTGAACGGGGAAAATGTAGTTTTTTAACTATAAGGGTGTTAAGTGTTTTTAAGCTAAGCTTGGGGGGGTAAAGTGTAAGTTACTAAAAAAAATTCTACACATGGAATGCAAGTGGAAGAGTAGAGAGAGAGAGAGAGAGAGAGAGAGAGAGAGAGAGAGAGAGAGAGAGAGAGACTATTTTTTCCATTGGGGGCTAAAAATAGACAACTATGCTTTCAACGTGTCCTTATCTCGTTCCTTATTTTACCAGGGCTTTAAATGAAAAATAGCGCGTTCTTCTTCTCCATTTCCTTCTGAAAACTAACAAACGCGTATGACATCATCATCCACTAAATATTAATTGACAGGATCTTTTTTGATTTTTGATTTTTTCTGGGGTTTTTTTTGTACTCTAGCTAAGAAAATATAGACCACGGATAACCCTGCTACAATTTTGGGGAATGAAATAGCATCCAAGTTGCAAAGGCACTGGCCCTCACCCGGCAGGTTGTGTCATCGAATCCCCCTGGCTTTCACCTTTTGGGTGGGTTTATCGATCGATCTCTTACCATTGTGGTGGGTTTTCTTAATTTGTGCTACCGTGTGCCAAATCTAAACAATGGTAAGATTCGAATCTTGATCTTTCTTGTGCTCTAAACACTAACGGATGATGTACTGACCTAGAGGTTCCTTCAGAAAAAAGAAAAGAAAAAGTCTTTATTGTGATCTAAGAGCTAATAGGTGATGGATTAACCCATTAGTTCCTCTTACAAAAAAAAAAGGGATTATTTTGGCTTTGCCCCCCTATATTTTACCTTGAATCAGACTTTACCCCCACATAGTTTCATTAATTAGACTTTACCCCACATAGTTTCATTAATTAGACTTTACCCCCCAAAATTAAGAGTTCCGTCAGCTCACCCCCCAAAACTTTTATCTTATTTCTTTTGAAAGGGTGAGCTGACGGAACAGTTGGTTTTGTTGGGTAAAGTCTTATTAATGAAGAAATGGAGGGTAAAGTCTAATTGAAGGCAAATTTTGGGGGGTAAAGTCAAAATAACCCAAAAAAAACAAGATAAAAAGATGTTTAGATCACAAACTAGCTCAATGGTTTCTTTCATGCATCAGTGGAGAAAAGTATGAAATTATCTATAATCGACGATGGAACTGGAGCCATCAATACTTGATCACCAAACTCAATGGCCATGTACTTTAGGACAAACAACAGGGTGTGGAACGAATAGTGTTGGGTTTGGCCCACCTAAGCTCGCACCCGAGACTAGACCCAGACTCGAGCTCGAGGAGGACCCAGACCCAGATCCAGCCCAAGTTCACCTGGGCGCTAACTGTTGGGCTCCCGGGCGTCGAATTTGGCAGAACGGGTCAAGGGGAGGTTCTGTACTGGTGTTCGGGGTCGGTTTAGGGGCCCGGGTGCCCGTTTTTCTATGTGCGGGTTCGAGGTCATGTGGCTGCGGAATTGAGCGATTTTGGCCGAAATTTTAGGGAGCTTTGGGTACGTCTCCCATGAACACATGTTTGCTCTCATATTTAAGGAAAGCAAGGGTACGTGGATCTAAGGTTAGATCCAAGATCGAAAACTTCTTCGAGATCGTCGACGATGGCTAACGGTGAGGGTGATCGGAGATCGTCTACGAGAAGGAAAAGTCATAACGGGATGTGAAGGATCCAGTGTGCCGCGGCTTGGCACTCCCCTGGGCATTTTGGAGTCTCTAGGCGGAGGTAACACGGTGAGTGGCTATTCTCTATAAAGGAAGGAAGACCAAGTCATGGTAAAGGAGAGAACGGAAACCCGGTATAGTAGAAGGAAAGTAGAGAGGAAGAAGGAAGGAGAAGAGGAAGAAAAGAAGAAGAGGAAAGGAGAAGATACCGTGTGCGGATTTTCTTCGAGTTTTTCGACGTGGGTTTCTTCTCCGGGGTGCTTCCATCTCTTGGTGATCATTTAATAATCTTTGTGCATCTCTCGGTAGTGGGTGGTTCTCTACTTTGTGTATGTAATATATGATAGGAACAAGGTTTGAGTTATTCTCCATCTCAGTGAGAGCGTAGAACTCATGCCCTAACAGATCTTCAAATCAGAAATAACCGAGCCTAAGCTCTGATACCACTTGTCACGGAAGTACATATTTTGAGATCAATCACAAATCAAATAACAAGACATATTTAAATAAAAAGAACACACGATATTTTTAAGGTGGTTCACCCAATCTAGGGCTACGTTCACCATCGTTGGAGCTTTAGAGATTCTCACTATGAAAGAGGAACAAAGGATGTACACCCAACACCCTCTTCTTCGACAAAGCACTCACCACCTCTCATTCTCCATCAATGTCGAAAGCTCATAATTACAAGCCTCCAACCCAATGCTCTCTCCATGGAGAATAATCGTGTCTCTCTCTCTCTCTCTCTCTCTAACCGTCATGCCACTTAAATAATGCACCAAAAATTCTCCCCATCAAAACCGAAACCAACCTATATAGGTCTTCCAAACAACATGCTGAAAAAATATGAACTTGTGCACATTCTACCAAAATCGTGCGGAAGATGGGTAAACTGTATGCACTATGAAACATGGCTCAAAAACCAGCGACGAAGGAATCATGAGCACAAATTTCCCACTGTGCGCACCGAATTTTGCATGCGCATGATGATTGAATCATGCGCACCATTTGTCTAATCCATCTCTACTTGGCTTTGATATCAGTCTCGTGCTTCTAGAATTGTGCACATATCTTGCCTAGTCCTCATGGGTATGGGAACCCAACAACGTAAAAAATGCCGCAAATGGTTACTTCAAGTGCAAGGGTTGGACTAGGTGCAGTTTCTGGTACTGCGGGTAAAAATTTTGATGTTGTATACCCAAAGTTTAGCATCCAATTCTTGTGGATCGGGATTGGAGTAGGTGTGCCCTCTGTGGATAGTTGGCTCAGAAGAGGACCCCAAACCCAACGCCTTTACAACGCTCAGATTGCAGTAGAAAAAGGGAGCTCGCCCGGGCGAGATTAGGGCTCGCCCAAGCGAGCTTGGTAGCGGCCAATAGGGTGGGCCTGCTTCGAACTCGGTCGGACGACTTCGGACTGACAGCACGCGTTCGACCTACATTTGAGTTGGTTTTGGGGGCGCTTTTGGGTCCGTTTGGACTGTTGGATGGGGGATTTGAATGGTATGATTGTATTAGACTATCCCTAGTATATAAAGGAAAGTCTAGAGTTTGAGAGAGAATGAATCTTCTTTACTTTGTTTGGAGTGAGATTGAAGAGTCGCCGTTGGTGGGATTCGTGGAATCCTTTTGTACTCTTCTCATCATAGTGGAAGATTGATCCGTGCTGTTGGTGGTGGACGTAGGAATCTTTGTGTCTTCTGGTTTACTTTCTTTGTGCTCTCTACTTCTCTTTTGTGTGTTTGATTATTGTTTGCATCTCTCGTATATTTTTTGCATTGAATTTATCGTTTGGATTGTCGTGTAAGTGCACGCTTCCGCCACACAACAATTGGTATTAGAGTCCAGATTCTATCTAGGGTTTCTTTGTTTGATTGATTCGATTATCTGAGGAGATGACCGAGACATTTGAAAGGTCGTCGAATAAGTCTTCATCGACGAGTATGATGACTACTATCTCGAATGCAAATAACTTTGACATGTGGCAATGCGGTTATATAGTTGTATTGATCCAACAAGAGTTGGATGTTGCTTTGGAAGAGAAACCAGCAGAGATGTTGGAAAAAGATTGGGCAAAGATCAATCGTTAGGCGTGCTGTATAATTTGGCTTTGTCTCGCTAATGATCAAAAGTATTTTGTTATGAAGGAAATTAAGGTCTGGAGTTGTGGAAGAAGCTGGAAGAGAAGTATATGACAAAGAGCATTGAGAATAGACTCTATTTGAAAAAGAAATTATTTCGGTTCTAGTACAGAGATGGCAGCTCAATAGCAGTGCACTTGAATAGCTTCAACAAATTGCTTATAAATTTACATAATTTGGATATTACAGTCGCAGATGAAATCAAGGCGTTGATTTTGTTGAATTCATTGCGTGATACTTATGATAATTTGACTACTACGTCGCTTTATGGGAAGAAGTCGATAATCTATGATGAAGTATCAAACACATTACAAAACAATGAATATCTAATGAAGGACAAACAAGCCCATAGCGGTTCGTCATCCGATGCTTTGAACGTTCGAGGTAGATCACAGAGTTGGAAGCCTGCAAATAGAGGTAAATCTTATACTAAGTCGAGAGAAACGTACTTCATCGGATAGGAGTTACCTTGGAAAGGATCAGTGAGCATACTGTCGCATCATAGGCCATTGGAAGAAGGATTATCCTATGTTGAAGAGCAGGGGCGACACTACATCGAAGGTGAACGTTGTAATAAGTGAGGATGAAGATTCATATATAGCTTTTACTAGTTCATCATTGATTTTCCATTCTGATGAGTGGATTTTGGATTCGGGCTGTATCTATCATATGACTCCCAATCCAGGTTATTTCTTTACCTTTGAAGCTATTGACAGTGGAGTTGTTTTTATGGGCATTGATAGTGTCTGTAAGACAAAGGGGATATGGAAAGTTCATTTACAGTTGCATGATGAAACACTTAGAGAATTATCGGAGGTCCGATACATACTGGAGTTGAAGAAGAATCTCATTTCTCTTGGTGCTTTGGATTCAAAGGACCTTAAGATTACCATTGATAGTGGAGTCTTGAAGGTCGTCTCTAGTGCACGCGTGATTGTGAAGGGTACTCGAATGAGAAATTTGTACTTTTTACAGGGGAGTACAGTTACCGATGATATAGTAGTTGCCGATTCAGATACTATGAGACTTTGGCACATGAGTTTGGGGCATGCTGGCAATAAGGCGTGAGAAATTTTGGTGAAGCAAAGCCTGTTGAAAGAAGCTAAGGCCGATATATTGGAGTTTTGTGTGCACTCTGTATTGGGAAAGCAGACAAGAGTCAGATTTGGTATCGCGGTTCATCAGACTCGAGGGACTTGAGACTACATTCACACAGATGTTTAGGGACCAACCAAATAGCATCTTTGGGAGGTAAGCACTGGTTTGTGACGATCATCGATGACTTCGCGAGAAGAGTTTGGGTATACTCTGATGAAGCACAACATGAAGTCTTGGAGGTCTCTCTTGTCTGGAAGAAGATGATCATGACTTAGACTGGCAGAAAGATAAAGAGATTGAGATCGGACAATGGTGGTGAGTATAAGTCATACCATTTTCTAAACGTATGTCAGGATGAAAGCATGTCAAGCACTTTACAGTTCAGGAGACACCTCAGCAGAACGGGGCGGCTGAGCGCATGAATCATACCTTGCTAAAGAAGGTTCGATGTTTGTTGTCCAATGATGGATTGGGTAAGTAGTTTTGGGTTGAGACGTTGAACTATGCATGTCACCTCGTGAATCGGCTACCTGTAGCGACACTTGATGGGAAGATTCCCATAGAGGTATGGTCTGGAAAACCTGCTACTGACTATCATAGATTACATGTTTTTAATTGTTTGACTTATTTCTATGTCAGGGAAAGTAAGTTTGATCCTAGAGTTAAGAAAACACTATTCTTGGGCTTTAGCTCTGGCGTGAAAGGGCATATGCTTTGGTGCCTCGACACGAAGATGGTGATTTTGAGCAGTGACGTCACTTTCGATAAGTTCTACTATTTGAAGCCATATTAGGAGGGAGGCTCTCAGTCGGAGAGTACAATTAGAGAAAGTCCATAGCAAGTGGAGTTTGAAGTTCCAATAATGAAGCAAAGTAAGCTAGAAGACTAAACAGGTGAGGACTCAGATGTATTAGAGACACCAGTGCAAGAGCCTACACAGCAGTCAGATTCTATTGCAGTCAGGAGACCGAGGAGAAAAATCCAAAAACCAGCATGGCTAACTAACATGGTGTCATACACACTACTGGTGGAGGACGATAACATTCCATTTACTTATAGAGAAGCGGTCAAAGATTCTGAGAGCTCAATTTTGGAAGTTGGTTATGGAGGACGAGATGCAATCGCTCTATAAGAATCAGACTTGGATGTTGGTCAAGCTCCCGGTTGGAAAGAGGGCAATTGGTTGCAAGTGGGTATACACAAAAAATAATTCCTTAGAGAAGGACAATATGAGATTTAAAGCTAGATTGGTGGTGAAGGAAAATGATCAGAAGGAAGGCATTGACTACAATGAGGCATTTTCTTCAGTTGTGAAGCATTAATTCATATTTTGCTATCATTAATTGCACAATTTGATCTCAAGGTTGCCCGATTCGAAATCAAGACTGCCTTTCTGCACGAGAATTTGGAGGAGAAAATTTATATGACTAAGTCGGATAGTTACGAGATTGCTAGTAAGAAAGATTTAGTTTGCAAGATGAATAAGTCGCTTTACGGTTCAAAATAGTTACCAAGACAATGGTACAAACAATTCAATCGATTTATATTGGGACAGAAGTACAAAAGAAGCCATTTTGATCATTGCGTGTATTTTCAAAAGCTTTGGGACAGGACATTCATCTATTTGCTCTTGTATGTGGATGACATGCTTATCGCATCAAAGTGTATGAAGTCAACAAGCTAAAGGCTCAGTTAACAAAACAATTTGAGATGAAGGGCCTTGGTGAAGCGAAGAAGATACTTGGTATGGAGATTGCTAGAGACAGGGTGAAGGGCACTGAGATATTTGGAGAAGGTACTGCAGCGCTTTGGCATGGATGACAACTCGAAGCCTGTAGGTACATCGTTGGCCCCTCATTTTAAACTTAGTGCATTGATGTCTCCTAGCACATATGAGGAACGAAAGTACATGGCTCAAGTTCCATATCAAAGCTTGGTTGGAAGCATAATATATATGCGATGGTATGTACAAGGCCCAATATTTCATAAGCTGTTAGCACGATGAGCATGTATATGCATGATCCGGGAAGAGGACATTCATTGGTAGGTAACGAAGTGGATTTTTCGGTACTTGGAAGGGTACCTTGGATGTTGGTCTGAATTTGTGAGAGATGACCATCTGGGTCATCAATTGGTTGGTTACGTGGATTCTGATTATGTTGGTGATTTGGATAAGCGCCCGCTAATCTACCACAGGGTACGTGTTTACCCTCGCGAGAGGACCGATGTGCTGGAGGTCGACGTTGCAGTCTATAGTAGCTTTGTCTACCACCAAGGCTCAGTACATGACGACGACAGAGGCTATTAAGGAAGCCATCTGGCTTCAAGGATTGATACAGGACTTGGGGATCGTTTAGAAGCACGTTCAGGTCAACTGCGACAGTCAGAGTGCGATTTACCTGGCAAAGAATCAAGTCTATCATGCTCACACCAAGCATTTCGATGTTCGGTTTCATTTTGTTTGGAAAATTCTGAAGGAGAATATGATTTTCTTGTTGAAGATTGGTACTACAGATAACCCTACAGATATGTTGATGAAGGTCGTCACTGTGGTCAAGTTCAAACATTACTTGGACTTGATAAATGTTTTGAAGATTTTAGCACCTTAAGGGCACATTTGGGTGACATCACACATTTGTTGAAGAAGAGTTCGTTTGGAGCACATTGGAGTACTTTATTGTATTTGGAAGGTCTGAATTTCTCGCCAAGGTGAGATTTGTGGAAAGTTGGTTTGGAAAAGGACCCCAAACCCACCCCCCTTCACAGCGCCTAGATCGCAACTAAAAAAGGAAGCTCGCCCGGGTGAGCCTGCCAGCGGCCTGTAGGCAGGACTTGCCTTGAACTAGCTCGGGCGAGCCCAAATTTTTCCCGGGTGATCTCGGGCTGATAGTTCGCGTTTGAGTCGGTTTTGAGGGTGATTTTGGGGCCGTTTAGACCGTTGGATGGGGGATTTGAATGGTGTTATTGTATTTGACTATCCCCAGAATATAAAGGGAAGGTTAGGATTTGAGAGAGAATGAATCTTCATTGTTTTGTTTGGGGAGAGATTGAAAAGCCGTCGTTGGTGGGATTCGTGGAATCCTTTCGTACTCTTCTCATCATAGTGGAAGATTGATCCGTACTGCTGCCGGTGGACATAGGCAAGTTTGCCGAACCACCTAAAATCAATGTGCCTCTTGGTTTACTTTCTGTATGCTCTCTGCTTCTCTTTTGTATGTTGGATCGTTGTTTGTATCTCTCGTATATTTTTGGCATCTAATATATCGTTTGGATTGTCTTGTGCATGCTTCCGCCACACAACAATTTAGGTCGGGTTGGTTCGGTTCTCGGGTTTACCCGACCCAAGTTGCACCCGTATACTGCGATTCCGGATATATTGTCTAATTAGTGGCAGCGGTCGGGTTCGTGGGAACCTATATGAATCCGAAATCGTTCTCATTAACCCAACCCGAATCTAACGTGCCAATTGGTTCCAAACACGAGAATTGTTGAACCAAGTTGGGGACTCCTTTCCTCGTGTTTGCTTGGTTCGTGTATCATTGTCCTCTCTTTTGTCCATCACCTGCTGGTGAGGGAAACATTGCATCATTCTTGTGGTGCTCTTATCAAATGTATTTCTGTTAGGGCAGGCAATTTCGGACCAGACATGGCAGACCCGACACAAAGTTAGCGGGTCTGGGTCAGGGTTAAACGGGTTCGGGTCGTAAATGGGTCGACGCGATAGACCCGTTTAAAAAATGGGTCCGGTCCGGGTTTAAGTCTGGATACGGTAGACCCGGGAAGACCCGTTTAGTATTCAACGGGTCGTGTCGGGTCGGGTCTACCCGCAATCCGATACTGTAATATATAATATCAGCGGGTCTTTCAGGTCAGGTCGGGTCGAGTCGGATTGGGTCGGATCGGGTCAACTGAATAGACCCAGGTGGTAAATGGGTCTTACCGGGTCTTATAGGGTCTACCTGTTTATTAGCGGGTCGGGTACAGTTTTAGGATCTAGACACGATTAGTTAAATTGGTCGGGTCCGGGTCTAGGGGTTTTGGACACGACACGAACCTGACCCGACACGACCCATTGCCACCCCTAATTTCCGTGATGCCACCCACGCCTCTCAAAAAAAGGGTGGCGCTGTAGGCACTACTCATATTACTAAGCGCAGGTTCCACTTACAAAAAAATCAAAATACCCAACTTGCCACTAACGTGAACTGGCTTATACATCCACAGATCCATTCGGCTATCGTTGAGCACTCGTTTATTATTTGGCGAATAAACTATAGATGTACTCGGCCTCCAATGGTCGAATACATAGTAGAGGGTTTTGGTCTGAAATGACTGAATGTAGGATGAAGGAGGAGGAGGCATTGACGAGTTGGATGGGCTGGCTGCAAGGATAGGTGACAACCAGCACAAGTCCGACAATAGCGACGGTGGGCGAGAGCTCACTTGCTCTGGCATATGGGAGGAAGGAAGAGGAGAAGGGTGTGACTTTAGTAAACCCAAACTACCATTGAATTCTGTGGTGCCCTTAGTAATGTGGTTACTAAACAAGGAAAATGCTGTGCAAATAGCCCCACCCTCAAAAACCAATGAAAATGCTTTGTAGCTATCCAGTTGTCCATCCAGATCGGGCAGCTGATCACTAGGGGTGTTCATGGTTCGGGTTGGTTCGGTAATTTGATAAATTTGGAACTGAACCGAAGATGATCGGTCCACTAGAAAATGGAACTGAACCTAACCATTCATTGGTAAAAACTGAACCAAACCAAACCGGAAAAGTTCGGTTTGGTTCGGCGGGTCTTTCAAATCGCTCGTCACCACACCGTGAGATGTGAATGGTTGAGCCGTTGAGTTGGTTCAAATTTTATTTTTAAGTCTTTAACTTTGGGTGCTACTATTTGTCCCTATAGAATTACTAGCAACACCCTTAATTTTTCACTTTGAGATATTTCATAAGTTGGGATTTGGGGGTGCTAGTAATTATGTGGGTGCAAAAAACAACACCATTTCACTTTTCAGCTTCATCACACCATTGAACACTTGAAAGTTTTGAATGCACCGAATGGTGGTAATTGAGGTCACCACCATGTAATGTACAATATTAGCGAGACTGTACACTGTACTTGTACAATAGTAACTACTGAGGGTGTAGTACCAATGGTTCGGGTTGGGTTGGTTCGGGTTAAAAAACTCACAATTCAGAACCGAACCGATCATAGCCGGTTTTTTTTCTTTTGGAACCGAACCAGACTGAACGGTCAAAAATATCCGATCCAAACCAAGCCAAATAGATTGGTTCGGTTCGGTTTGGCGGGTCAACCCTAGGGATGGCAATGGTGCGGTTTAAAACCGCGAAAAACCGCACCGCATGGTGCGGTTTTGGTTTGCCAAATTTAAAACCGTCACAGTGCGGTGCGATTTCGGTGTTGCGGTGCGGTTTCGGTTTTACCAAAAACTGTAAAAAATCGCACCGTTTAGACCATTATAATGTTAAACCGCGGTGCACCGCATGGTGCGGTTTCGGTTTTACATATGGTACACCGTCGCGGTGCGGTGCAGTTTCGGTGTGACGGTTCGGTGTTGTGGTGTGGTTTCGGTTTTGCCCAAAACCGCACCGAAACCGCACCATTGCCATCCCGAGTCAACCCGAACGGATGAACACCCCTACTGATCACAGTGGTCCGGGCGCACCGGCAGGTGAATCACACTCAGTACGAGTGGGCAGAGAGGGAGGGCTGTGATTATGTGCCACGCCAGGATGGCCCTATCCGGATGGAAAACTGGATGGCTGAAAGAACCATAATAAAGTAGGCGTTAGAATTTGAATTAGAAGCCGTTTGAACTCCGTACTTCGAAACATCACTTTTGAAAAGAGAAATTTTGATTTAAGGCCAAACCCCAGCTCTGATTTCTATCTCTCAAGCCCGTTCCGAAGAGAGAGAGAGAGAGAGAGAGAGAGAGAGAGAGAGAGAGAGAGAGAGATGACAGGGGTGGTGTTGGTATCAAATGGCTGCAGAGGAGGAGGAGGAGGAGTTGGCGGGAAGAGGACCAAAGGGGAGGAGGAGAGGGAGAACCAGCTTTCTCTCATCGCTCTGCTCTTGGCGGCCATCAGGAGGTCCATGGTGTCCTGCCGCATGGAACGGCCGGCGGAGGATGCCGTGACGCCGGACCTCCGGCACATGGAGATCGGGCGCCCGACAGACGTCTGCCATGTCGCCCATGTCACCTTCGACCGCTTCCTTGGCTTCCTCGGCCTCCCCGTTGAACTGGAGCTCGAGATCCCCTGCCGAGTGCCGAGCGCTAGGTCCCCCCCTTCTGTTCTTTCTCTAATGGGTTTCTTCTAAATTTGAAATTAGATATTGGTTTCTCCTTAAATTGTTTGAGAACGATGGGAATTTCAGTAATTATGTCGTTTTATTCATTTTTTCTATTTGTATTTAAAACATAAAAAAAAGTTTTTTTTGTTCTGGACATTATAAAGGGGGACTTTGTGAAAAGTCCTTTTAAGAAAATGCTTTTGAGCTAAAGGACAGACAACATTCCGGTATTGCATCAGTTCCCTCCCCAAAATATCATAGTACAACAAGTCCTTCAAACTGCCAAATTTGTCTGTTCAAACAGTTCAAAAGACAAAAATACCCATACACGTGACTGTACAGACAAATATACATATAGAATCTTGATTTACATACCCAAATCACTGTAGCAATGGATATTCAAAATCTTATTCAACTTCCATTTTGGACTAAAATCTTTAAGAGCTTTTATATCAAAATACAATTCCTTCACAAGTACTGATATTAGGCAGACCCCTACCAATATATTATATCCAAAGGGTACAAAATCCCAAGCAGATCAACAAGAAGGATTCACAACAGCATAAATTTTGATTAACTACAGTGCTCAGGAACCCATCTATATGAACATAGACCTTCAGTTGGCTTGACATGAATGACTCTCAGGGGGAGCTGTACAATCATGCCCAATGGGGCTCTTGGTCTAGTAGTGTTGCAGCTAGTACAGCTAGGCTTCTCGAGGAGAGTTTCGAACAGTTGATCTGTAGGACTACAAAGCCCGATCTCGGTGGCTATCTTTTAGACAATTTCTCCCTTTCCGATCAGAATCGAGAGTGCAGTGGGGATATGAGAAATCCTAAAGGGTACAAACCCCGAACACTTTCTCTAGTAACCTTCCTTAGCAATTGTTGTCGACCTCCTCGGTCCCCTTGATGAGCAACCTGCACTATCATTTACCTTGAAAAACCTGATTGAACTGCCTCAGATTAAAAATACTCAACCCACTAAGATCCATTGGTATGATTAGGTGATAACTTTCATGTTCCCATCAGCCACTTTGCCAAACTCTACTAAATGTATGACCATGTTGGTGCTAGTTTAAATGTAACAATGGCCTATGTTTTTTTTTTTTAGAGAATCCGTCTCAGAGGTGAGGGGGGGGTTCGGCCTAGACCCCTACCAGAGGCCTAGGTTTCTTGAGTTCTTAGCTATATTTGGAAACTTGACCGATGTTTCTTCGATGTAATTGTAATTCCTATCTTCTCGATGAACAAAACGATCTATATGCAGCCAATAATCGTTGAATGCACATTCTATACTTTGATAAAAGTTGTTTGCTTTTGTTCAGTTCTAGTGTGTTTGGTGTATCGGCGGAATCGATGCAATGTTGTTATGATGACAAAGGCAACAGTGTGCCCACAATTCTCCTACTCATGCAGGAAAGGCTATATACAGAAGGTGGCCTGAAGGTAGTGTTTTCTTCTTTCTCCCATATTGATGTGTATACCCAAGAATATTGATTAGTTTCTTTTCTTTTCTTTTTTTCTTTTTCTGAGCCATGTGATTAGTTTCAATCTTAAACATAATAGATCACTAATCGTCGGTGGAATTTGCAGGCGGAGGGAATCTTCCGTATAAACCCG